>CAUJRU010000254.1:0-600000 GCA_963277665.1 Viscum album
TAAACTGCAGCGCTGATAATACTTAAGAAAACCTTTTCCGGAGTTGTGTTGGATCAGGTGAGGTTATTAATTAAATGGGTTAAGTAAAGAATAAAATAAAATATTGTGCTATAAATTTTATTTGAATACTAAGTAGTGATAACCTAGGCATGGTGGTTGGAGTGGGACCCACTAATATCATAACTCCACTAGGTAAGATATTAGTGAGGTGGGTCCCACACGAGCCCCACCCCCATTATTTCATTTTAACCTCCCACGTGCTTTTTGATTTTGTAACTCACCCGCAACCCCCTTTTAAATGCCAATTCAACTCTCTTAATTAATGAATTGAATTAAGTTATTCAATGTAATCAATTCGAGAATTCATTTTGAATTTCGAATTGAATGTTGGCTTGTGTGTGTTAAATAAATACGACAAAGTCTTATTTCTTTAAGGATTATTTCATCGTGCAAGAATGTTGGAGAGGAATTTCTCAAGCTTTGGAATCTTCATCTTCCTCCTTGAAGAACGTGAAGAACGCACTGTCACTGATGAAGAACGCCGACCTCTGATGGAGGACGACGAATAACGCTGATTCCTCAGAGATCAACGACCCAACACCGTTTACCACGATGCCGACGGTCCTCTTCTCCGCATCGCCGTGTACCGCGACGCCGATGATCCACCTTCCACGACGTCGTCTTCCGCGACGTCCCTTTCCCGTGACAAACCTCATTCGACGACTTCATCGAGGTAGGGGGTTTTAGAATAAAGTGTATGTGTGATTTATCCCCTCGTGCATGAGTATTTTAATTTCAGGGTGTTTGAATAATTTTACCTTGAATAAATTATGCCCTCCTTTAGAGCATTCCTTTTAAAGATTTCCATTTGAAAAACACCTAACACGGAGGGTGCGAGCCAAAAAAACACAGCCCGACAACCCTACGCAGTTTGTTTATTGGTGTGCGGATCAACGGGCAAAGACGAAGTGGGCGTCAAAGTAGTTTTGAACCCTTCGCAGTAATATATGGGTCCTGGGAGAGCCGTAGGCATAGACAACGGGCAAAACAGACCACCAGAGCGCATCCGGTGGTCTACGGAAGGCGCTTCCAGCGTGCCACACCGGCGTGGCGGTTCCGGAACTGGCTGGGCGCGCGGAGGTGGCGGCGCCCCTACGCACCACCGGAGGAGCCTCCGCAGCTGAAGCCGCGGTGACGACGGGATAACCAGATCTTGCGGCCGCGCGTGATCCGGGGGAGACGCAGCGACCAGCGCCGCGTCCGCTAGCAAGGGGGGGCAACACACCCCCTACGCCCGCTCAGCGTGCGGCACCCGCTGAGCCGGACTGGCCGCACCGGGCCGAGCCGTCCAGGCCGGGCCGGGCCAGGCCCAGACCCCCCATTTCAGACTGTTTTCAGTCATTTGCCCATATCTTGGGCTTCAGACCTCCGATCTACGCACCGTTAGTTGCGTTGGGATCCTTGGATGGAGACGGCCATTTAGGTATATTACAATTAAGTTTTTGTAGAACTTTGGGTATGACCGGGTTGGTTCGAGCACGAAACTAACCAGGCCCTCAGAGTGGAAACGCTTATAACTTGAGCTCTAGACGTCCGATTGACGTGCCGTCGACTTTGTTGGATTCCTCTTTGTGAGAAGGACCTTTGGATTTCTTCACTCGATGTGTGGACAAAGTTGGAGTATGGTCGGGCTGGTATTGACATAAAAACCAACCGGGCCCCTGGGATGAAAAAGCCAATAACTCTCAGACCGGGCGTCCGATTGACGCGTCGCCTATCACGTTGTGTTTCAATTGACATTATGGAATTTTGCGATACATAAACTCTGGTCTATGATATAGTTGATGTATCAACCTCTTGGCTCATGGAGCGGACCCTCCTGGAATGAGCGTGCTATGTGCGAAAACCCTAGAGCTGGCTGAGACTTAACGACTGCTGTCCGATCGACTCGGAGTGTTTAGATAGACTAATGGGGAGAGCTTGGTTGTAGCAACAGACCCACGGCGGTGGAGCGCTTGTTTGTAGCGGTAGACCCGTGGTAATCAATAGAAGGAGTACCTCTGTAGGTTATGAGGGGGAGCGCTTGGTTGTAGCGGCAGACCCATGGTGGGAAGCACTTGGTTGTAGAAGCAGGCCTACAGTACTCGACAGGTGGAGTACTACAGTAGTCCAAGGTTAGTAGGAAGCGCTTGGTTGAAGTGGTAGGCCCACTGTACTCGATTGAGGAGGAGTTCCCCAGCAGCTATGGGTTCGACGGTGAAGACTATCATATTGTAATCCTCAGTGGGTTCGACGACGATGAAAACCATACTGGAATCCTCAGTGGGTTCGACGGTGAAGAATATCGTACTGGAATCCTCCGTGGGTTCGACGATGATGAAAACTGTACTGGAATCCTCAGTGGGTTCGATGGTGAAGACTATCACACTGGAATCCTCCATGGGTTCTGCGATGACAACAACCACACTGGAATCCTCCGTGGGTTCGGCGGTGACGACTACAGTACTTGTATCCTACGTGGGTCTGACAGCTTAGCTGGTCTAGTATCCTACGTGGGTCCCAGCTTAGATGAATCAGTGGCTACATCTGATTATCTTTATCATCTTACGAAGAAGTATACCTATGTGAGCTAAGTCTTTATTTTTAATCAATATCTCTGATATGATTGAATTGCTTTCTTATGTGGATTGGGTTGTGTTATCCTGTGTGGGTTGGTTGTGCTATCCTGTGTGGACTAGATTGAACTTGGGCTCGGATGTTGGAGTCAAACAGGAATTCATGACTTAAGTATATGTATGGGCATATACCTAAGTAGTGTTGGTTGTTACTTAGTGATTGTATATTTCCTTTGTGGATTATCCTTTGTGTATTCTGGGAGACCTTCGGGGGTCCCGTGGTCCCTACTGAGCAGCGTATACTCACCGGTGCAAGGGCTATGCACGCACTACGTTGTGTTGGATGCAGACGATGGACAACGTTGATCGTGGTTGAGGGTTGTGGAGCAGGTCGGTACCTGGAGGTGGACCACTGGGAGGGACGTACATGGAGTGGACGGTTGGACCCGAGGAGCAGAGGAGGGTATCTATACCCACCCTTCAGGTGGGACTTCCAGTGAACGGCTCGACGTTGCTGCTTTACTTCCAGTTGTTGTACTTTCTTTCCAGTTTTACTTTACTTTCATTTTGGGTTTGTATTCTGGCCCACTTACATTTCCGCACTTAATTTTGTACCAGTTTACTTAGTGTTTACTTCCGCTGGCGTACTTTGTGGTGTTTGTTTACTTTATAAAGGAAATGCCTTCCCCTTTGTTGGGATTTACGCCTTTGGTGCTAGTCGCCAGCCCCTGGCCTATGGGAGGCGGGCTTGGGGTAGTCACAGCACGAGCCCCGAGGACGGGTTGTGACAGGCTGAATCATCAAATGCTACAGAAAAGGGGACCAAAATAAAGGCAAGCTAAAAGTAGTTAATAGAGAAAATTCACCTGATGTGATGGAAAAGAAACCAACAATTCAATATAAACAAAGAGAAGAAGAATATGCTCGAGCCTCCATGAATGTGGGGTACTGAAATAGTTATCCAACAGAAGAAAGAATAAGGATAAACTAATGTGAGAAGATATTTCCTCTCATGAAGTGTCAGTTATATGTATATCAAGGCCATACCATGTCTTATTGCGAAGAGGCAAGATGCTATTTGAATGGAGTAGATATGAGAGTTCAACAAAGGAGAACAAATTCTTATTCTTATTCTTTTAGAAGAAACAATTTCTATGGATATTGTTTTCATTATTATTACTTTCATCTTAAGGTCATTGATTGCTGGCCGAGGAAGGACATGGACACCTCATACCAGAGTTTGAGACAAGTCAAAGCTCGTTAACAAGACAGTGGTTCTCTTAAAAATAGGTTTACTCCTCTAGAATAATATTTTGACTATGAGAAAACCATTTACAAGAAAGAGAATATTGAAATTCCATCAGTGTTTTACACTCAATACAATGTCTCATTTAAAGAAAAAAAATGAAAATTGATAAATTCAACCTTGTAAAGGTGTCCCTCAAAGCTACAAAAAGAAACAACACCTGGATTCTGGATAGTGGTTATTCGTCTCATATGAAATGTAATGAAGAAATTTTAATGAATATCATGAAAATGGATGATGGAACAGTGTGGTTCAGTAATGGTGGTGCATTAATGATAAATGGTTGTGGAAGTACTGAGCTAGCTAATGCAGAGCTAAAGAAAATCATTGTTCTTTATGTGGATGGTCTACAACATAATGTTCTAAGTGTGAGTTAACTCCGTAACTCCGGACTAGTAGTCACCTTCAATCTGAAAGGAATCTCTATAAATGGAAAGACATTAAATTCACTTATGAAATGATGTAGAATATAAGTAAACATGTATCTGGTTGATAGTAAAGAAAACATCTGTTACATGACTGTTGAATAGGAAAACAACTTGTGGAATCGGAGACTAGGGCACATAAATCAGCAAGACAAGGAGAAAATATCAAAACTGAAGATTGTCATTGAACTTCCCAACCTGATGTGTGATCATGAATGTATTTTTATGATTGCATTATTGGGAAGCTGGTCTGCAGTTCATATCAACAAAATATGAAACGAGCATCTCATATTCTTGATCTCATTCATACAGACATATGTGGGATGTTAAGTGTTTTCAGAACTCATGATGAATGGTACTTTGTACTTTTCATAGATGATTATAGTATAATGGCATGTTTAGTGGTTAAAAATACGAAACAAAAGTATGTGAATTCATGAAAACATATTGTTGAATCGCTGAGAATGTTATTGGATGAACAATCAAAGTGATTCGAATTGACAAAGGAGGGGAATACATGTCCATAGAATTTGAAAATTTTCTAGAGAAACATGGGTTACAACCTGAGGTATCTTAAGTGAGAACTCTACATCAAAATATATTTGTGAAATGTTGTAATCGACAGGTAAGCAACATGGCACAAACTATGTTGATTGAGAGTCATATTCCAAGAAATTACTAGAAAGAGTTTGTTCAAGCTATAAAGTATATTTAGAATTGAACATGACTTTATGTGCATGAGATGAGGACACCATATGAATTGTGTAATTGAAGAAATATATTTTCAAAATACTATCATGTTTTTGGAAGTAAAGGCTTCATCAGGAACAAAGAAAGAAATCAAGGGATGTATGGTGGCAATGCAGATGAAGAAATTTTCCGTGGATACTCAATGAATAGAAAAGCCTTCAAGTGATTCAACAAGCAGTTAGGAAGTATTTTGGAAAGTTGTGATGTTATGATCATTAAGGGAATAACCGGAATTGATTCAAGGATTTTATATGCTGATGTGATAAAAAGTGAGGAATAAGGTGAATGTTGTCGAAATATAAATATAGAAAAAGAGGAAGGTATAAAAAACACTCAACAGTCATAGCATGATGTTGACTTAATAGAAGAATCTGAAAAGACAATCTTGGATGGAGAGAATGAAACAAAACCTCACAGGACAAATCGTAGAGCTGAGATTGATCCATCCAACAAAATTGCGGACATGAGTGCACCTACCCAAACAAGGAGGCTGAGGAATGAGACATAATCTGTATTTTTGTTAGTTGTGGAGCCATCCTCATTTGAAGAAGCTACAAAGGATGAATCTTGGGTGAAAGCCATGAATAAAGAGTTAGATCATATTGAGAAAAATCAGACATTGGATCTTGTCCAGAGACCTGAAGGTCACAATGTGATTGGTACAAAATGGATCTTCAAGCATAAGTATGATGAATATGGAAGTGTTATTATAATCAATGCCCTTATGGTTTGTAAAAGATATTCTTAGATTGAAGGTGTTGATGTGGATGAAAACTTTGCTCCAGTGGTGATACTAGAGTCAATCAGGGTTTTCCTTTCCATAACACTCCAAAGAGGATATAAAGTATATCAAACAAATTTTAAGACATCATTCTTGAATTGTGTACTCGAAGAATAAGTCTAAATTGAACAACCAGTGGGTTTTCTTCTTGGTACTGATGAAAAAATGTTTTCAAACAAATGAAATATCTCCATGGTATTAAGTAGGAAACCTGAGCGTGGTATTCTAGGTTGGACTCTTATCTCAAGAAGCTGTAATTCCAAAGAAGAGGAGCAGGACATATTCTATATGGGAATAATTCTCTGAAAGATCATTCCATCATTCTAGTATATGTTGATCACATTATATATATAAGTACTCGGCCTTAGTACATTACATATTCTCGAATTAAATTAATAATTAACATTGATAAACTTTCCAGTTTAGAGTTTTAGAGAATTAGGACATAACTATTACATCTCAAAGATTACAAGATAGACACATCAACTCAGTTTCCATTTTTTTCACAAAATATTAACTATTGAACAAAAGAGTCATGTCTAGTTCCATGTTTTAGACATCATGAAATTTCCTTGATCCCATCCTTGTCCGTATTCCACTTTAAGTCCTGTGGAAAACATTTCAAAAACATGGGATGAGCATAAAATGCTCAGTAAGGGTTATAACAATATAGAAAGAAAACATTAGTCCATGTATACATACAAATTAATGAAATCATACTTTACTTATAAAAAATAAGCACTTTAACATACCTCATTAAATCATAAGACTTAGGAATAACTCAAAGAAATCATAAGACATAAAGGTAACTTGAGGAATTCATAACATTCTTACGTAGGGAGTAACCCTCATGGTTACATTTGGAATACCCATCATAGTATACTCCCTAAATCTCTTCCGCGAAACCTTAGCGTTTAACTCCTTCGCATTACCCAATGCATTGGAGAGCAATCTCGGGATCACCCACCCTTAGTTTATCACGGAACCACCCAATTTCATAAACATTTCCCATGATCCATAACATAATCATAACACTTAAAACGTGCATAAAAGAAACATAAAATTTTCACATTTCAATCACAAAAAGTTCACATCATGATATTATCATAAATAAAAACATCCAATAAAATAATTAAAACTCTATGAGAGAAAAATCCCTTTATATTTTCAAAATATTAAAAAAAGACATTTAAAAGGGATTTTAGAATCAAAGTTTCCCATACCACATCAAAAGTTTTGAAATGGTTTTAAAACATTCATGTCCATATAAATAAATCCTTAAAACCATTTTTAAAACATGGACAAGGATGATAAATGTTTAAATGAATAAATATTTAAAACTATTTAAAAAAATGTTTTAATAAATGAGTCCTTTTCCATTTGAACATTTAAATTATAAGCCACATGAAAGTAGACCATTTTAAAAACATTTAAAATGACTTCGGTATTGACATAGTATGGATATGGAAAGTCAAATGGGTTTTATATACAGTTTATAAAATAATAAAAGTGCATATCATTAAGGAATGTCTCAATGAGAAGAAATTGAGACATAATCCCAATCAAGGATCATGCCATTAGAGCAAGGATAAAGAAATGACATAATAATGTGTGAGAAATATAAATACACCGAATATAAGTGGATACTCAGTGTAAAACAATCATATGTCATCCACACATATTCATAACACGACATAATCAAGAAGTATAGGTTTAACCCAAATAATTGAAATTGGGTTAAGAAGTTCCCTTGCAAAAATTAGATAGCCTAACGGTGTCACATCAAATTTTAGAAAAAGAGATGATGAGAGAGATAAAGGGTATCTCATCACTTGGACCTAAAATTGTCAGAATTATAGATATATAAGAACATATCCCAACATAAGAAGATGTAATTTAAAAGAAAAAACAAAATGAAGTCTTTTAAAAATCGGGGTGAAAGGTTCCCTTACCGACTAGGGTAACTTTCGAAACGTACACCCCTTGAAAGAAGGACTATACATCATTGATGTAAATACTCATAAAAAAATTATATTACACAAATAGTTGAATAATGGGAAGTACATACACCACTCAAAGTAAATTGTGGAAAATGTAGCATAAATCTCACAGGAATAAAAGTGAGATGAAAAATCCCTTATAAAAACTCGGCAGCCTAACAACGCCACTTAAAACTTCCAAAAATGGACTTATGAGATCAAATAGGGTATGTCATAATATGAACATAAAAATTACAGAATGAGGAATATAAAGTAACGTCCCCAAAAATAATAAATATTATCTTAAAAGAAATTACATAAAAGAGAGTACATAAAAAATAAAGAGAGAGGTAGGATCCCCTACCTCAAGTCCGACTTGTCTTGTTCGTTTATTTATATTCCTGAATAATAAACTAGAGTTAATTTATAATTTCTTAAGAACCTTTTTCAAGTTCATTTTTCATTTTTTATCACTTATTACCATTTTATTATCATTATGTAAATATTTAAGTTAATAACGGTAGTTTTGTCGATCATTGGAACTTGAGTCAAAAATAAACCTATTATAATTACAAGTTGTTCATGTGGTAAAATATCCATTATATCCAGTATTATATTCATGATTTAGATATCATATATATCATACATATCCATTATATACATTAATTTATAATATTACATAACATTTAAAGGTAATAAATGAAATGTACCGTTCATGGAGACGGTAAGTCGTCCGTACGCATGAATGCTACTTTCATTTCTATTTCGTATTTAACCAAATTAAAACTAAATGAGAGATATATATATATATTATAATTCCAGTATAATATATATGTTATATAGGTAACATATGTTCATTAATTTCATTCTTTATTCATTCCATGTATTTCATGAATGAGTCACATCACTTGAGGGGGCGGTAGCCCACACTTCCTCAAATGAAATTATCGCATTTGCACAACATGAAAAGAATAAACGTATGTTTTAAATGTAAAATACAAAAGAATATTGAGGAAATAAATATAATATATATCATAAATAAATAATGTTCCATCATAATGGCCACCATGAGAGGTGGTAGGAGAAGATAGAACAATCATCATTTCGTGAGGTAGTAATTCGCCATCCAAGGAAACCGTATGTTCTTTAACCATTTGACGGAGGTGTGTGTAAGTATACCACAAACACTTATCATAAAAAAATCCTAGTAAATTTAATATACTGGTGTTGTTACAAAATAAAGGAATAAAAATAGGTTAGGGGGTTGGAGAAGCAAAATAAAACAAAAGAACATAAGAGAGGACATTACCTTTAAATCGGGTAACTCCCTTTGGTTTGAACCAAAAGGTTTTATTGAAGAGTTTTCTACATAAGGTAAGGATTCTAGGATGAAGAGAGGGTTGTGGAGAGATAAAATGAGTAGAGTTTGGCCGTTCCAATGGCTTGAGGGGTGTGGGAAGGAGGTAGAGGTGGGGGCCTTTTATAAGAGGGAGGAGGGGCACTCTTGGAAAGTCAAGAAATATTACTTTATATTAAAATGAGTTTCGGTTTTTAAAAGTCCTTCATTGATATATTTCTAGGATAAGGTGATAAGGGGTCAAAATATACTCATCCAATAGGTTTTAGACAAGTGTATGTTCTAGATTTTACATTATCGTTTAATTTTATTTAAATCGTTTATTAATGAGATAATCATTGCATCATCATAGTGTCATAAATTAATTAATTTATATAATATTTAAAAATTATAAGAAAACTTCTATGATGTAGGAAATATATTTATCTTTCCGATGACTATTTTTAGTCTAAGATATCGTTTATGCAGGCAAAATTAAAATTATTTTACTTAGGAGTTACATACTTTGGTTACATTTTCCTTTCCTAAAAAAATATGATAAAGGGTCACTATCACAGTAAAGTTATTCCATGGGGTCCCAAGGTTGGCACAAGACATCCTAGGGACATACATGACACCACCAATAGAAATAGGACACATGTTGGTGTCATTTTATATCTTTATGACATTATTATCTTACCCTTAATTACCCGATTACTTATTAAACACGATAATTAAAGATAATTACCGTCGTTACTATTCATAATGTCAAAAAAAGAGTCTTAATTACATAATTTGGAAATTGTGATTTCAAATATGGAATCAATTTTATCAAATTAAAAACATATAAATTGTATTAATTATTTTAAAACTAAATCTCGTTGTCAAAACATAAGATGGTTTTTTAAGAAGTAAAATTTATCAAAAGATTGACTTGTTTTTACATCCAATTGAAAAGTGAAATTACTTCCAATTAAAAACATTGTATTAAGTGATAAAAAGATAATTCAATTATACATTAAAAACAATTAAAATGATAATCTAAATATATACAAAAATTGGATGCAATGGCAGTTTTGAATTAAAAATACTGTATTTTTCACTATTCATTAAAAAAGACATTATGAGAAAAATACCAAACATTAACCCTAATATAAATTTTATATTCCAAATTCAGAAATTAATTCCATTTTACCAAATTCAAAACATATATGTTTTATTAATAAATCATATAGTTAATTCCCACCGTCAAAACAAATACCGTGTTATAAGAAACAATATCTATCAAAAGATTGACACTTGTTTATGTCAAATTTCAAAGTAAAATTAATTCTAATGACCACTATTGAATTAAATGGTAAAAATATATTCTAATTACAATTTAAAATAATTAAAAAAGATAATATATACATATAATAAAATTAGATGAAAAAGAAGTTTTGAAGTAAAATGCATTATTTTTCACTATTCATAAAAAAAATGAACATTATCAGAAAAAACAAAAAATTTATCCAAAGTAGATTTCAATGCCCCTATTCTAAATAATAAGTTTATTTTCACAAATAGAGCTTATAAAATTGTCAAAATTAAGATTTTAAAAAGGTTCACCATCAAAAGGTAGTAAAACAATCTTTTAAAAATATTAGAGTATTTATTCTTAAAAGTGGATTCATTTTCACTTTAAGCCTCTATACTTTATTGGATAAATGTAAAAATATTTAACAAACATATTTAATCATTTTTCAGTTATTTATGTTCATTCATGCCATTATAATGGCTAGGCATTAACTATTTAAAATAATATTATTATATTACTAGTGTGCAACGTAAGATTTCAAAGAAACTCGTTGTTGAGTATTGGGTACACCATCGAGCATAGAATTCCCTTTAATGTAATATTAAAATTTTATTCACAAATATTGATAAACATGAGAATGTAATATTATTTATTTACCTGGGATGTTACAATATATGGTGGCAGCAGGCAGAAATCAGTGGATGAATTTACCAATCACATGGAATCAGAATTTGAAATGTCTCTGATTGGGGAGCTCACATATTTATTGGGGCTGCAGGTGATTCAAAATAAGGATTTCCCTTTCATTTATTAGGAAACATATGCAAGAGATCCACTAATGATGTTTAATATTCATGACTCCAAACTGATGTCAACTACGATTTCGGTTAGAACCAAACATGGAAATCATTAGGACGAGACCTCTGTAGATCCCACAAGGTATGAGATGATTATTGGAAGCTTACACAACCTAACATTGACACGACCTGATATTGACTTTTCCACCTACTTAGCGGCCCAATTTTTGTGTAATCCAAAGGATGATCAAATGAAAGCAGTAAAAATAATCCTTAGATATATTAAATGTACTCATTATTATGGGTTATTTATTGCTGCAGGAAGGGACAGTGAATTATCAGTGTTTTTTATGTTGAATGGGCTGGAGATCTAGTGAACAAAAAGTCCACAAGTGGTGGGTAATTCTACATTGGGAAGAAATGTGTTGGATGGTAGACTTAGAAACAAGAAAGTACTTCTTCTAGTACTTCTGAAGCTGAGTATATTTCTACCAAAAAGGCTTGCACTCAACTACTATGGATGTAGAAA
Source organism: Viscum album (assembly GCA_963277665.1). Taxonomy (NCBI): domain Eukaryota; kingdom Viridiplantae; phylum Streptophyta; class Magnoliopsida; order Santalales; family Viscaceae; genus Viscum; species Viscum album. The sequence continues at coordinate 11,816 of CAUJRU010000254.1, forward strand.
CAACTGAAAGATAATGCTGATGATGTGAAACAACCAATGGTGTTTTTTAGTGATAAAAAGAGTGCATTTGATCATACCAATAATCATTTTCATCATTCTCATACAATACATATTGAAATCAGATATCGTTTTATCAATGAAAAATTTGAACAAGGAGTGATTAAAATTGATCATGTAGGAACCGATGAGGAAGTGGGGAATATCCTAAACAAGCCATTGTAAGTATCTATTTTTGAGAATCATCGGTTCAACCTTAGTGTTCAGCCAGATCCAAGGGCAAGAGGAAGTTACAAAAATCCCCCCTCCTCATTTATGTTTTCTGTTTCCAATCTGTTTGAGGATATGTTGTAGGTTTGTGGGGGAGATACTATCCTAGGTGAGTGTGTTTTGAGCTGAAGATTGAACTCGTACTGTTCTTTGAGTTTATTGTCAATGGGGGAGAAATAATAATTTCAGGACATGTAATTAATCTATTACATGATGAAAATTTGGTAAAATGATCATAATTCGGTGATAGGGTGAGAAGGAATACATTAGGAATTTAATGCATCATTGATACTATAAGGGAATTGATTGGGCATCATTGAGAATTCCAAAACATAGGAACCTAATTCAAGCTTCCCCCCTTGTTTTCTAAACCAACTGTTTCTCACGTAGACTTTGAGTGTTGGTTGAGATGATTCTTGAGTTTTAGGTTTTGCTTGTGGTTGGTGCTCGGTGAATTTATCTGGTGATTTCCAACAAACCCAAAGGGGGAGATTGTTAGAACCATAGTATTTCTATGAAGGAATTGGTGTATGGGTTTTGTTTGTTGTAAAACTACATTGGATGTTAGGAGTGTATTTAAGTAAAGGGATCAAACAGTTCAATTGGAAAATAGTATTTAAGGTGGCGCTGTTTTCCAGTGTTTTCCAAATGTTTGGGCTTGAAAACCGGAAAATGAAGACATTGGTTGTTGGAAAAAATGGATGAACGTAAAGAGGAAGTGGTGCACAAAATAAGAGAATTGTGCACGAAAAAAAGAGTGGTGCACAAAATAGTGGGGAGAGGTTTTTTGTGCCAGAGGTATTTTAAAATATTAACGTCAAAAAATGGAAAATCCTTGGGCTATGTGAAAACATGAAGATGTGAAAGGAAAACACTTCCTATGAAAAAATTATTGTGCGCCTCATGAGAGATTTTTCGCGCCACAATAGGTTTTTTGCATGTGTTTCCACCAAATATAAATAAGAGGTGAACCCCCACATTGGACACACTGAAGACTTAGTGATGATCTGAGTTCTGATGCATGTAAAAGTTACATGAAAAGGGAGATGCACAGAAAAATTAGCATTGTGCCGAAAAATTTACGGCTTCATGAAAAAAGATAGAGTTGCACGGAAAAATTACTATTGCACGGAAAATATTAATTCTGCCCAAAAAAAGGTATAGTTTTTCATAAAGGGTGTAGTTGCATGAAATATTTTTTGCACGAGAAGGGAATATTGCACGCAAAAGTCAGATCTTGCGTGCCCAGGGTTGAGGTTGCGCGTAATTGTCAATGCAAGAAGATTGCATTTTCTGATTATCTAGTTCAATGATTTAGTGCCTTCAAGTGAATCATTTGAGAACATTGATGCAAGCAGTGTCTCATACTTAATAAGGACACATACCTTAATGAATTTTTTTTGAAGATACCGTCAAGTCGATAAACTGAGTTTGACTTCTCTCAAGGTAGTGACCTAGTGGGAGTCGAGTGAAGTGATTTGTGGGATGTAGTTAGCTATCCCGAAACCTTGGTAAAGGCAGTGTGCTTGGAAGACAGTGTCTGTGACCAAATATTGACATCACCAAATTAGTAACTATTAGTGGATTTAGGTATAACTAACAGACTGCCGGCGTATACTCCTTGGACGTATCCCGTTGTGGTGAACCATGTAAAAGTGTTGTTTAATCTCACTGCATTCTGTTTTTTGACAAATTTAACAAGTACCTACTAATGCAGGAATAAGATCCACAAAAATAAAAAGAAAAGGTTGAAACCATGATTCATCCCTCCCCTATCAGGATGTTCTGGGGTCCTTAAGTAGAGTTACAAGAGATGGTGAGAAATGTAACTAAATTCAACCTTGATGGTTATGACATAATATGGTTCAAGAACAAGGTTTGTATTCCATATATAATAGAATTAAAGATGGATCTATTAGATGAGGCTTATAGTTATTCATTAATTATTCACCCTTGAAGAAAAAATATGTTCTAGGATATGAAAAATTTCTTTTGGTGGGATGGCATGAAAAGATATGTCGCTGAATATTTCTCTCAATGGTTGTTTTGTTAGGATGTATGGAATATAGAGAGAAGTATATAGGGATGTTACAACCATTACCCATACCAGAATAGAAATAGGAAAACATAAGTATGGAATTTGTCATCAGACATCCCAAAACATCCAAAGACAATGATACTATCTGGGTTATAGTTGATCTCTATATAAAGTCTGCACACTTCATTGCTATTAAAGAGTATTTCTATCTTTATCATCTTTCCAGGATATGTGTAAAATTCCTGGTAAGACTTCATGGTGTACCACTATACATTATATCTGATTGGGATCCGAGGTTTACCTGGATGTAATGGAGAAGCCTTTATCTTGATCTAGATATAGAGTTATGTTTCAATAGTTCTTATTATTATCAGACAGATGGTCAGTCTAAGAGGACAATTCAATCTCTAGAAGACATCTTGAGAGTTTTCTCTTTGGATTTCAAAGGTGGTTGGTATCAACACCTACAAATGCTTGAATTTTCCTACAATAATATCTTTCACTCTAGTATTCAGATAGATTTTTATGAATCCCTCTATGGAATGAAGTGCATAATACTAAATTTTAGGGATAATGAAGGGGAAATAGAGATATTATGACCTGATCTTGTAGATGAAATGTCAGAAAATGTCAGATCTCTTCAACAACACAAAATGGAATATTAGAGTTGACAAAAACGTAATTCTAAAAACTGAAGAAAAAACCTAGTGTTTGAAGTGGGTGATATGATTTTCTTATGAATATCACCCTGGAATAGAGTAATTATATTTGGAATGAAGGGAATGTTGAGCCTTAGATATATCAGTCCTTTTGAAATACTGGATCATGTTGGTATGGGAGCTTACCGATTGGCGCTTCCACATAATATATCTCATGTTCATGATGTATTACATGTATCTCTCATGGTTAGTACATACCAAATTCTTCATATACACTATGTTCAAAATTCATACCAATGGAGCATGATCTTTATTATAAATAACAGCCTTTAGAGATTTTTTATCGTAATGAAAATGTTCTAAGAAATAAGACCACTCTCTTGGTTAATGTTTTATGGAGGAACCCCTAATTTGATGAAGCTACATGGGAACTTGAAGATATAATTATGGAGAGGTATAATCTTCTTTTTCTTTCTAAGTGATGAATTTCTGAGGCAAAATTCAGTTTATGGTGGGTAGAATGTAACACCAGAATATTTTTATGAATTATTTTCTTTACATATTTTTTTATTAAGTAGCATTATTTGCATTCAATAGTGAGTTTAAATGAACTGAATGATTCAATTAATATATAATCTATGATATTTCCCAGTCATTAGGTTTGAGGAAATAAGTATAACTAACATAAGAAAATGAATTATGAATTCTATAGAAATTAATTACTTATGAAAAATATAAATCAGTTAGATATTTTATTTTTTTAGTAAATTAAATTTGGTAATAAAATTAATGAAATATATATGTGATATATTCTTAATAAAATAATTTTTATATTCATACAATGGATATTTTAGTCATAGGGTATGAATAAAACCTTATTTTATTTATCAGAACCACTTTTTTTAGAATGTTTATTTTTACACCTTTGAATGGAGAACCCATTTTAAATTATGATTTTAACACATTAATAATTTTTAAATGATAACATAAACGTGTTATTTTGAAGCAGGATAAAAAATTTACTTTCTATAAGTTTTTGGTTTTTTCCTCATAACTTTAATGTTTTGATGAATAGTAAAAATATGATAAATATTAATTAAAAACAACATTTTTATTAAGATACTTTATATGTTTAAATTATTTTATTGAATTTTTTTAAAGTATAAAGATAAATTATTTTAACTATTTAATATAATTTATTTCATTATCATTAATTTTACATTGAATTCATAGGTAAACCCATATAAATCTTTTGTATTGTTTTAAATTTTAAAAAATGTTTTCTCATTTCAACGAGAGAAATAATAATTTAATTACGACAACTTTTGTGTTTTGAATTTGGAAAAATGGATTTAATATTTTTAATCAAAATGCCCAAATTTTTTTAATAAGTACCATTTAGTTTTGGACATTATGAATAGTAACTTGAGTAATTATTTTATTTACCATAGTTAAAGGTTAAATATGGTAAATAGGGGTAATAAAATTAATTTTGTAGTATAAAAGTACCCTAAAACATGTAATAATCCAATTAGATTAGATATTCCTCACCATGGGCATCCTTTGGTCGATTTTGGAAAACATGGATTCACATGGATGTGAAAATTACATTTTATAAGATTTAATTTCATGTAAAGATAATTATAACATTAACATAAATATTTTACTAAATCAATTTTAATATTGGGTTATATAACTAGTCTCTATTAAAATAAGTAGTCATTAGAGAACTAAAACGAATTCCTAAATCATGGTTTTTTATTTATTATTTTTATACATTAGATAAATATATTTATTTATTACACAATAATGATGTAGTGATTACCTCAATAATGAATGATTCAAATAACATGATTTTTAAATAATAAAATAAATTTAATTTGAACATTTTTATGCCATCCAAGATATTTTTTAGGTTAAATAAACATGCATGGGATGATTTAATGCTTTTTTGAAGAAATCATGTTATAATTGTTTTAATAAGTCATCTATGAATAGTGTCCAAAATTGACATAATTCATAACTTCAATCATAATATAGTTTATTAAATGATATTAAATTCCTAAAAATATATGATTCTTTAAAATGGTTACAATAAGTCTAATAATGTCATAAATAACATTTTTGGGTCGTTTGACATGATATGGAAATTAAATTAACCCACAATGTGTAAATAATATGATATCAGGGTATGATTAAATAGGGTAAAATTAGTGTTAAACCAAAAATATAAGGATAAAAACATGTTAAAAACATTTATAAAAATTATTTGACAATTGGTGTTCGAACCAAAATCAAATTATATTGGAATTAAATAATTTTTTGACAATTTTTCAATCAAAAATGGGTTTATACTAAATTAATATTTTGAGAGTCTCTTAAAGTTCCCCTCTGCTCTCTAATAACAGGGAACCTCATCCCTCTCCTCTTCATTCAAATTTGACCTTCATGATTGGTCAAACTCAGAACATTTCACTTCTAAACTTCCCTAGTAACATTATAGAGGTTATGTTATTCTGAAAATACCAACTATGGTGCCCTAAGAAGAAATTTAAAGGGGCACGTCGACAAAGAGGTAATCTCTTATACTGATTATTTCAAATTTCATTCTTCTTATACATAAAATTATTTAGTTATTTCATTATAAAGTAATAAAATTTGTATCACTAATATAATGAAATGTTATTATAAAAACTAAACAAACCTATTTCTTCTTCTATACATCCTACGAAAAATGAAATCTCAGTGCGTGCATACGTATGGCTTACTGCCTCCACATTGTGGTGTAATCTATTTTTCACTACAACCATACATTGGTAGGTATCATTGTGAAAATAATAACTATATATTATTATTGTAACATGATATAAATTCTCAGATAATATAAACCATCCACTTATATACCATTCTACAATTATTGGAATGATATCGCCGCTCGTTCTTACGTAAGGCTTACCATGTCTACGATGCGATGTGATTTGTAATACATAATCGTTATTAAACTATGATTATTTAAATTAATTGAATTAAAAAATATGACAGATATTATACTAAAACTATGATACAAATTATAAAACTATAACCTAATAATAATAATAGTAACTTATTTGACCAAACATATATAGGAACATATAACAGTTAATACAGGAATAATGAGTAACAATGAAATGTTACTAACAAATGAATGAAAATATGAACATAATGGTTATCATAAAATTTATTATTACTCTGTAATAAATCAGTATCATTATTTAAATCATTATATATGAGTTTAAAATAAATACAAAGCATATCAGACCTAAGGAAAGGGATTACTTTGCAAATCTTGTTTTTATCTGAGATTGTTTATTCATATTTATTTAATGGTGTATATTTATCATTTACATCCATATTTCATACATATTAATTTAAAAATATAATACATATTGTTATATATTTTCTTAATTTCAATTTTACCAATAATTTAACTTTTGATAAATGATATGAATGTAATAATTTGTCGTTCACGGTATGAGGTACTTTTTCACTTTTCTGGAAAAAGTACGAGAAAAATATTTTTTAACTTTTATGGAATGTATGTATTTTTACATTTTCATTACATCTTATTTACCTGAATTTTCCTCTATAATATATCAATATTATTTTGAACTAAATTATTTTCTTTTAAATTGCATGGAATTTTGGGAAAAGAAAAAGTTTCAAAAAAAAATATAGGATGTTTTCCCCAGGAAATATTTCATGTGTTTTCTCAAAATTATTTTCCTTATAATATGTCTCTCTTTAAATAGTGTTATATTTAGATACATGTAATTTCCATGAATTTATTTTGTTTATTATGGAAATTTATTTATGATATCAATTTGTTTTATATAAGTTATCATGGAATGATGTTTAAGGAACCAATTTTATTTCAAGGGTTATGCTATGGTAAATGTTTTTATATTTTTCTGGATCATGTAAGAATGGTTTAATTATGGGATGGGTGGGACCTATATCCACATATATTAATGATTTATATCTCATGATATAGACATGGATGTAATGGAATGTAAATTCATTTTAGTGATACACGGATGGAATGAAGAGTGAAATCGGTTCAGTAATAGACTGTGTCTGCTATGACGGTCTTGGCAGTGAGACATGACTAATATGAGATGATTTTCTATACTTATGTGTGTATGGAAAAAAATCATGCCTTATGATTGGAATATTGGAATTACATTTCACTTTTATGATCTATCCCCTGACATGATATTGTTATCTTTTATATGTTGGAAAATATTTTCAGAGGTTATGTTCTTATGAATATGATTTGATTGATATTACCTTTGTTTACCCATACTAAGCATTTGATATCACCCTTTTATATTTTTCTCTTCCCCCATTCATAAAAAAGTTTATTAATATGAAATTCCAAAAACTAGTCTAGTTATGATGAAATAAATGGGAGATAATGTAGAAGTTTTATGAACAAGTTGTTTATGTTTCCCAGTTTCAAAAGACAGAATACCTATACGGTCCAGTCATTGTTTTTTATATAATGGAATAAATATACTTCTATTCTGAAGTAATATCAATGTATGTAAAGAAAGGGTCCCTGTAATCTATGAGGCCTAAACCATATCATGAATAACCCAATGGGCTTCAATAGAATCCCCCACATCGGTAGGGGATGTGGAGGGATCTAGATAAAACCAATTCGATTAATGAAAGAATAATTTTAACTCATAGATAGATGATTAAGTTTGGGGGTATTCTATAGCTATTATGGACCATGATTTATGCCATCTTCCAGATCAATTTTTTTTTACTGTGGTGGGTTGTTAAGATAGGTCATGTTATTTACCCTTTCACCGAATACTATGACACACCATTCACGAATGTTTTATCTTACATGAACTCCTGTAGAAAATGATAGATTCTATGAATGTAAACATGATACTTTTTCCATCACATGTTCCATTTGTTTTGATTAATACCCCTAAGTAATGAGGATAGTTTCATGAAGCTGTTAAGAGAAGGGAACATAATTATCATTGATGGATGGCGTGGAATAAAATATACCGTGACTATGAAATTCTACAATAAATGATGATATATCAAACTATACGCCATCCACTTCTGCAAGAACATATCAGAAATCAATGTACCAACAAACCTATAGAATCTATTATTTCCCAAAGCATCCTAGATGAAATGAAAATAAAGAAGTGCATGAGGATGAACATGCATCAAGGCTAAAATTAGCTTTTTCCCTTTAAGATTTTATTCCCTCGTATCAGAAATAATGGGAACCACCCCTCAAAATAGTGTCACTAGAAATGATCATTCTAGTAGATTCCTCATCAGAAGCGTACATGATTATCATTTCCATTAACATCTATGGAATACTACCTTTTAATTACATAACTTTTCATTACATATTACCAATAGAGGATCTTTAAAGTCTAGTATATTGGAAATTAGGTACATTATACATGAAAACAACATAAACAGTTATTCTAAACCACTCATAAGGATTCATCATAGGTCGATATTATGTTCAATTACTGAATCTCATATCTTGGAGACTTATATCAAAGGAAAGGGTGAGAAGAAGAATCAGTAAGGAAAACAAGTGAAACAGTTGACATGTTATCTTGAGCAATATTAATAAGAACATGATAAAAGTCATAAAGGCATGAGCAGTGGAATTATAGGAATATCATAATAAAAAAACACGAATCATAACTTGAATATGTGGCTACAACATTTCATTTAGTCATTCATGAACATATCACTAGGGTTTATCCATGAGGTGTCATAAACATTACCAAGGATATTCACCAAGGAATCATGAAACTTGTCATGTATAGAGATTTAATTCATTACCCAATGCATTGAAGGTATATCAAGGTGCACCTTAAATATTTCATTATTTTCATTTGATCCACATATATCATAATCAAACATTTCATAAATAACCCACATAGAGTAAAATAAATGGGTTTCACTTCAAAATTGCGACGTTTTAAAAATTCTTAAATTAGGATCATTATGTCATTTATAACCCATGGAACATGAGTGAGGTTTATAAGTATGTAAATTCCAGAATCAAATATATCATTTTTTTGTATTTATTAATTACCATATAAATTAAATAGGTATTGGTATTGACATAAACAGAGATGAAAATTTCAAGAGAGAAAGAAAGAGAAACTTTGTGGAGAAATTTGTACAGCATAACGACCATATATCATGGTTTTAGAAAATAATAAAATGTGAGGGGACAAGGGTATCCAATAAATAAATTAATAATTTTAAGGTGTAGGTTTAGAATAAAAAGAAATAAGATAATGGTGTGTACAATTGAATGACCCATCATAAGAAAATTAAACATGGAGGGAAAGAGAAAGCACAATTTGTTTTATGAAAATTAGACAGCCTAACGGCGTCACATAAAAATTCAGAAAATCAATTGATGAGAGAGGAAAGTGTAAATACCAATAAATTCTGTGGAACATTTTTTCTTAAATTCCTGGGAATTTTATGAGTCCGCAAATATTTACTGTGGGTGATTCCGAGGCCCGTTTTGCCCGGAATCAATTTCTGAAATTTTGTTCGGGTATGTTCAGTAAATGTAGGAGCAGATTTTTATAAATCTTGAACCGGTGTTCAAAATTAAAATATGAGGGCACCATTGAACTCACAGCGCTGGTATTCACTTAAGAAGACATTCACCTTGATGGTAGTAGGTCGAGAATGAAAGTTAGTTTTTGAAGTTTTTAATAATAAATTAAATTAAAATAAGTGTGTAGCTTATTTTTATTTGGCGGTTAAAACCTCAAAGAGGATGTTAGGGGTGGGGGCCTCCACACCATAACCTCCCATGAGAGGTTATGGTTCTTGGGCCCACCCTAGGGCAAAACACCTCTTATCAAATAATGTGGTGGGGACCACCCAAGGATAAAATCCTTGAACTTTCCATTTATAGAGCCACCACCCATGAATCCTCTTGCACTCCCTTAATTAATTTGTGCCTACACACAAAAATTAATTAAGTGGTGTGCCCCTTAATTAATTATCCATTTTCATTAATGCCAGAAAATTAAATAATAGGCAAACTATAAATTCATTTTGTTGGCAACTTTCATTTTGTTGGAAGGGAGAATTGAGGAGAGGAGGAGCTCTTGGAGATAGAACACCATGGAGGAAAGAACTCTCCAAATAAGACTGATAGACACCTTCTTAATTCGTCAACTGGATCAATGGAGGAAGTTCCGTCCTTAAAGAATGCCGACGGTGCCATCCTCAGCTTCTTCATTTCCGATGTCAACGAATTGATGTACGCCTTTTCACGACATCATCAACAAACAATGATACGAGGCATGGGATTTGAATTTGATTTTGTACCCATTCTATGTTGATCAATCTTGTGTAATGATTTTTAGATAGATATCACAATAACGTGGAGGGCTCGGGCTGCACGAACACGACATGACCATCACCTTCCCTTTTTTTCCTCTATTGTTGACAACAGTGGTGGAGCAACAACGGCCGAGAAGGTAAACAACCGAAAAGGAAACCAGTGGCGCAAGGATACCGGAATGTTACAACAACATTGTGTTGTGTGGAATAAAGGCCCATGGCCTGGCTGGGACGTGGCTGAAGTGCGCGACACCATTGCGCGTGCAGAGGAGGAGAGTCGCGGCCTGGGCGGGCCGTGATGGAGGGTCGCGTCGCCATCGCGCCGCGCGGAGGAGCAAGACCGCGGCCAGGGTGGGCCGTGGTGGAGGAGAGGAGGCGGTCGACACCGGGCCAGCCGCTAGAGGTGTGGAATCGGCTAGCCTCTCAGCCATCCTGGAGGAGCGGGATCCCGTTGGGTCCCCTGTGACCTGGACCGGTGCCACCTGGCGCCGGGTTGGTCCCCACCCGAATGGCTCTGTCATTCGAGAGTTCTAGGGGGCACGCGGTCTCCCACCTAGACACGTCTGAAGTGAACCCACCCCCTGCGGGCTACCGTGCCTCCCCTTCAAGATGGGTCAGACCCACAGACAGTGTCGGACCCCTGTCCGGACCTATTAACCCGGATTCACCTTTTCACTTAAAACTTGGGCTATGGGTGTCTGTAAGATGAACTGTCTATAGCGACGGAAAGCTTGTAGAGAGATGGTTCATTCACCATACCCCAATTGAGGTTGGGACATAGTTGGGGTACAGTTGGGTTGGTTTGAACCTAAATCTAACCAGGCCCCTGGGACGAAAATGCTAATAACTCACAGATAGGGTGTCCGATTGATGCTCCATCTCTTGCGTTGAGACCCCTATGACGTGGAGGAACTTTTAGATACTTTTTCATGGAACTTCAAGACAGTTTCACTCTTCATATCTATTCGATGGAAGTTCTCTCTAAGGAAAAACAGACATATAATTCTATCCTCGACCCAACCTTTGATTTATTTTCTTCATATTCACCCATGGATGATTTGAGTTTTAGTTCTTCTTCTGAATTTTGTGTGGGTTCAGAAAAATATAATTTTGTTCATTAATTGATTGTTGTGTTTATTCTGAGGTACCCATGACTATCGATGATTATGCAACTCTCATTTCAATATATTCTTTTTTCCTTTGAGAATAAACATGAGCAGATAGATAATTTCTTGGACCTCACTGCCCCTAAATTTACTCCCTCAATCCAAAAACACCCAGTGATGGAATTAAAACCACTTCTATCAAATTTAAAATATGCCTATCTTGAGGGTATTGACCAATTTCCCGTCATTATTTCCAATAACCTCTCCCAACATTAGGAATAAAAACTGCTTGATCATTTGAGAGAGTGTAAAAAGGCAATAAGATGGACATTGGATGATATCTATGGGATTATCCCATCTATTTGTATGCACCATATAAATTTGGATGATGAGGCTAAGCTCGTAAGGCAGTCTCAATGCCGGTTGAATCCCACTCTCTTTGAAGTGGTAAAATTGGAAGTCAGTAATTTAATTACTACTGGGATCATTTATCCTATATCTGATAGTTACTTGGTCAGCCCGGTTCAAATAGTGCCTAAAAAACAGGAATAACAATTGTCTCAAATGAAAGGAATGAATTTCTTCCCATGCGTGTGAAAAATAGTTGGCGAGTCTGTATTGACTACCGTTGACTAAATCAAGCCTCGCGGAAGGACCAATTTTCTTTTAACATTCATTTACCAAATGTTAGAACGACCTGATGGTAATTCCCATTATTGTTTCTTTGATGGATAATCGGGTTATTTCCAAATCCATATTGACCATTAGGATGAAGAATAGACCACATTTACCTATCCATTCAGCAAATTTTCATACATAAGAATTCCTTTTGGCCTATTTAATGCTCATGGTACTTTTCAACGATGTATGTTGAGTATTCATTTCTTAGTACCTTTAGAGTTGTATGGAAGTCTTTATGAATTATTTCATGGTTTATGGTTCTTATTTTTATGATTGTTTGGAAAACCTAGGTTCTGTCCTCCGGCACTGCATTGAAAAAGATCTTGTTTTAAATTATGAAAAATGCCATTTCATGGTTGAGCGGGGGATAGTTCTTGAGCATATAATTGAAAATAAGGGAATTCAATTTGATAAATCTAAAATTGAATTAATTTCATCCCTTCTATATCCAAAATGTGTTCGTGAGGTGCGGTCTTTCTTGGGTCATGCTGGTTTTTACGTTCGATTCATTAGAGACTTTAGTAAGATCTCACTTACCTTATCTCGGTTATTACAAAAGGATTCTGAATTTGATTTTGAAAAAAATTGTGAGGATGCTTTCAATTAACTAAAAATGAGTCTCACATCACCTCCCATCATTCAACCACCAAGGTGGGATATGCCCTTCGAGCATGTGTGATGCCTCTAACATTGTAGTTGGGGCAGTTTTATCACAAAGGGTTGAGAAGTCCCCTCATGTCATTGTGTATGCCTAAGGTACCCTAGACCCTGCCCAGGAAAACTACACAACCACTGAAAAAAGAACTTCTTTCTATTGTGTTTGCCTTTGAAAAGTTCTGATCCTATCTCATTGGGTCAAGAATCATTGTCTTTTCGGATCATGCTACCCTTTGGTTTCTCCTTAAGAAACCAGAAGCTAAGCCCCACCTCATTCAGTGGATGCTCCTCCTCCATGATTTTGAACATGATATTAGAGATAATAGAGGAGTGGAAAATGTGGTAGCTAACCACATTAGTTGGATTTCCCCACCGTTGGACCATCATGTAGACGCACCTCTCCCCATTGGAGAATTCTTCCCCCATGAGAACCTTTATGATGTTGCGGACCTTACCCCCCGATATGCTGACATTGTGAATTTTTTAGCAACATCTAGGGTCCCCATTGATTTTTGCACTTCACAATCCCAGAGATGTAAACATGATTCTCGATGGTACATTTGGGATGACCCATATTTTTGGAGGATCTATAGTGACCAGGTTGTTCGTAGGTGTGTCCCTGAACATGAGTTCACTACAGTTTTGAGCTTCTTCCACACATTGGATTGTAGGGGCCACTTTGGCTCTCAACATACTGCTCGAGAGGTCATTGAATCAAGATTATATTTGACAAAATTGTATAGAGATGGCCATAGGTTTTTAAAATCATGTACTCAATGTCGATTCATAGGGAATATCTCCAAGGGGAAAGAAATGATCCAACAACCCATGTTATTATGTGAAATATTTGATGCATGGGGCATTGACTTCATGAGGCCTTTTCAAAATTCATTTGTCTTTGTGAGCATATTACTTGCTGTTGACTATGTTTCTAAATGGGTGGAAGCAAAGGCTACTAGGACTTATGACTCTCGAGTTGTTGTTGATTTTGTGAGGTCCCAGATTTTCATTAGGTTTTGTCTACCAAGATTCATCTTTACTGATCAGGGTTTACATTTTTACAATCATAACATGAAAAACATGCTTCGTAAGTATAGGGTTGTTCATAAAGTCTCCACTACATATCATCCCCAAACTAATGGATAAGAGGAAATTTCAAATAGAGAAGTTAAGCGAATCTTGGAGAAAATGGTACAACACAATAGGAAAGATTAGAGTTTTCTCTTGGATGATGCACTTTGAGCATACTATACTACTTTTAAAACCCTGATCGGAATGTCACCATATAGGATTGTTTTTGGAAAGGCTTGTCACCTCCTAGTGGAGGTAGAACACTATGCATATTGGGATGCTAAGCAATGTAATATTAATCTCTCAGATGCAGGTGAGCAAAGGAAGTTGTATATTTAGGAGTTGGAAGAAATTCAGCGTGATGCATATGAGAACTCTCAAATCTACAAAGAAAGGAAGGAGGAAATCCATGATGGGATGATTCATAAACTGAAGTTTCATATTGGTGAGAAGGTCCTCATGTACAATTCTAGGCTTAAGTTCCACCCAGGTAATCTTCATTCCCGATGGCTCGGTCCTTATAATGTTACTAATTATTACCCTTTCGGTTCAATACAGATTTTACATGAGCATAAGGGAAAAAGTCTTACCATCAATGGGAAGAAACTTAAACTCTTCTAGGAGGATTTTCGGAAGAATCCAGTAGAGGAAATACACCTTCTCGACGCATTGTACCAATAAAACACCCCAGGTTTTATCCTTCCTTCTCACATTCTCAATTATTTCAGTGAGGACGCCACACATTCTAGGTTTGGGAGGGTGGATATATTCCTTGGTTAGTTATGAACTTTCATCATTTTCTCCTTTCTTTTCTTTTTAGCCTTCTTTATGGTATTTTCATTTTTCCCCATCAACAATTTTGACGTTCGATGATTTGGTGACCATAAAGCGAGGAAAGTAAAAATACCATAAAGAAGGCTAAACAGAATATTTGTATGAATATAACATCAAGGAGTGATTTGCTTTTTGTGTGAATTGGTTTTTTGTAAATGATATAAATGGACGTATCTATGTGAAACCTTTTAGATGATTGATTCCCTTTGTGTGAGTAGTTTTTGGGAAAACTATGTCACTAATATCTCCACAAATGTTTGCACCAAACCAAAAAGTTTGATTTTGTCTTACTTAATATAAGGTAAATATATGTTGCGCTAATATTTTTCAGCATTAAATGATATTTCCATACATTTGTTCCTTATCCGATCTATTTCATTACTGTACCAGATTTACCTATGCATGTGTACCTAATGTCTGAATATTGTATGCCCTAAAAAAAGGTTGTTTCATGGGCAGGTCAAAAACCACTCCTCTTTAACCTTTGATCTTGTTATAACTATTGAAAGTACTCTCATGAGGAGATCAAACAAGGGTTGAGAGATGATTGTGAGATTTGTTCCAATTGCAATTTCGAAAAAAATATAATAAATGTGGGGAGTGATGAAGTGTGCAACATATCAGGATATCAAGTTTGGGAGCGTAAGTTTTGACTTCTGGGAATGCATAAATGAGTGGGTCTTGAAATATTATTTCAAAGGATGTAAGGTAGGTTCGGTGGACATAATCATTTAAGCTGAAAAATGTTAAAATAACCTATATTTATTGGATAGAAAGTGGAAAGAATAGCATGGAATGGTTTTCAAACACACAAATGAAGAGTTAGTTTCATGGTTGACTTTTGAATTCCTTCATCAATATGGTATCATGAATGTTTTTTAATTTCACTATGATATTATTTATGAGACATCTTTTTCTATTTTCACTAGGAAGAACTCCTTGGTGTGGTTTGTGCATTGCTCACTTTACTTTAATTAAAATTTATTCAAATATTAAATCTTCCTGATTTTGGGAATATATATTTGCATCATTTTATTCAGATATGTGACTTTTCCCTAGAGTGAAAATGTTTAGGTGTCGGGGTGTGATCGTACCATGATTCAATGTTTTATTCCACCCTTACACCGCTGTTTTAAACTAGTTTTCTAATGAATATTCCAAATATAATAATAAATTTCACTTTATGTTTGAATCAATTAATTAATGTTAATAAATATTAGAATGGTCAATGTTACTTGTATTTATTATTTCAATGTAGGTGAGGTGATTTGGAGGGCCCTTGATGAAGTGGAAGAAAAATGGGCCAAAATTGCATGGATCCATGGACATCTGTCCACTATTTTGAATAGTACGCGAAATCCGTGCATCAAAATGGTAAGAACGTTTGTGGACCGGTCCAAAATGTTATAGGATAAATTTCATATTATGTAACCCAATCCGGATTCATCTTCTAGTGGACCATCCATACTGATCTGTCCAAGACACAAAATATGCACAAAGTCAAAAGTGGCGTTTTGTATATTATCAGTATCTCGAGATGAATTTGTCCAAATGTTTCCAAACATTCGGTGGTGATAGATAAGACATGGGGCTATAACTTTTCTGTTTTTTCAAAAGGGATATTCAACTGTCTAATAGCCAAAAACATTTTTCCAAGTGGTTTATCAAATTCTAGGTGCCCAAAACCACTTCCCATTTTGTATATAAAAAGACACCTTGGGCACCCCATATGCAAGTTTGGCCAGGAGGCAAGGTGATTCCATTTTGGAGCCCCCAAGGAGTCTTCTCAACATCCCTATTAGTTCTGGGGGATATGAGAAGTTCTACCCCAACATCATTCTCTTCCTCCTCTCCCATGGGTTTCTAAACCCCGTGTGATCACCCGAGGGGGAACGTGATGTAAATCCCAAGATTCATGTTTGTAATAATTGAATGATCTTTTGAATTCCAGGTTGTTGTGTTGTTTTTAATCATCCTATATTATTATTTTATTGATTTATGTACTGGTATGTCATCCTCAACTATTATGATCATTTTTGGGGGTACCCATTCATGTGGTGTTTCACACACCGTTCACCACATTCTTTCCCCTATCAATTTCGATGTTTGTGTGGTTCATATTGGTCAATTGAACTCACAAAATCACTGTCAAGGCCATGTACATTTATTTCATGTTATAAAAACGAAATAACATACAAACCTGGATAGCGCATTGAGTTTTTCGTGTGTTTCCATGGTGAGTTTCGGTTATGAAGTCAAACACAATTCACCCAATCATCGGCGGTGTCCAGTGAATCATTGTGTGTTTTCAACTGAACCCTAGGAGGTATCCTAGTTTAAAATTAGTAAAATTATGGCTCTAGGTCTTAAAAACCCGGGATTAAAAGATAATAACCCTATATCATGAAGCGATAAAGGATAAACATCTTGAGTGTACCCTGGGTTGATCACGCTTAATTAATTCTGTTAATCACTACATTGGTTTATCGCTTTCATTTTCTATTTTCATCTTTAATCATCAAAACCCCAAGTTTTACATAACCTCATTCACCTTATACTTTCATAATAAAAATCCTCTTTATAAATTAATGATCTAAGGCTCTGTTGAGAGATGACCTAGGGTTGCTGCTATACTGAAAAAATTCAAGTCAAAATTAAACAACATATTTGATGCGCTCGACAACGTGATC
Organism: Viscum album; assembly: GCA_963277665.1. Taxonomy (NCBI): domain Eukaryota; kingdom Viridiplantae; phylum Streptophyta; class Magnoliopsida; order Santalales; family Viscaceae; genus Viscum; species Viscum album. The sequence goes on from CAUJRU010000254.1 coordinate 29,226, forward strand.
AAATTTTGGCGCTGTTGTTGGGCAGACAAGATCTTTTTTTCTTTATTTCCTTTTATTTATTTATTTTACTTGTTAATTATTACTCCTTTAAATACCCCACCCCATTTTATTGTTTTTATTTTAAGTATTGCCTTTATTTTTGGTTTTTTTGTGTGTTCTTTCTTTCCCCCCCCCCCCCCTCTCTCTCTCTCTTCTTTCCATCTCCCTCTCTATAATTCTGTATTATAACATTATATTCTCTTTTCATCCTTCCTAATTTATTTTATCTATATTAAAAAAAACTTCACAAATTATTTGCATGACCCGATTTAGTAATGAAACACTACTTGAATTTGACCCTAAAATTGAAAAGTCACTTCACACACAAATCAAGGCATCTAGAGAAGGTAAATAAAGTAACATTGTGGAACCCCTTTTGGAACCTCATGTGGTTATAAAACAATCCAAATTTTATCCCAATCAAACCGAAGAAACAACGGATGCAAATAATCAAACTTTAAAAGAACTGACCACCCCTGATGTGGATTACCAACCTGCGTACATCCAATAACCCGATGAAGCAGCCAACTATGAGCTGAGATCTGGTCTCATCCACCTTCTTGCTAAATTCCATGGTCTTCCTGGTGAGGACCCTCACAAACAACTTAAAGAGTTTCATATAGTCTGCTCCACCATGAAACACCAAAATGTGTTTGAGGACCTAATTAAGTTTAGGGCCTTCCCTTTCTCCCTTGATGGTGTAGCCAAATATTGGATATACTATTTTCCTACAACAATTGGGGGATGGAATGACCTAAAAAGTATTTTTCGAGAGAATTTATTCCCCGCCTCCTGAACTTCTTCAATTAGGAAAGAAATATGTCGAATTATGCCATCACATGGAGAGACCCTTCATGAATATTGGGAGAGATTCAAATGTCTTTTCTCAAGCTGACCCCAAAACCAGATTAGTGAAAAACTATTAATACAATACTTCTATGACGTACATATCCACATGGATCATGGAATGATTGATGCTGCAGCTGGTGGTTCCCAAGTTGAAAAAACTCCTTCTACTGCTCGTGACTTAATAGCCAACAGGGCTCAAAATGCACAACAATTTGGTGCATGAGCTATTGCACCAATCCGAGGAGTTCATGAGGTAAGTCATAAATCCCTAGAACAAAAAATAGATAATAAACATGATGAGATTAATACCATTCTATGGAAATTAGCTCAAGCACAATGTAACTCACATTTTCCTCCCGTTTCATTAAATTGTGGTATTTGTTCTGATAATACTCATTTTTCTGACCAGTGTCCACAACTATAGGATTCATCGAGTCGTGTGTTGCAGTGTTCCCTAGGCGTCCATTCCAAGAAGCACCACCATTCTAGCAAAAACCATTCAGGCCAAATCCAAACCCCGGGTGGCAAGAACAACCACAATACCGACAAGGAGGAAATTCAAGCTACCCCAAGCAGAACTGGTATCGACAAGGCCAATGTATGAAACCTTCTTATCCTTCAACATCTCAAAACAAACATCCTCCTCCCATGCCTGAACCAAGCCTTGAGGATATGGTGAAGCAAATGGAAACCCAGAACCTCCAATTCCAACAAACCACACAATTAGATATTCAAGACCTGCAAACTCAACTGGGGTAATTGGAAAACACCATCGGTGAGAATAAGATGCAAGGTTATGGAAAACTACCATCCCAGCCCATTGCCATTCCGATGGACAAAGGTATTGTATGTGTAGTTACACTTTGTAGTGGTAAAGAAGTTTCCCCTTCTACTGATTCTGCACAGTAGGTATGCCCCCTCATGAAAACTCTCTTTCCCAACCCTCAAAAATTTTATGTAAAGAAAAAGAAGAAAAAATAGTAATATAATTGTCATTGATGATTAAAATGAAAAATACACTCCTCTCCATTTCCCTCAAAGACTCTCTAAATCTAAGAAGATTTTTGATAATGAGATTGATAAAGAAATAATGGATACATTTGAAAAGGTTCAAGTTAACATTCCTTTATTAGATGCAATTAAACAAATCCCTCGATATGCCAAATTTCTTTAAGAGCATTGCACCCATAGAAGCAGGCTAAAGGTGAATTAGAGATTCAACCTGGGAAGGAATATCTTAGCCTTGATTCAACTAGAAATGCCAACCAAATGCAAGGATCCAAGCACATTCATGATACCCTGTACCATAGGGGAGACTTTCTTTTCTGATGTTATTCTATACTTAAGTGCTTCTATTAGTGTAATACCTCACTCTATGTATACTTCTTTGCAGGTTGGACAGATTCAACCAACAGAAATTGTCGTGAAACTTTCCAACCGAAGCACAACACACCCATCAGGAGTGGTCGAGGATGTCCTCGTAAAATATAAGAATCTCATCTTCCCTGCAGACATTTAAATTCATGTGATGGAGGATACCCGAACCCAAGGACATGCCCCTCTCATAATTGAGAGGCCATTTCTCAAAACAGCAATGACGATCATCAACGTTCACAATGGTACATTGTCCATGGAGTTTGGTGGAGAAAAGGTAAGTTTTAACATCCATGAGGCTATGAAACACCCCATTGAAGAGCACTCCACTCTTCCTATCTATTCGATGGAAGTGCCCTATAACAGAAAACACACACAAAATTCTATCCTCAACCCATCCACATATTTATTTTCCTCTTATTCACCCATGTATGATTTGAGTTTTATTTCTTCTTTTTAATTTTGTGTGGGTTCAGAAAAATGTAAATTTTATACTTTAATTGATGTGTGTGTTTATTCGGAGGTACCCATGACTATCAATGATTCTGCAAATCTCATTTCAATAGATTATATTTCCTTTGAGAATAAACATTAGCAGATATATAGTTTCATGGATCTCAATCCCCCTAAATCCACTCCCTCAATCCAAAAAACCCAGGTGTTGGAATTAAAACCATTTCCATAAAATTTAAAATATTCCTATGTTGAGGTTATTGACCAATTGCACGTTATTATTTCCAATAACCTCTCTCAACAGCAGGAGTAAAAACTGCTAGATCTATTGAGAGAGTGTAAAAAGTCAATAGGATGGACATTGGCTGATATTCCTGGGATTATCCCATATATTTTTATGCTCCATATAATTTTGGATGATGAGGCTAAGCATGTAAGGCAGGCTCAACGCCGGTTGAATACCGCTCTCCTTGAAGTGGTAAAATTGGAAGTTAGTAAATTACATACTGCTGGGATCATTTTTCCTATATCTGATAGTTAAAGGGTTTTCCCAGTTCAAATTATGCCAAAAAAAATAGGAATTACAGTTGTATCAAATGAAAGGAATGAATTTGTACCAATGCGTGTGAAAAATTGTTGGCGAGTCTGTATTGACTACCATCAACTGAATCAAGCCACACAGAAGGACCACATTCCTTTACCTTTCATTGAAAAAAGGTTAGAACGACTGGCAGATAAGTCCCATTATTTTTTCCTTGATGGCTATTCGGGTTATTTCCAAATCCATATAGCCCATGAGTATCAAGAAAAAGACCACATTTACCTATCCATTTGGTACATTTGCATACATAAGAATGCCTTTTGTCCTACATAATGCTCCTGGTACTTTTCAGCGATGTTTGTTGAGTATTTTTTCTGATTACCTTGAGAGTTTTATGGAAGACATTAGGGATGATTTCACGGTTTATGGTTCTTCATTTTATGATTTTTTGGAAAACCTAGGTTCTGTCCTCCATCGCTGCATTGAAAACGATCTTGTTTTAAATTATGAAGAATGTCATTTCATGGTTGATTGGGGGATAGTTCTTGTGAATTTCATTTCAAATAAGGGAATTCAAGTTGATAAATCTAAAATTGAATTAATTTCATCCCTTTCATATCCAAAATGTGTTCGTGAGGTGCGGTCTTTCTTGGGTCATGCTGGTTTTTACCACCGATTCACTAAAGACTTTAGTACGATCTCACTTCCCTTATATTGGTTATTACAATAGAATTCTGAATTTTTTTTAATAAAAATTGTGAGGATGCTTTTAATTCACTAAAAATGAGTCTCACATCACCTCCCATAATCCAATCACCTCCCCTTCGAGCTTATGTGTGATGCCTCTGACTTTGAAGTTGGGGTAGTTTTATCACAAATGGTTGAGAAGTCCCCTCATGTCATTGCGTACGCCACGCTAACCCTTGAACCTGCCCAGGTGAACAACACAACCACTGAAAAAATATCTTCTTTCTATTTTTTCTTTGGAAAATTTCTGATCCTATCTCATTGGGTCAAAAATCATTGTCTTTTCTAATCATGTTTCCCTTCTGTTTCTCCTTAAGAAACCTGAAGCTAAGCCCCTCCTCATTCGAAGGATGCTCCTCCACCAAGAGGTTGACCTTGAGATTAGAGATAAGAGAGGATTGGAAAATGTGGTAGGTGGCCACATTAGTAGGATTTCCCCACCTATGGACCATCATGTAGACTCACCTCTCCCCATTGGAGAAAACTTCCCTCATGAGAACCTTTGTGATGTTGTGGACCTTACCCCCTGGTGTGCAGACATTGTGAATTTTCTAGCAACATCTAGGGTCCCCACTGATTTTAGCACTTCACAATCCCAGAGACTTACAAATGATTCTTGATGGTACATTTGGGATGACCCATAATTGTGGACGATTTGTAGTGACCAGGTTGTTCGTAGGTGTTTCCCTGACCATGAGTTCACCTTAGTGTTGAGATTCTGGCACACATTGTCCTGTGGGGGACACTTTGGCTCTCAACGTACTGCTCGAAAGGCCCTTGACTCGAGATTATATTGGCCAACATTATATAGATATGAAAATAGGTTTTGTAAATCATGTAATCGATGTAAATTCACAGGGAATATCTCCAAGAGGAATGAAATGCCCCAACAACCCATGTTATTCTGTGAAATCTTCGATGCATGGGGCATTTTTCGAATTCATTTGGCTTTTTGTACATCTTACTAGCTGTTGACTATGTTTCTAAATTGGTGGAAGAAAAGGCTACTAGGACTGATGACTCTTGAGCTGTTGTTGATTTTGTGAGGTCCTAGATTTTCTTGTAGGTTTGGTCTACCAAGATTCATCTTTAGTGATCAAGGTTCAGATTTTTTCAATTAAAACCTGAAAAACATGATTTGTATGTATGGGGTTGTTCATAAAGTCTCCACTGCATATCCTCCCCAACCTAACGGACAAGAGGGAATTTCAAATCGGGAAGTTAAGCAAATCTTGGAGAAAATGGTACAACCTAATTGGGAAGACTGGAGTTTGCGCTTGGATGATGCACTTTGGGCGTACCTTACTACTTTTAAAACCCTGATCGGAATGTCACCATATAGGATTGTGTTTGGAAAGGCTTGTCACCTCCTAGAGGAGGTAGAACACCATGAATATTGGGCCGTTAAGAAATGTATTATGAATCTATCAGATGCAGGTGAGCATAGGAAGTTGCAGATTCTGGAGTTAGAAGAAATTCGATATGATGCATATGAGAACTCTCGAATCTACAATAAAAGGACAATGGAAATCCATGATGGGATAATTTATCAGAGGAAGTTTCATATTGGTGAGAAGGTCTTCATGTATAATTCTAGGCTTAAGCTCCACCCAGGTAAGCTTTATTCCCGTTGGCTCGGACCTTATACTGTTACTAATTATTACCCTTTTGGTGCAATACAGGTTTTGCATGAGCAGAAGGGACAAAGTCTTACTGTCAATGGGAAGCGACTTAAACTCTTCTATGAGGATTTTCAGAATAATCTGGTAGAGGAAATCCACCTTCTCGATGCATCATACCAATAAAACACACCAGGTTTTATCCTTCCTTCTCACATTCTCAATTGTTTCTGTGAGGGCCCTGTACATTCAAAGTGTGGGAGGGTGGATATATTCCCGGGTTAGTTATAAATTTTCATCGTTTTCTCCTTTCTTCTCTTTTTAGCCTTCTTTATGGTATTTTCATTTTTCCCCATGAACAATTTCAATGTTCGGTGATTTGGTGACCATAAAGTGGGGAAAGTAAAAATACCATAACAAATGCTAAAAAGAATATTTGTATTAATTTAACATCAAGGAGTGATTTTCTTTTTTAGTGAATTGGTTTTCTGTAAATGATTTAAATGTTCGTATCTATGTGAAACCTTTGGGATGATTGATACCCCTTGTGTGAGTAGTTTTTGGGAAAACTGTGTCATTAATATCTCCACAAATATTTCCACCAAACCACAAAGTGTGATTATTTATTTATTAATATAAGGTAAATATATGTTGGGTTAATATTTTTCAGCTTTAAATGATATTTCCATACGTTCGTTCTGTATCAGATCTATTTCATTGTTGTACCAGATTGACCTATGCATGTGTAACTAATGTCTGACTGTTGTACGCCCTCAAAAAAGGTTGTTTCTTGGGAAGGTCAAAAACCACTCCTCCTCAACCTTTGATCTTGTTATGACTATTTTAATTAGTGTCGTGCGGAGATCAAACAATGGTTGAGAGATGAGTATGATATTTTTTACAATTGAAATTTCAAAAAATATATATAATAAATTAGGGGAGTGATAAAATTTGCAACATATGGGGATATCTAGGTCGGGAGATTTTGGTTTAACTTCTGGGAATGCTTAAATGAGTGGGTCTTGAAATATTATTGCAAAGGATGTAGGGTAGGTTCAGTGGACAAAATCATTTAAGCCGAAAAATGTTAAAATAACTTATATTTATTGGATAACAAGTGGAAAGAATAACATGGAATGGTTTTCACACACACACATGTAGAGTTAGTTTCATGGTTGACTTCTGAATTCCATTATCAATTTGGTTTCATGAATCTTTTTGAATTTCACTATGATATTATTTATGAGACACCTTTTTCTATTTTCACTAGGAATAACTCCTTGAAGTTGTTCATGCATTGATCACATTACTTTAATTAAAATTTCCACAAATATTAAATCTTCATGATTTTGGGAATATATATTTGCATCATTTTATTCATATATGTGACTTTTCCCAAGAGTGCATATGTTTAGGTGTGGGGGTGTGATCGTACCATGATTCACTATTTTATTCCACCCTTACACCACTGTTTTAAACTAGTTTTGTAATGAATATTCCAAATATAATAATAATTTTCACTTTATGCTTGAATCAATTAATTAATTTTAATCAATATTATAATGGTAAATGTTACTTGTTTTTATTATTTCAATGTAGGTGAGGTGATTTGGGGGGCCCTTGATGAAGTGGAAGAAAAATGGGCCAAAATTGAATGGATCCATGGACATCTATCCACTATTTCGAATAGTATGCGAAATACTTAAATCCAAATGGGCTGAACATTTATGGGCCGGTCCAAATTTTATAGTCTACCTTTCATATTAAAAAATACTATCCTAACTAGGCTTCTATGGGGCCCATCTGAACTGATCTTTCAAGACACCAAATATGCACAAAGTCAAAAGTGGCGTTCTGTATTTTATCAATATCTCGATCTGTATTTGTCCAAATGGTGCCAAACCATTGGTGGTGATATATACGAAATGGGGATACAACTTTTCAGTTTTCTCAAAAGGTAGATTCGACTGTCTAATATTGGGAAAACTTTCTCCAACTTGTTTATCAAAATATGTGTACCCAAAACCACTTCCCATTTTGGGTATAAAAAGACACCTTGGGAACCCCATTTGCATGTTCAGTAATGAGGCAAGGTGCTATAATTTTGGATCCCCAAAGAGTCTTCTCAATAGACCTAGATATTATGGAGGATATGAGAAGTTCTACCCCAACTGCATTCTCTTCCTCCTCTCCCATGGGTTTCTAAACCCCTTTTAATCACCCGGGTAGGAACATGATGTAAATCCCAAGCTTCATTTTTGTAATATTTGAATGATCTTTTGGATTCCCGGTTTTTGTGTTGTATTTCATCATCCTCTATTATTATTTTATTTAGTTTTGTACTGGTATGTCATTCTAAACTCATAGGATCATTTTTCTAAGTAACTATTCATGTGACGTTTCACACAACATTCACTACTTTCTTTTCCCCTATTTTAATTACAGTGTTTGTGTGGTTCATATTGATCAATTGAAGTCACACAAGAACTGTCAAGGCCATGTAAATTTATTTCATGGTATCACAAAGAAATAACATAAAAACCTTTATAGCTCACTGAGGATTTTGTTTGTTTCCTTGTTGAGTTTCGGTTATGAAGTCAAACACAATTCACCTAATCATCGGCGGTGTCTGGTGATTCATTTTTTGTTTTCAACTAAACCCTTGGAAGTATCCTAGTATAAACTCTATAACATTCTGTTTCTAGGTGTTAAAAACCAGGGATTAAAAGATCATAACCCTATATCATGAAGCGATTAAGTATAAACATCATGAGAGTACCCCGGGATGATCACGCTTAATTAATTCTGTTAATCTCTACATTGTTTTATCGCTTTCATTTTCTATTTTCATCTCTAATCATCAAACCACCAAGTATTAAAAAACCAAATTCACCCTCTACTTTCATAATCAAAATAATCTTTTTAAAATAATGATCTAAGGCTCTATCGATAGACGACCTAGGGTTGCTACTATACTGCAAAAATTCTAGTCAAAATTAAACAACTAATTTGATGCGCTCGACAACGCGATCAGATATACAACTTTCGATCTGTGTGTGTAGATACATAACATTGGATAGATTAACTTGTAAATTTTCATATAGAGAAATGGATCATGCTATAGTGGATAGAATGTTTTTATCCCACTTGAACTATGTTTTCTATAAACCAGAGTGAAGTGAGAGTCTTTAGATTCACCCCACTCTCTAATGTGGATATCACATTAGTTTTACACAATTATCTAGTGGCATAAAATTAATCCTTTATTGAATTCAAAATGGAATTATTTGTATTTATATATAGAACATGGATAAATGTAATCTATAAGGAGATGGAAAAATATCTTGATAGATCCCAAACTTATCTTCAATGTACTTTTCATACTCATATGAGATATGTTTTTTTATTGAAATAATCGATAGATTACTATATATTTTGGAATGTATACATTTTTAACTATTATTTCAATGCCGTTTTATCATTATAATCTTATTTATGTATTTTACATAGAATAAATTGTATATTCTCTTTGATTAACTCTTCTTATAAAAATATTTTATGATTCTTGTCCTCTGAGAGTAATTTATTTAAAAGGAAAAACAATTATTTTTCTTTCAAATTTTCTTTTGGAATGGAGGAGATATCTTTTGGGAAATATTTATTTGAATTAATGGAGACTTCATTGTTTTTTTATATTTATTTATTTATCAAAATATCCTAATACTTATATGAAATATTACCTATATAAGAAATGGGACGTGGTGTAGTTGGGATCAATCATTTGAATTCCTACATGAATTAGGGAATTCAATGAGTTACTTTAACATGGGGAGAAACGTATATAAATTTGGGATGGAACTATTGGGAGTACCATCATAGGTAATTTTATGGGGTTAATTTAAATATTCATTTTCATATTCTCCATAAAGGGTGGCTAACATGCTATATTGATGTTCTACTATAGAGATTCCCAATATTGAAAATTCCCTGAAGATGATCACCATGGTTTATGATTTTCATTCCATGATGGGGGTGCTAACATTTATTACCATGTAGAGGACTTATAAATGTTCAAATATCAATTCTTTTTATTATACCTATCTAAACATTGTTTTTTCAATATATGATTAAATTATTCATTGATATTTTGTTGTTAATGAGAAATATTGTACATCTCCCCATATACTGACATTGATAGTGATATGGATATGAGCATACACATCAATTGTAATTTTACACTATCAAGAAATTCTATATAATTATAATATGGTGAAAATGTATAGATCATTAGTATTTTATGTCACATATATTGGGTAAAGGTCATCTTATATAGGGCCCCTAGGTGTCATCCCACACATAATTATATTATTCCAATGACATTCATGGGTTGTTTTTATGATATTCCAATGATCATTAGAAAAATAATAATTTATTAGAATATATGTTCATTTTTTATCTTGAACATTCATTCTTATATAAATATGAATTGTCCTTCAAGGTACGAATATGAATATAATCCACCACCATTAAATGGGTTACTAGAATTTGCCTTTGGTTAGACACATGTAGGTATGAATATGGGCTTGCATTAACATTTTTATAGATCATAAACTAACATGTTTTTTTTGGGAGGACATATATGATACATTTGTGTGACACGTGGAATTTTTTGAATTATTAGTAATATGGGAACAACTCGAATCAACTTTTATGGCTTTCATGGAAACCCCTATTAGAGAGGAGTTAGGAAATTGATAATATTAATTGTTCAATATTGAGATATATAATAAATCCTTAAGATTAGTGTATGGAATATGATCCCACTTTTTAGTAGTTTTTAGAGTATATTTTGAATCATCCCTTATATTGAGTTTAGGTATATGGTGAATCCCATAGAAATTACATTAGAATATGCCTATAGGGAACCATTGATACTATTATAGATGATATTTGATGATAACTATGAGTTAATTGATTTTGGTTGTAAAAACACAATATATTCATTTAATTAATACACTAGAAGGATTTTTTTTCATTGAAATTTTAATATATTATTACTTATTAAGCGGAGGTGTGACATGAGACTGATTCCCTAATCCACATTTCATCAAAATATAAAAATAGCATTCACTAGTGGGGAAATTACATGATCATAAACCTTGGAAGCTTCTAAAATATCTCATCATGATTCACATGATTCAATCCAAGTAATGATGGAAATATTATGTTTTAAGAGTATAAATTTGATCTTTCTCTATATTGTTTATCATTACCTAAAAATAGAATACATCATAGGGAATAATATTATGAACTTATTATTAGTTTTGGTGCATTTTATACACCATTAAGGACTTATTCTAGGGAAACATGGATAAAGTTAATTGATATAGGGTTCCCAATCCATACATCTTTATGTAAAATTTAGTACCTGGGTTTGAATGATGATGACAATATTGGTTGCTGGTGACATGATCCCACCTCAGCAACAGTGAGTTCATCATAAACCTATTTATCCTCTTCCATATGATAATGGATGTGTGAATTTCTAAACACCTGGGAGAGGCTACCAAACTGAAAAAATGTAGATACTGGTGACAACTTAATCCTTATCTTATATTGTTGAGTGGGTGGCTTGTGGGGCATTATTTCATGGTTTTTATCATGAATTAACTAAAATGGTAGGATATTACCGTTCATATAATACTCCCCATGTAATTAAGTATAAACTTTTATCTAGATTAACTATTCTGATGAAACCTCTATTATATAGCATTGAACTGTGACAATTAACATATTAGAAAATGCATTAGGATCCATGATCATTTACAAGTAGCTTGTGATACACATTTATTGTTTGCACATCTGTCTTTAAATATATCTATATTTTATAATGAAAACAAATATGAATTCTCATTAGACGAAATGTATTTCTGGGATGTTTTTTATATCAATAAAGGAGATATATAAAAAAAGTCATTCTATATCATGTGTTAAAAATGTTTGATCGATCAGATTAATAATTAATGAATTTGTATTACTTAAAAAAATTATTTTATAGAGAAACATTGATGAGCACCAAAGAGAAAATGTTTGGATTTGATGCATACCTTCTTTATATAGACAATAATTCACAAGAACATTCATGATAACACTATATAATATGTTTCAGTCAAGTGGATGTGACTTTATTCACAATGAAATTCATTTAGTAGGAATTGTTAACTAATCGTGGAATCTATTAAATATTTTTTATATGATCTTGAACACCACACTAGATCAGAAGATTATGTGATTTTGGATATATCAAAATCATTTGATGATATGATCATTAATATACATTTCAAACACCCTCAATATTTATCCTTATTAAATAGTGATTTTATTATAATTAAATATCATTTTTTAACACAAAATTGGTATATCTAGAATTTAATAACGTATTGATATGTGGGTGGATCATGAGGATTTGGATCATACACATGAGAATGGATTCCAATGTATCCATGTTGATGTTTTTAAAACAAATATAAATTGGTCCCACATAAAAGGGAACAACATAATATTTATGATGTGTCACAATAACCACCAAGGCGCCTTTAAATGTCATGAAACCCTGAATGGGTAACTATAAGGTGAGTGATTCAAATAAAAGTTTTATTTGATACTTAATCATTAGAGGACCATTATTATTTACATTAATAAGAGAATTCACCAATAAAGATTGGTATACATCATAAATAATATGGCCTAATGGTACTAGTGGTAATTTTGGTTAGTGGGTATATAACCCAATGAGTAGTACAACCTCCTAATGTGGAACATGACCTAATGGCAGATGATTCTAGGATCACGGGAAGTATATCCCCATGATTATATATGTAATATTCCAATAATTTTTTTATATATTTTTTAAGCAATATTGAGTTCAAAATCTTTTAATAGACAAACTAAAATAAATGACATGATTCATTACTAAATTAAAATTATCACATAGAAAATATGTTACTGATAAAACATAATATATATATATGATAGATAATATTTAAATTCTTAAAAATAGAAAAATGGTATGATATAATATTTTTAATAGTTAATTATTAAGAACCTATTTTGAAAAAGTTGAAGCCTGTAATTAAATTTTCATTTTTCTAGTAATTGATAAGTAAAACAAATTATGAAAAAAATTACAACTGACTACAATTATTGTCAATTTATAATATCAAATTTTTCTTTGATTAATTTTTTAGTATTTTTCAAAAATATCAACTTTTATTCAAAATTGTTATATTGATGAAAATTATAATTTTATAGAAATAGTTTTTACATAATAATTAAAAATAAAGTCATGTAATGTAGTAGAATTTAAATCAAATATTTTTTGTTATATAGAATTATTTCAAGGCTAAGCATTGAGACATCATGTGATTCTAAGAACTAGGGTGGCCAAAATATAATTTATGACTTTTATTTTGTTTATTTAAACAAATTTGCGAGTTAAGTTTTCTAAATTTTGAACCGTTTCTCGGATCAAGAATATGAGGGCATCTTTGAACTCGGAATGCCAGGATTCACAAAGATAAGACTTAACTTTGACTGGTATAGGTTAGATGGAAAAATTAATTTTTAATCATTTTGGAAAATAAAAAAAATAACATTGAATTTTTTTTCACTATAGAGTGGTGGATAACAGTGTTTTGGTGAAACGATGATTCATCGATGATGAATATTGAATGGGAAAAATTAATGACTCATTGGGAAATTGAAACTGCTATATTTTTTCAGAAATGGAACAGTGTAAGGAAGCAACGTCGCATCGTTACAGAAACATTGTGACATGTTTCTTTTTATTAAACTAATTTGAAGGAGATTTGAGAATTAAAACCTTTGGATTATCTGAAGAACATAAAAAAGGAATGACACTACAAAATAAAATGATGAATGTGGTGAAAATGCAAATGATTAATAGATCAATGATGATGATGAAGATCTCATCCATTTTCTGTAGCAGATATGAAAACCCAGGAGAGGGTTAATCTTTCTTTATGATTGATGTTCTTTCCTCGTTATTCGTTCTAAAAAAATGAATAGAGATCAATCCACGAACTGTTTGATATGTGGATCGTGTGTTCATATGGGAGGGTTGTTAGAATTAGGACATTAATTGTGGGGTAGATTCATGTATTGAAACCCCCAACCTCCCTTTGATTATACACCTCTATTAAAGAGGGTGTTTGACAACACAAATATGGTTCATGTAACTTGGCCATTTGTGTTTCTATGTTCTCCTCATTGAAAATATTTCAAAACGATGGAAAGGAGAATTCATGGCATTTGTACTGATAGTGAAACCCCGCAGTGTCCAGAGGCACATATGGTGAAAAGAATGGACCACTGGTGCTGACCTAGTGGTCCGCAGCAGTGACCAAGAGTGGGTGTCGGCGTTCCAGGAATAGGATGTGGCTCGATCTGTTGTGACAGTGTGGCAAGGGCCACTGACATGTGCTGGTGGTAGGTGGGAGGGGTTCAGCCGGCACATGCCATGGTGGAGGAGTAGGAGGTCACATCTGTCTGCTGCGGCGGTGTGCTGGAGACGTGGTGACACCTGACACCATGTGGTGGAGAGTCCCCCATCCAACTGAGTTGGGATGTGATGGTGGAAAATTACCAGGGCGTCGAACAGCTCGGGTCAAAATTTGATAGGCCCACCAGTACGGGTCGAGCAGGATATTTTTCAGTCACTGGGTGACCCTACGCATTGTAACCATGGCAACCAGTGCTGGGTCCAGTGAGGCCTAATCAGCCATGCCAACATGTAGGGTCATGCGGGACCCCAGGCTGAGATTCGTCGGGTCGATCCGACCAGATCGGACCGGCCCCTGACGTATCCATCCTCTAATTACTAAGTTCTTGTATCTTGCAAAAAATGTGAATGATTGATGAACCATTTGTGGCATTGGGACTGTTTCTATGAAGCGGTCCTTCTGCGATACTTTACGTGAGTTTTGGCATATGTTGACATATGTCAGGGTTGTTTTAGAATCCAATCCAACAATGACCATTTTACAAAAATGCACATATCATACTGATCGGGCATCAGTTTGACACACTGTCTATTGCGTTAGGACACTTACGATGAGACAGTCCTTTGAGTTTCTCTATTTTGGACTTCATGGTGGACGAAGTATAACTGATGGATTTAGGAGAAGACCCTCACGAAATCAACCATGAAATGTGTGGGAATCCAGGGATTCGATGACACATGAAGAATGAAGAGAGACCCATCGTGGATCAACATCGTAGAGACCGTTTGTGTATCAACAAAAGCGTGACCCAACAAGGATCCACCGTAGAGTGACGCATCTTGCATCCGCAATAAAGCGACCATTCATGGATCATCATGAAAGATAACATTTGGGGATCAACATGAGATTGACCAATCATGGATCAAAATTAGAGTGACACTTTTTGGATCAGTAGCATATCGACCCTTTTTGGATAAGTATCAGAGTGGAACTTTTTAGATTAGAATCAAAGCCTCTTAGTAGAATAATATGATATTTCTTTATGAATAATCATCTTTACATCTATATTTATGTTACACCTTGTGTGAATGATGTATTTTTCATTGTTATTTACCTGGAGATATTTCTTTGTGGTATTTACTTTGTGGATTTTTGAGAGGCCATTAGGGGTCTCGGGGTCCCTACTAAGAATTGTTATACTCACCCCTGCAAGGGATTGAGACTCACCCGTTGTTTCTTGTCTAGATGATAAAAAAAATTAACCAAGACGTTGGGGAGATAGGGATAGATGGTTCTTAGAGGTAGATTGATAGACATGGTGTGTGAAATTGAAATACTACAGTGATTTTTACCTACCCTTCAGGTAGGATCCTTGGTGGACGACCTCCAAAGCTTGTACTTCTTTTGATATAATTTCCATTCAGTTGAGGTTGTATTATGGCCCCTTTACATTCAGTTTACACCTTCTACTCTCAGTGGTGGTACTTTTTGGTGGTTGTAATATTTTCTTTCCATTCTGGTTTTCTTTGTGCGGTATTCCCTTTATGTTTGTGTACATGTTTAATGAAAATGACTTCCATTTTTCAAAAAATTCAATTTCGGTTCTCACCACTATCCCATGGCCTATGGATGGAGGGATTGGGGTATTCAAGTCATGGGCCCTAGAGGAAAAGTCCTGATAAATTGGTATCATAGGGCGTTCAGTTCTACCTGGAGGTCTAATAGTCCATAATTTCGATGCGGGAAATATTGTTAAGTGTCTTGAGTTCAACTTTTAGTCTAGGGATTCCAGTGTTGGTGCTCAGCTGAATTACCGATTCACCGAGACCCTAAATTATTTTTTCCAACTTGGTACAAAAAATAATACTTTCATGTGTTTTGGAAATGTTTTTCTCTTGATCTCTATTGAGTAAGCTCACATGAATAACTTATGGACCATGGAAAATCTATTTTCATGCATGATGCCTCCTTGAAGACAGTCGGGAATGATTCCAATGAGGGATCATGATGATGATTCACTGAGTGATGATGTGTCAGTGTAGGGACCAATCATGGTGATAGCACCATCGGTTGGTGTACGAGCATCACCATTACTCATAGAGAAGTAGTTGCTACTTGACACAGCAGTTGAAAGTGCACGCCATCTGAGCACACTACCCGATTTCAAGAGATGGGGGCCTCTGACGTGCCGAGAAGAGAGAGATCCTCAGGCAGCTAAGGAATCTATGGAGGTAGTTATGTGATTTTTTTCTCCATATAGAGACACCGACATACCAAATGGTGATTCTAGATACTTTCCTTTTTAGGGAACAATATGGATATAGGGGTTCTTGACACTCTAGACACACGATAATGTGACCATTGCCTAGTTGGACCTTAAGAGCCTCTTTAAGGTCAATTTCATACAAGATACACTGCGCTCAGTTCATATTTAGGAGATACTGCACCAATAGTAGGGAATTTTGACTGTGGCCTGGTACTCGGCATGGTTTTCTGACCTGTCCCACTACTCCACCGAGATGGTACAAAACTATTTTTTCAGAGCTCGGACCATTTAGCAGGGACACCGATGGGAGATCATGGAATCGATAATTTCACTCTACATTGTGACATAGGATATAGTGATAGAGATAGCTCTACTAGTGGTGATATTACTTTCCAATTAGGAACCAATGGTGAGAGCCACCATAAGAGGATAGATGGCCAGGTCATCTACAACAATGAATAGGCAGATGAAGCAGAGGACCAAATGGGCCAGACCATCCGAAGGACGACCCATAGTCACAGTGTTGGAGGTGTGAAGCTCATAAGGCATAGGAGGTTAAGTGAGGGATAGAGATTGTTACTACTGTGGTGATAAGGAGAACATTGCTTGTGTATACCCAACCCACCACATAGACAATCAGCAGAAGGTTGAGGGACTGCCGAGATAGAGCTAGATGTTCGATTGAGGAGTTCCGTAGGTGACAGATGTGGAAGGGGAGCTGGACGAGCAGAAGGGGTGGGAGACAGTTCGAGGTACTACCGCTACCACCACTAGGTGGGCTATCATGAGCTCAGGGATCCAACAGATGTGGGAAAGTCCATCTATAGGCGATGGAGGCCTACGAACACAATGCTTTAGAGATGATTAGAGGTACAATATGTTTATTCTCCACCTCACGTGTAGTTATTATAAACACATGTACCTATCTCTCTTTCATTTCCATGGACCGTGTTCGATGTTCGGAGATTTTAGTGGAGTTGTTGGTTCGATCCTTATGGTTAAAGACTTCTACAGGATGGGATTCAATTATTACACACTAGTGTTAGTAGTATAGGCTTACTCTATGAGGTGAGAGCTTCTTCTTAGATCTCCATGTTACAGCATTGAGGCATTGCAACATCATCTTTCATATGGAATGATTATATACAGTCCATACCCCTAATGACTATTTCATGTGCAAGGTGCAGTGTTTCTACGAGGACGGGACCAGGTTTTCCTTCACTAGTGGGAAGGGAATGTTTTCAACACACGATGGAATTTCTCGGAAGATGGTGTTGTCAATCACTCACCAGTTGGATAGACTCGCCCATTGTGCATTGGAAAAGAGGCATCCATGATTTCCTTTATTGGTGGACGAGTATAAGGATGTTTTTCATGAGGATGTTCTTAGAATACCTCTTCATAGGGATGTAGAGTTATGCATAAAACTGTTCCCTAGGAAAGCACTGTTATCCGAATCAGAATGTCAGATGTCTCTCGTAGAGCAACGTGATTTGAGGGTAGAGCTGGAGGACTTCCAAGAGAAGGGGTTTGCAAGTAACATTGTATCACCATGGGCACCCCCAGTGTTGTTTTCCAATAATATTGACGGGATCCCAGGGATATGCATGAACTTCTGACTACAGAACTAGATGTCTATAAATAACAATAATCCATTACTGAGTGTTATTTACCTCTTCGATTAGCTAAATGGAGTAAGTTGGTTCTCAAAATAGATCTCATATCAAGATATTATCAACATCAGATATGGGATGAGGATGTTTCAAAGACAAATTTTAGATGTTGGTATGGACACTATGAGGTCTTGGTGATTCCCATCTGCAAGAATAGTTCCCCTGAAGTTTCCATGGGACTCATGATCAAGATCTTACAGCCTTACCTCGATTTTTTCTTGGTTGTCTTCATTAATGACATCTAGGTGTACTCGATGATGGTGAAGGAGCACATTACACACATGAAGATAGTCATATATACACATCGAGATCACTAACCTTATGGGAATCTCTCAATGTTCCAGTTCTAGATTTGGGAGGTCAACTTTTTGGGATTCATCATCTCAGTGGATGTTGTATTAGTTGATCTAATGACGATAGATGAAGTGCATGCTTGGGAGCCACACAAGAGTGTCATTGAGTTGGAGAGTTTCTTGTTGTTGGCTATATACTACTTTAGGTTCATGGCCTACTTTTCCAGAGTAAAATTACCTTTATCATCATTAAAATAGAATTTACATCCCTTAGTGTGGATGGAGAAGTTACATGAGTGTTTTTCGGAGCTAAGGAATATAATGACGAGTGCCCCTATCTTGAGACTATGATAAGAGAGCCTTGGGTATGTAGAATTCTGCAACGTGTTGGGGACTAGACTGGGTTATGTTCTGATGTAGGAGAGAGTAGTGATCACCTATGAACCATGAAAGATGAAGTATAATTAGTAGAACTACATGACCCATTTCCTAGAGTTAGTAGTAGTGGTCTTTGCCTTGATGATGTGGAAAGTCTACTTGGTGGGTGAATGAGTTACCATATACTCTGACCCTAGGAGTCTCAAGTATATAATCTCATAAAAGGACTTGAACAAGAGACAAAAATGATGGATAGAGTTCCTCTTGGAATATGAATTTATGATAGTCAATACTATTGGGAAGGAGACTGTAGAAGAAGATGTGCTCAACAGTACGTCTGGTTTATAGCTGCTGAGTGAGGAAATGAAGAAGCTATATGCGATGTAGATATTCTTTTTGGATGATGATGGACCTGCGTACCTTCAATTAATGACTTTCACTCCCCCACACTTACAACATTTCAGGGTGGAACAACTTGTGGATGTTGACCTCAAGGCCCGACATCCTTAGATATCCTCAGGACATGATCCTGATAGATTTTCAATAGTGGGGAGAATGTAATTTTTTTAGAGGATGCACCATGGTACCAGAGGTTCTATATAAGGAGGTGTTTAGGGAGTTACATACACCCACTTTGGAAATACATCCTGATGTGGAAAAGACGTACTAGGACTTATTACATTAGTACGCATGGCCATGGATGATGAAAGAAGTGGCATTGTTAATTTCAAAATGCATCACTTGACCACATGTTATGGCCGATAAATAGGTCACAACAAGACTAGCACAAACACATGAAACAAAGGAATGAAATTGGGATGGTATCTCCATGGACTTCGTGACGAGGTTACTACACATGTGAATGGGACATGACTCAATCTGGGTGATCATTGACAGACTCAAAAAATTGGCTCACTTTCTACCCATCTGGGAGATGGCATCGATAGAGGGATTCAGATGCCTCTATGTCAAAGATATAGTGTGGCTCTATAGGGTGCCTTCAGTGATCATATCAGACCATGATGCTCATTTTACATCCTGGTTTTGGATGAGTTTTCAGGAGGCATTCTAGACTCAGCTATGCCAGAGCACAAATTTTCACCCCCAGAATGACTATCAGACAGAGTGAACCCAAATGACCATGGTGGAAATCCTCCATGCTTCTTTCATGGATTTTGGTTGTAGTTGTAAGGACCACCTACCACTAGTTTAGTATTGTTACACCTATATATATCACTCCACCGTTGGCATGACACCGTTTAAGGATTTTTACAGGCGGGCACTTAGATCACCTATATTCAAGAAAAATCCAATGGAGTCAGCAGTCATGGGTCCAGAGATGTTACAGGCTTCCTCTAAGAAGGATTAGATCCTCTAATAGTAGATGATACCTTCAAAGAGCATACATAAGTATTATACAAATATGATATAGAGACCCATAGAGTTTGAGGAGGAAGACCATGTTTTTCTTCTGGTCTCACCCCGATGGGGATTGCTGAGATTTGGAAGGGGTGTCATGTTATCCTCAAGGTTCATTGGATGATTCTAGATTATCAGCATAGTTGAAGAGGTGGCGTACCACCTAGCTCATCCCCCACAGATGCACCAGGTGCACAAGGTTTTTCATGTGTCAGAACTGAGTAGGTACGTGCATGATCCATCGCACATCATCTAGTGGGTCGATCTGGACATTGATGATGGGGTGACATTTGTTGAGTTCTTAATGGATATAGAGGATCAACACGGGATGAACCTTCACGGGTGGTCGATTCCTTTAGTGTGTGTTCGATAGAATCACATGAACCTCTAGGAGAGAACATGGGAGTGGGAGGCTCAGATTCATTTTCAGTACCCTCATTTGTTTTATTATCATTTGGTTTGTCTTTTAGGGATGTAAAGCCCTAAGGTGGGGAGAATTTAAAGCTTCATAGTTTCTGTGTCATGTTTTTTTTATTATATATAATTATTTTTAGACCAGCCACTGAGACAACATGTGATTCCGAGGCTCGGGGTGCCTATAATGTAATTTAGAACTTTTCTTTCGTTCACTTAAGTAAACATGAGAGGTTGTGTTTCTAACATTTGAATTATTGCTAGGATCAAAAATATGAGTGGAATGTTAAACTCAAAATGGCTGAATTTTCCAAGAAAAGAACATAACATTGACCAGAAAGGGTTGGATGGAAATGTTAATTATTAGAATTCTTGAAAAATAATAAATTAAAATAGAGAAAAGTTATTTTTTTTTCATTCGCACGTTTGAGTGGTGGATAGAAGTGTTGTAGTGAAATGAAGAGGTGATGATGAAGCGCATTAAATGAGGATCATTAACGGCTAATTGTGAAAGTGTATTAATGCAACATTTCTAAATAATAGATTCAGTGCGACATGTTACTTTTTATTAAAATAATTTGTTGGAGGATTGAGAATTAAACCCTAGGGATTCTCTGATGAACCTATGGAAGAATTACACTCAAATAAAGAATGAAGAATGAGGTGATTAAAGACAATGATTCACAGATTGATGAAGATGAAATAGATATCATTCATCTTTAGTAGTGGATCCAACAATCAAGGTAGGAGTTATGCTTTCTTTGGGATTGATGTTATTTTCCTTTTTTTGTTCTAAAACAACTAAAATGGATCAACTGCCGAATAGGTTGATATGCAAATAATGTGTTCTTTTTAGAGGGTTGTTAAATTAGTGGACATGAATGGGGGTAGATTGATGTGTTGAAATACAAAACCTCCCATAGATTATACACCTCTAATGCGGAAGGCATATGCTGACACAAACTAGGCATGGGTCCCTCATCCTTGTCTGTTCTTATGCATTATTCGTGAATGATATTTCAATATAGTGGAAAGGTTAATTCGAGGCCTTTAGAGTGAAGGATAAACCCCACATAGGCTTGAGGCATAGATGATTCAATGAACGGACCACTAGTGCGGACCCCAGGGGTCCATGATGGAAGCCTCAGGCAGGTGGCAGCGTTCCACGAAGGCACACTCAGAATAAGTTGTGGCCTGATCGGCCACAGGGGTGCGGCAAGAGTCATCATCATGGGCCAGTGGAATATAGGATAAGCACACCCAGTGTGCGCTACATAGAGAATTCGGAGGCTGTGGCGATGTATAAGAGACGTGTTGCCACCTGGAAGCATGTGGAGGAGAGGCCCGCATTTGCGAGCCACATTTAACCAAAGGGGAATCCATGTTTACCAGCCTCGTGCTCCCCCAACAGAGCCAACTGAACCCATCTAGGCTGCATCAGACTGACCATGCCACCCTAGTGGTCCACCTTGTTTTTGAAGTTGGTCTGATTGAGATGTACTGGGATGGGGGAAGATGACTAGACCGTTGAGCATCAATGGTCATAATTATACCGGCCCTCCAGTACGGGCTGGTCTAGATAAATTTGTGTCACTGGGTGACCTTAAAAATGGGACTCACTGCCAACATGGGTCGGGTCCAGCGATAACAAATGGTCCAGGTAGATAAGTCAATACTTATGAGACCCCGGGCCTGGAATGGTGGAGTCGGTCTGATAGAGTCGGACCAGGAACAGATGCAACTTATCCCTATTTCGTAAAACACCCATTTCATGTATACCGAGCATCCAATTGACGAGAAATTATTAGAATTTTAACCCTTTAAACGAGGTGGTCCTTCATATATACTCCAAGAAAGTTTTGTCAGAGGTTGGTGAACCACCAGGTTGGTTTGGACTCGAATTAAAACAATCCATTTTTACAAAAATACAGATAACTTATAGACCAATCATCTGTTCGATGCACCACCTATTGAGTTGGGACCCTTATGATGAGACAATCCTTTAGGAATCTCTATGTGGGACTTCATGGAAGTTGAGTAGCGACCGATGGATTGAGAAAAAAATCCTCTAGAAATCATGCATGCTAATTGCGGGAATCTTGTTGATGGATGTGACATGATGAATGAATAGAGAACATTTGTGGCTCAAAATTAGACCGTCCCTTTGTGGATTAACATTAGAACGAATTGATGTGAATCAGAATAAGAGTAAACCATCTTGGATCATTAGCAGAGCGACCTTTCTTGTATCTCCATGACTGTGACCCTTTATAGATCATTATGAATGTTACCCTTTGTGTATCAGAATGGGAATGACTATTTTTGGATTAGAAACAGAGCGACCCTTCATGTATCAGTAGTAGAGATACCCTTTATTTATTAGAAGCGGAGCCTATCAATGTAATAAGATGATATATCTTAAAGAATAATCAAATTTACGTATGGACTTATGTTATACCTAGTGTGAGCTATGTCTTTTTATTAATTCTTTACATTTAGAATGTGATTTTTTCTATTTACATTATGGATTTCTGAGATACCTTGGGAGGACTCTGGGTTCGTACTATGTATTGTTATACTCACCCATCCACGGCCTTCACCCATACCTATTGTTTTTATGCCGATGAAAGACAGGTTTGAATGAGGCATTGGAGAGCCAGGGTTATACGGTGCTCAAAGGTGGATCAATATACATGGTGTTCAGAAGTGACATCCAATAGCGATATGTATCTACCCTTGATGTGAGATCCTTGTTGGATGACCTCGGGAGCTTATACTTCATTTGCGGTACTTTCCTTTCAATTAGACTTTTATTATGTCCCCTTTAATTTCATTTGAAAACTTTTATTCTCAGTGGTGGTACTATTATATGGTGGTACTATTGTCTTTCCTTTGTGGTTTTCATTGAGTAGTATGCACTATCTCTGTGTGTACTGGTTTAATGTAAATGCCTTCCCTTTTAGGGATATGCCTTTCGGGTGCGAGTCACCATCCCTTGGCCTATGGAAGGTGGGATTTTGGTAGTCACGACATGGGCCTCGTGGGATGGGTCGTGACAAAACATAAAACCATTTCCATGATAAAATATTTAATTTAAGGGTATGATAATTAATTTTAATATATTATTTGATATTTAATAACCCATGGAAAATATTTTTTGAACTAATTTAAAAGGATACATTAAAAAAAATTTATTATGTATTTTCTTTTAATTAAATAATTTTTTAAAATTTAGTTTTGAATTTTTTTTAATGTTACATAAATAAAAATTAATTGAAACAAATAAAATTAATTCATAGAAATTTTAGACCAAAATAATTTTAATTGATAGTGAAATTTTATTCTTTAAAAAAGAATTATCATAAACACTATTATAAGTGAATGGATAATTATTTTAAAAGTAACATTTAATTACAATTAGAATTATTTTTCATAAATATTTAATTATATTTAGTAATATGATAAAATAATTATGTTCTGTTATAAATTTTATAAATGATCATATTAATTATTTTACATGGCAGAAAAAAAATAATTACCTTGAATAATGTACTCATCTATGAAGTGGAGTGGTGAAGTGTGAAACCCTTGAACACTTTCTTATTTCAAATATTAGTTTATGTGGGGGTTATATATCATTACCCACATACCATAATTTTCATGAATGA
Organism: Viscum album; assembly: GCA_963277665.1. Lineage (NCBI taxonomy): Eukaryota > Viridiplantae > Streptophyta > Magnoliopsida > Santalales > Viscaceae > Viscum > Viscum album. The sequence goes on from CAUJRU010000254.1 coordinate 53,481, forward strand.
GGTTCTTTTAACTGCAAAATTATTTATAAATAATTTAATAAGTTAAGATAATTCGAAAAATAATCATTCATTATATTATAAAATGGCACACGTACGACGTCTACTTATTGAAAAATACATTATTATTAAATGGAGATCATTCACCCATTTATTAATAAAAAGATATAACAAAACATATCATTTCTTCACTCTTAAAAATTATACTATCTTCATTCCCATTGATATATCCAAGGAGAATCAATGTTCTTTATGTTAGTATTTCCCCTCTCTTTATTATAAATTTTAATTCTCCATTAATTATAATTATCTAAATTGTTAATATAACAAATTTGGTATCATATAAATATTTAAATACTATCAAATTATGTTATCAACAATTATTAATTCATTCTGAGACATCCTATAAAAAAAATTGCATCAGTCATGCAAATGTACAAAAGGAAAAGTCATTTGGATGATGTAATTTTTTTCATAACAACCTGCTATAGATTGCATCATGGGTTTTATAAATAATTAAATTTATATGTCATGTATAAAATAATTTATTTATAATTAATGCTTAAATTAATTTCATCCATTCTTTAAGGAATACCATCATCAGTATTTTTTAGGAGACGATTAGCGCCTCAATGAATAACTTGTCATATTTATCTTCACAATCTAATGTGAATGGAACTAAAAGTGTGATTAAATAACTAACATTTCTTGTATAACTATATTATAATTCCTAAATGATAAATATTTTCTAAAACCACTTATTCTATTCAACAGCACCCAACATTTTATTTTCTCAAAATCAGATTTAGAGATATATTACATTTATTTAATAAAACTATCTCACTTATTCGATCATTATGATTCATTTTTTGGTTGACATACCACCCACATGAATTATTATATAGTGAATGAATATTAAATATTATATACTAGTAATTTTAGGTAATAATAATACATTAATTTTGTTTCATGGTTTTTTAGTTTTATATTGTAATAAAATAATATTTACAATATATCAACTTCATTCATTAAAAATTATCCAAACAAATATATTTTCCGAATTATCATTTTGTGTAAAAACAGAAACTCTTATAGGTTGAAAATGAAATATTATTAAAGGCATGGAATAAATATTATACAATAAGATAGTCTATGAAAAAAATTATTAGAATCATACATCAAGGATCATCATTATCAATGGAAATATTGTGAAAGATAACTAGAATTATTAACACCCTATGTTAAGCATAAGTTACAGTGAAAATGAATATTCAATATAAATAATTATAAGTGATGTAAATAAATTATTAATATTTAATAATGAGGTTTTGATAATATTATTATTATAATAATTGTTTTTCTAAATGATATTAGAATGTTTTCACTATAGGTGGGAAATAATCTAAGTTATTTTTTACTCAAAGTCTCTTCGTGGAGGAACATTAAATAGTATACACCAATTCACATTTATATGTTGTATATTATATCCAATTTATATATAATCATGAAATTATATTTATTTAATGCATTTTAGGTTAATGTTAATTCTCATTATCCTTGAAATATTTTAATTTAAATGTTTCTAATGTTGAATTGTTTTCCTTCAATCAAGAAATTGTTTCAGTGAGTATTGAAATCACATATTGAGTTTGATCATCCAGGTATATTTTAATAAAAATACCACATAAAATGATATATATTATTCATTATCATTTTAGGATAATTCCATTCATTAATATACTTTTTTATAAACCTCTAATTTATATTAAATAATGTTATTTATAAGAAATACTCATACACATTCCAATTCTTATTTTATGTCTATGTACAATTTCTAAAAATCTAATGTTTGATCAGAAAAAACAAGTCACCTTAATTTTAGCCTTCCCCACATTCTAATTTAATTTTTATTTCTATTATTTAATGATGTATGATATAGATAATATTTTCTAATTATTTAAAATTATCCACACAGATCCTTTTCATAAAATGGTATTCATTTTACATAAAATTATAAATTATATAAAAATAATCTTATAATGGTTGTATTATATAAATTTTTAACTACATTGACATTATTATTTAAATCATTAAAATAAAATATTTTTTACATTTTCTATATTGGATTTTTCAACTAAGGAAATCGCTTTTAAATTATTCTATGTCAATGAACCTTTCAAGAAGATTTCTTTATTTATAATTTAATTCATATAAATTATTTCATGTTTATAAAATAGGTTATTATAAATATAATGGTTCAATAAAATTTACATTTTCAAATTGTTTCTTATGTTAATTGGAATATCATTTCACAATTAAATATCCAACACTTTAAAGATTGTTCTTTGTCTAATATATATGAATTAATAATGGTTTTTCTAATATGCTACCATTCAATATATACATATTTTTGAATTATTATATTCATATTTTTCATATATTAAGTGAAGAATCTCTATGGTTTTAATAACTTATGATCCACTTGTAGAGGTGTGATTTACTTGTCGTGACATTATTTTTTGTATGGCCTATGATATATTTATAATGATGATGGGTTTGATCATCCTAGATGAAAAAAACATATCCTCGTTAATAGCAATCGAATTCCATTATGTTCATGATGAATATTTTAAAGTCATGTGAAATTACCATACCAAAAAATTTAACATTATTATTCTTTTTTCAGTCATGTTATTATGATATAGTATATATTGATTATTATAATTTTATCCAAATATATGTATAATATATTAGAAATAAATATAGTATCTTATGATATTTATGCTTGGGTGGCCCAACTGTGTCCCTTGCAAGGACTATATCCCATTGGTGGAACGATTTTTCTAATATAGATTTCCATAAGGGGTTAATTGTGTAAATATATAACTAGTGTCATATTAATGGGTTCATGAAGGATTAGTAGAAAAATTGGGAATATGTACACATGGAAATTTTTGGGGCTTATGTTTAGGTATCCCTATGTAATACATGGGAATTATGAATTTACGATCAGTGTTTACACATAAACATGAACTACCCTAATTTGATATTCATCAAATGTGACATAACTTATAATGTTAAATTTAAATTAATTCATCAAAGTATTTTTTTCTCTTTTTAGATGACTAAGATGTGTTATGGGAGTTATCATTTGAATATAGTTTGGTCACATCTAGTAGGGAACATTAACATCATCCTGGTGATTCTGAACATGAATATGCCTATAGGTTGTCTCTTTGAATTCGATTTGATTTGTGAAAAAGGTTATGTCTATGTATAAGGTTAATGTAATAAATTAGTAAACTAATATATATTTAACATGTGGGGATGTTTTTGGACATTAATGTATCTCATGGAATTCACACCATGCATATGGGATTCATGACATGAATTTTTCACCTCATATATGATTTGGATTCACTACAATATAGAATAGGAATTAATTCTTTATTTATCTTCCATTACTCATACCCTACACTTTTCAAAGTGATTTTTAGTTTCCCTTATCTTTTAATATCAATTTATTTAGTGTTTTAACTTCATGTTTTTTTTCTACATATATATTAGTGATAGACTATTTTTCTTCTTCTTTTCCATTTTTTACTACAAAAGTGTTTTGTCATTTTCATGGATTCATCATCCTTATGGAGATTTGTTTTTGATAATTTCTATATTTTAAGTATTATCTTATCATAGTGTATAATTCATTTATTGTTTATAAGGTGGATGGTGTTTTTATCATGGTATGGTTGATCTATCCCCTCTTATAGATTTATCTTATTGTGGATTTTGACTCTGATATGTGGGAATCATAGTTGGATCTCTATTAATTTTCATTGAGTACCTTCCAATTTTGGTCATTTTTTTCGATAGTGTTCATGCAGAGATTGGGTAGGTTGTTTCACTATTATCCGATATTAAATGAAAAATGATTTGTATATGTTTTATATTTTTTTATAAATTAATTGATAGTATTTTTCATTGTGGATAAATTAATTTTCAATAAAAGATGATTCTAAAATAGTTTTTATTTGTTGGAATGAGTATTTGAGGGGGGGGGGTTAATTGAGTACCCAAAAAATTTAATATTCAAAAAATGTTTAAATATAAGCCCTAAAATAATGAAAAATAGTAATCTCAATCAAAATAGTAGATCGATATACGTTCTAATATTTTATGATATTTTTCAAAGAGTGTTGATGTATTAGTTAAAAACAATATATATAGTACTCTATCATTTGAAATCAATTTACATAATCAAAAAAGTATATGAACATTAGTTATGATTAACTATCAACATTATGTTTTTTTAAAATTTAAAACATAACCAGTGTAAAGATTGGAAAAGAAACTAAAAACACACACAACTGAATAAAAATAGTAGGTTTGGTCCAAGACAAGAAATAATTCTATCATCATGGAAATCACCAAATGCTAAATTGATTACATATAATAATAGTGATCATCAAACTTGTTCAGGTATAAAAAATCTCTAAACATCTTTCTAGGTAAGGGAGATATTTGTTCCACAATAACCATGGGAAAAGAATAAAAATATGTGAAACAAGGACCTCTTCAACAACATTTGAGTAAAAAAGTATAAAGAAGGTTTTGACGATATCGAGTGTCATCCAGTTATATCAAATGATGTAGTGTGATTTTAATATAGGTTAAATCATACATTTCTCACAATGTGATGGAAGGAAAAAGAAATCGAAATAAAAGAATTTTCGAAGGAGGTGTTGATGGAATTATGATTTAGGAATTCTGGAGTCTCATATGATATAGCATGAACTGGATCATAGATATTATTTTAAAAAGCTACATTAAAATAGAGCATCATAAGATCTATTTTCTATTATTGAACAAAATGGAAAAGATTTTATGTAGGCCCCACAATTTCATAATCAGTTTATATTTTGGATGATTCCTGTAAACCAATTTAGAAAGTTGCATAGTTAATCATGTTTATATTTTCTCATCCAACTTGTATCAATATACATCCATATAATTTTTTAAGAATAATATTTTATATAATAATCCAAAATAAAGTACATAATTTATTAATTTTAATTATTTAATACCAAATAAATAAAAACAATGATGCTGATTCTTCTAGAAGTGAGAAATCTATGGTAGTGACTTGAGCTGGCTATGAGTTAATAAAATGACAAATTAGGATTCTGGTAAGTCATGATCAAAAGTGACACATCTCAATGGTGTTTTATTTCAATAATTTTAAACAAAAAATTGTATGTTATATAATTTTTAAAGGTAGATATTCTCGCGGTGACTTATTTCGAACAATTATTATTTTCCATACATATCTAGATTTTCAATCTAGCAGTGACTCATCTCTGATAAAATCTGTTTTAACATAGAGAAAAATGTTCATCCTAAGAGTTAGTCATCTGAAATGATGATTCATTACTAGTAGTGACTGATCCCTAATGGTGTTTCATGTCAAGTGGTTATTAAAATCTGATGGTGGGTCTTTCAAACACGTATCAATAATTTTTCCTAATAACCATATAAGAGAAAATTTTGTCATAAATCATAACTACCATTAATATCATAAAATCCTGATTTCTTGATCATGAATATTAGGGTAATAACAATTTACCTCTTTTTCATGATAATAAATTTGGGAATTTTGTAAACCATGTATATAAAAAAGAACAGTGTTAAAAAAAATCACCTTAGCACTTTAAAAAGTTTTAATGAGAGTTTTAACATAATGGAATCAAAGATATTAATTTAAAAATATTATCATAATTAGTTAATAAATTTTATATATATGGTATCAATGGTAGTTAAATAAGAAAATGTATAATAGTTAATTATGAATATGCTATCAAAGTAAATATTGTTCTAAATCAAATGAATTATAAAAATAATAAATAAATTCCATAGAGTCAGTCTCCCCCTATTGTGATTGTGAGAAAGTAAAAATAAAATATGATGCGGAATGAAACAAGATAGAAATAATTTGATAATTTCAATATGAAAAGGTAAATTTTTATATATATTGAAGGGAATACAAAAATTCATACAATAATCCTTATCAAAAGGAGAATGGATAATGTCAACTCTTTTTAGACTCAGATGTAGGAACATTTGGTGTTTTTCCCTTCCTTTTTACCGAAGTAAAAGGTTTAGTAGAATAAAGCGAGGTAATTATAGGAATGTATAGAGATAAAATAAGTATAAATGGAGTATCTCAAATAATGATATTCTTGATATGTTGGGTGTCAACTATGGGTGTCAAACCGAAAGGTTCTAAATGAGTGTGTATATGTTCATTTAAATCTATCATAACACACAGTCTGAATAACTCTAAATCACAAGATCTATGGGAGGGAAGATCAGTAACATTAATGTTGGACTCCTCATGTATTAATCATGATTTAATTATCACAAACCTTATTTAATCAGGTGCTAATGATTCCAAATCTTATTCAACCTGGTTTACTTCTATACATTATATCCAATCATGCGTATTTATGTTTAATGTTTTCTCACGCTTTAAGAAGAGCCTTGTAAGATCTTAATTGCTCAATTTTCAAATTACCTACATTATACTATCATTGATCTACTCTCAAAATACCTTATTTAAAAAATTCTTAAGTATAATCATTTCTATTATCATCTTTATTTAAGTTTGCACATAGTTACTTTGGAAAGACTAAGACACCGTGATTCTGCCACTGGCTATGTATTTCTGACACCGTAAATCCAGACACCTTGAAGCGAGACACCGTGATCCAGACACCATGAACAAGACACCGTGAACAAGATACCATGAGCCATACACCATGAACAAGACACTGGGAACAAGACACCGTGAAACGAGACACCATGAACAAGAAACTGTGAACAAGACACTATGAACGAGACACCGTGAACAAGACACAGTGACCATGATACATCATGACACTTAGACACCATGAACAACCTAGACACTGTGTGAAGGAGAAACTATTTCCATGACTTAGTATGACATCATTTCGTAAACTATTTTTTTTGTCTTTCAATCTAATTTCCAACAGTCATATTTTATACTTTTAATGCAAGTGCTATTAATTAATGTGGGTTGTTGTCATGATAGGGAATCATACCTCGAACCTATAAGATGTAGTCATTTCCATTGCCTGACAAAATGTATAAATAAAAGGAATATCGATCTACTGAAAAATACATACATAGAGTCATACACGGAGACATATACGTAAGGAAGAAGAAGATATAAACATGTACACATAGAGAAGAAAACACAAAAAACTCAAAGAACACTAATACACATCAAGAACAAGAGTTAAAATAGGAGGTTCAATCGCCCCATTGAATACTCTCGCATTCAAACTGAACACATGTACCGAAAGTGAAGGAACAAAACCACGACACTCTATTTTCCAGAGAACATCCAGAGATGGACCCAAAGCTTTATCTTCTTCAATCAAAATTATTCTATAGCTACTTTGACATCACACAAGAGCATTCTAAACTCATTTATATATTTTTGCTCTACTGTGATCATCTTTTCTTAACATTACTAGAAGCATGTTCTTCTATCTATTTTGACACACACTGACTCCTAAGATGAACTAGAGGATACTGAAATCCTCACACTAAATTCTTTACAACTTTGTGCATCCCCCATAGAATTGTGGTAGAGGTCAGAGGACCAGGAGAGACTGTGTGCTGTTTTTGTTGCTTTCCCACGTAGAACTGTGGTAGAGGTCTGAGGACCTAGACAGCCTGAGTACTGTTGTAACCCCAATCTAGGGTGTGGATCAATGTTTTATGTAAACTGTTCGAGAGTAATAAGTCTCAACTTGAGACTGAATCTCTTCGTTAACACTGTTGTGTATCTTATTTTTTTAAACTATTTTTCATTATTCCGCTGCTATTTACTTTGAAACTAAAATATATTTTAAAATAACTTTGAAAGTTGAAATAGATAGTATTTGTAATTATTGTGAACCTGTAAGTTAGTTTCAAAAGATAACATAATCTTCAGATTATGTTAACTGAGAAATAATCAATCTTTGAGAAACTAATTGAACATTTACAATCTTTATAAATTCACTACAGTTTAACTTGTTTTATGAATTGGGGGATTTTAATAAAAATCATTTGAACAAAAATTTTAATTGGAACTAAATTCACCCTCCTCTTGATTATCCACTCTGACCAACATTTGGTATCAGATGAATCGATAAAAGGTTTTCAAAACACTCTTTTTGTAAAAAGTTTTCTACTGTGATTTTAGTTGTTTCTTAAAGATCATAAAATTTCTGTTAATTCTAAATTTTTATAAAATTATATAACTTAGGTATTATGGATAATAGATTAGAATGTGTAGCTACCAATAGGCCACCCTTCTTTAATGGTGTTAATTATGCCCAATGTAAAATCAAAATGAAAATATGTCTATAAAATATGGGATTTGATATTTGTACTGCCATAGAGACTCAGTATAAGATTCCAGAAACTGTTAGAACTACTTGGGATGAACCTACTTAAGATGCACACAATAATAATTTTAAATTAATGAATGCCATATATTTTTCTTTAGGATGTGAAGAATTTAATTGAATATCTACTTGTAAGACTACTTATGAAATATGGGATACTCTAGCTGCTTCCCATGAGGGAACAACCAATGATAAACAAATGAGACTAAACACATACACTATTAAGTATGATAATTTTAAAATAAAAAATGATGATTTTATTTCTGATATACATCCCAGGTTTAATGAGATAGTCAATAAAATGAGATCATTGGGAAAAGTTTTTCCTATAAAGAAGAAAATCATGTGGATACTAAGATTCCTACCAGACAGATGGAGAGGAACTTCTATATCTATATGAGAATCATATGACATTGGTATGATTTCCATGATGGAGCTGATTGGAAAGTTAATGATGTATGAAGAAGAGATGAAGGTAAACATAGAATAAGATGATGAACCAAGAAAGAAATAAGTGTCCTTCAAGACCTATGCTTCAAAAATCAAGAAGAAAGAGAAAATTCAAGCTACAAGTGACAGTTCAAGTAGTGAAGAGAGTGCATCTGATAGAAATGTTGAAATGGCTCAGATAGCCAGAAATTTTATGTAGTTTTATTGGCAAAATAAATTTTTCAGAAAATCCAATTACAAGGGAATGTATGATAATAATGTTGATTGGAATAATGATTGGAAAAGGACTGATAAAAGTGATGACATAGTCTTCTACGAATGCAAGAGGAAGGGATATGTGAAAGATGAATATCCAATGTTAAAGTACAAGATGAAATATGAGTACAAGGAAAAAAATACAAGAAATCTATGAACGAAACCTAGAGTGACTCAGAAGATAGTTCAAGTGATTCAGATTCCACTAAAGATTAAAAATCTCAAAAAGCTAATATGTGTTTTATAATAAACACATTTGAGTTAACACTGGATAGTCATACTTTAATGTATTATTATTTTGGAGATGAATCAGATTCAGATTCTGAAAACATGTCTAGTAATTAATTATTTGATTACTATAACATGCTGAAGTATACCTACAATGAGTTGAAAGACAAGTATATAGACTTAAATAGACAACATGATTTAACTAGCACTACCAAATCTGAACTAGAAGTAGAAAAAGAAAAGAATACTCAACTACTCAAAGAGAATAATGAACTGAAACTATCTAATGAGAAAACAAAGAAAGATTTAGAAAAATTTACCAATGGAAAGAACACTCATACAAAAATTCTTGGAAAACAAGTAGCACCAAATATACTACTGGTTTAGGCTATCAGCCTGGACAGAGACAAATTACAAAGAATAGATTTATTCATAAATATAGACAGTATGCTACTAGTTCTAGTTCTGGATGTTCTTAAGTCTCAACTAGCTACTCACATAGTTATATATCAAAAAAAGTATATATTTAAAAATCTTTTAAATCTATTGATTATATGAAACCCATTAGACAAATCTGGGTAACAAATGTTCTGCTTGAAAACCTGTCTAGACCCAAGAAAATCTGGGTACAAAAATCATTTTCTTGTCTAAATCTGTTTTGTAGGAAACATGCTTGATAATTTCCTGTAGGAATATATGGTTTTTAGATAGTGGATGTTCACGGTTTATGAAAGGATACTAATCATGATTTAAGATATTAATCAAAGTTGATGGGGGACATGACACCTTTTGGGATTACTCAAAAGGAAAAATCATTATCTTAGGCCAAATTGATAACACTGATTCAGTTTTAATTTCTAATGTTTTATTTGTTGATGGACTAAAGTATATTCTGCTTAGTATTTCTCAGTTGTGTGATGATGGTTTCAATGTAAAATTTGAAACTAATTCTTATAATGTATTTGATTCAATTTTTTTTGGTATTTACTGGATTAAGAAATGAAAATATTTATGATGTAGATTTGAAATCTTTAGAAAAAAATGATACTTGTTTAAATTCTTTTCATAAAGAATCATGGCTATGGCACATAATATTAGGAAACTATAATGTACACTCTCTTAGAAAACTGACAAGGAAAGGTTTAGTTAGAGTCCTTCAGAAACTAAAAACCCCATCAGATTAAGTTTGTATTCTTTTTCAAAATGGCGAACAACATAATTTTTCTTTCGAATCAAAGAAAGAAGTTTCTACTTCTCAACCTCTCGAGTTGGGTCACATAGATTTATTTGGACCATCTAGAGTTTCTATCATAAATGGGAATCACTATGTCTATGTCCTTGTAGATGAATTCTTTAGACACACTTGCATATACTTTCTAGCTCAAAATAGTAAACCTCAGTCCTATTTTGTTAAATATTCCAAGTCTGTAGAAAACCATAGAGGACTTAGGATCAAGACCTTAAGATGTGATCATGGTCGTGAGTTTTAAAATAAAGAGGTTGAAGCCTATTTCTCACATAATGGTTGTAGTCACAACGTCTCTACCCCTAGAACAACTCAACATAATGGTGTAGTAGAAATATGAAATAGGACACTTCAATAGATTTCTAGGACAATGCTCAATGAATATGATTTACCTATTTACTTTTGGCCTGAAGCTGTCAATAAATCTTGTTACATTACAAATAGAATCATGATGATACCAATTCTTAAAATGACCCCTTATGAGATTTGGAATAATAGGAAGCCTAAGTTTAATTACTTTAGAGTTTTTGGTTGAAAAGTTTTTATCCTTGACACTAAATATAATCTTGAAAAATTTCCTTCCAAAAGTGATGAAGGAATTTTTCAAGGTTACTCTATAAACAATAAAGCCTATAGAGTATTCTATAAGAGAAACAGATGTGTGGAAGAATATGTACACATAAAATTTGAAGAAACTGATCTACATGAACCTAATACTCCTCTTGAAAATAATGACAAAAATATGTCCATTCTAGACCTTAATGAAAAAAACAGTGAACCTGTTGTTATGACAACCAATTCTAGAAATTTTTCAGAATCTGCTTCTATAGAACCCAAACCTGTAAATGAACCTGACATTTCTAGCCTTATATTTTCTAGACCAACTAGGACTCTTAAATATCATCTTTAGATGATGTAGTATGAGATTTATATAGAGGGACACAAACTACAACTTCTCTGAGAAACCAGGTTGAACATCAAGATTTTCTTTCACATCTTGAACCTAAAAATATCAATTATGCTACCAATGATGATATTTGGGTGATGTATATGCAAGAATAATTGAATCAATTTGGAAGGAACAATGTTTGGAAACTTGTTGATATGCCTAAGGACACATTAACTATAGGAAGCAAATGGGTTTTTATGAATAATGTGGATGAAGCTGGTAATATAGTTAGAAACAAGGCTAGACTAGTTGCACAAGGCTATAGTCAAGAAGAAGGAATTAACTATGAGGATACCTTTTCACCAGTAGCTAGATATGAATTAATCAATAATCCTACTTGCCTACGCAGCACTTTTGAATTTCATACAATATCAAATGGATGTTAAGAGTTCATTCTTAAATGGGTATATAGCTGAGGATGTTTTTTTTTGGAAAAAACCCTGGATTAACAAACCCTCATTTTCCAAATCATATTTTTAAATTATCAAAATCTTTATATGGTTTCTGGAAAGCTCCATGAGCTTGGTATGACAGATTGAGTACTATTCTTATTTCCAAAGGATTTACAAAAGGAATAACTAATCCTACTATTTTTATAACAAAAATTTCCAATGATTTTTTAGTTGTTAAAATTTATGTAGATGACATTATTTTTAGATCTTCATAAAATTATTTATGTGTTGATTTTTCTAAAATAATGAAAAATGAATTTGAATTGACTATATTGGGAGAACTCAAATATTTTATTGGATTTCATGTTTTTCAAAATGAAAATGGTATTATTTTAAATCAAAGTAAATATACTAAGGATCTTCTAAAGCACATTGGATTGGATAACACTAAAAGTAGAGACACTCCCATGAGTACCACTTGTAAATTTGATCTTGATGAAGATGGAAAATTTGTTGATTAACCACTTATAGAAGAATGAATTTGAAGTTTACTTTACTTAACTACTAGTCATCCAAACATTATGTTTAGTGTGTGTATGTGTGACCACTATCACGAAAATCATAAAGAATCGCATTTAAATGTTGTAAAGATAATTTTAAAATGCCTCAAGAAAACATCCAATCTAGGACTATTTTATCCAAATGGACAATCATTTTAATTAGTTAGTTATTCTCAAGATGAATTTGGTGGCTATAAGTTAGATAGAAAAAGAACCTCAGGAACATGTCATCTTTTAGGCAAGTCACTAGTATCTTGGTGTAGTAAGAAACAAAATTTGGTTGCATTGTTTACTGCAGAAGCTGAATACATAGCTTTTAGCACTTGTTGTGCACTAATTTTGTGTATGTAACACACATTACTAGATTATGGATAACAATTCAGACGTGTTCCTGTAAATTGTGACAACACAAGTTCTATTAACATCTCAAAGAATCATGTTTATCATTCTAGGACAAAGCATATTGATGTAAGACATCACTTTTTGAGAGACCATCATCAAAATGGTGATATCACTTTGGAATTCATTGGTACTGAATATCAACTTGCTGATATTTTCACTAAACCATTAAATTCCGAGAGAATAGACTACACCATACATGAACTAGGCATGATAAATCTCAAATATATACTTTACTAGTTACTGTTTCAAGTCCTACTATTTGATATCTTACGGTGTTATACTTTACTGTTTCATGATTTTGGCTTCTCAGTTTCTGTGTCTGATGTATATGGTCTCACTGTTAGAATTTTTTACTTACTATCTGACGTTTATTGTCACACCGTAACGCGCAATGAAAAGTTAATTCACGGTCACACCGTGAAACTCATTTACTATCTCACCATAATGACCACTCACGATCTCTTTGTAAAAATTAATTTTTTAAAAACCTGTATCACGGTAATTTCCCTTTTTCACCTCTTTTTATCTTCCCACATTTTTATTTTAGCGATGTTTGGTATCTCTAAATGATAAAACAAAGTAATTATCACTCCCTTATTCACATGAGGATTCTTCTAAATACTCTTTTAAATCCCCTCTTCATCCCTAAAACCTTTCTCTTGCTCGAACCATCAGTGAATGCCAATAATGAAACACCTATCATCATCGAAAACAGAGAAGCGCAGCTCGAAGAAGAATAATAATGCACCTATGCTGACACCCTAAGGACCTTTAAATCCGAATATAGTAAGACACGTTGTTATACCTAAGAAAGAGATTTTCCCCAAATGGCATCAAACTAGTATGTCTCTGGTATTGAAAGTGTTATAACAACAAGGCTGGTTAAAATGGTTCTCGAAGGAGGATAGACCTATCTATCCTAGGCTAGTAGCTCAGTTTTACCAATATGAACAGTTCTTATTTGATTCTTCTGAGGGTTTTATGTGAGGAGCTGGGTAAATGGTCAGAGATGCTCTTTCTCTTTGAGGTTATGGGTTTCATGCCTTAGGATAACTCATGAAGGAATATGTGAGGATTATCAGAGAGTACCTCCACCTTCAACTGATTTATTTGATCTAGAAGATTCCCTGAAAACCCAAACTTGAAATGGGACCTAGAGGAGAGCCATTGCTACTGAATTAGATGCAGAAACAAGGATTCTGTTTATGTTTGTACAGAATTTGTTCAGTCCAAGAAAATGTGATTTTGAATTTTTAAAATATCATGATGTTTTTATGATTCACCTAATGAAAAATAGACATAAGACAAACATGTGCAAGTATATCATTCACCATATGTGTGATTTGATCAATGTAACATCCAAATAAACTTATCTGTTTTACTCTCAACTAATATCAGCCATGATTCATGCAAAAGTTGTGGTTGGAATTAACGAGGAACTGATCATGGACTATGAGTAAAACCTCTCAAAAGCTACTATCAAAAGAATGAAGATAAACTGGAATCCTTGGAAGAAGTATTGGGTGGAAAACAATGATAAAATTTATGAGAAATCAAATCTGGTGGATTACCCCTCAATACCAAAATACATCTCTGATCCTAGTTTGGAACTAGATGAAATTGTTGAGTATCCTAAAGAATAATAATAAGAGGATGAAGTGCCTCCTAGGGCCGCAGTTATTGTTGAGGAAGATATAACTACTGTTCCTCATGTCGTTCTTGAAGAAGAAGTCCCTACTCTTAAAGAAGATAAATGTTTGGAAACTCATCTCGAAGCTGTAACAGATTCTATTGCAAAAGAATCTGAAAACATTCCATGGAAGAGCCTATAGTGGATGAGCCTACAGTAGAAGAGCCTATAGTTGAAGAGCTACCTATTTTGGAAGAGTTCAATCTTGATTAACATCCTATGGAACAATCTGTTCCTGAAATCATACCTTCTGTTGAAGAACGTATGGTGCGAGCATTTTAGCTGGCTAGACAAGAAATGAATGAGGAACTAAGAGATGAGTGTATATATTTAGACCAAGATCCTAGGCATCTCAGTCCTGAGAAGGAGGAACCTATTGAGGGGGAGGAAACCCCAAATCTTGAGTATGATGAAGCCTCACATTCATCCGATTCAAGTCCTATAGAAACTCAGTATAAATTTTTCAGTTTCTATGATGTGAATTATTCTTAGCAGGTTACAGCAACCAGACATGATATTTCCTCCCTATTTTAGTTGAAATCAGTCTTTAATTTTTCACCTTAGAAAGATCCTGAGCCTGTACCAGTCCCTACTACAGAACCCTTACCTGAAAAACCAGCCTTTGTAAGTAAGGATGATCTAAAGAAACTTGGTGCTACTCTCTTATCTGGAGTTGAGAAAATCATGAAAACCAACCTCTTCCTGTGATAAATTTAAGTGAGAGATATGCCTCTCTATTATTGGAGAATATTATCTGGAAAATACAGCCTAAGATGCTCCATGAAATTCAAGAAGTGAGAGTTGAAAAGAAGTTTCTCAGTAATGATGTAATGACTTATAGAAGTATGGTTGAAGACTTGTAGAGAGAGCTGCATTAGAGAACTTAATCTGTTGTTCCTCTTGTAGAACCAGCTTCTCCTCAAATACCACAAGTTGGTGTGTCTCAGCTTCAACCTTATATACCATCCATAGATGAAAAGATTGCTAAAAGGAAAAAACAAATTTTTAAAGAAATGAAAGAGCTTGTTTCCAATTAGAATAAAGTCACTGATGAGTATACATGGTGTGTTCAGAAGGTATTAAATCATCTAAAATCTCTAGCCACAGTTGTCAAAACATCTGGTCAATCCTCAAAATCTCCATTGGATAGTGATCTGCTTAGAACTGTAATGAAAGAAGAGCTTCAGAATGTATTCAGTGGTTTCAATGGGGCTTCTTTAACTGAAGTGGTCAGAAACGGTGACAGTGTTCTTGACCTTGTAAAAATCCACTCCAAAATTTCTAATGATTCTCAGCAATATATTTCCATGAAAGTGGATTTGTACTTCAACATAATCTTCTCCAAGATAGATATGGAAAACCTTTTTAAGTGCCTTGTAAAAAATATGAGGATTCCTCCTGTGACTTAACCTTTCAAGAACCAAGTCCAAAAACTCATAGAGTTCACTAGACTGTTGGAAAATTTAAGGAGAATAAAGATGATTTTGAGAAAGCAATGCAATATGGTGGAGAGATTATTACAGATTAAATCAAACTCCTAAGACCCTATCTTCATGTCTATAGTATAGCCATTGTTGCTCCAGCAGCTGCACCTCTCAGACCTGGGCTGCATACCTTCACCTCTGCTCTAGCCTCAACCACCATGTCTAGATGACAAGCACTCAGTCAATTCAGGCCTATGATTCTTGATCAATAACTGCCTATATATTCTACTGCTCTTACCTTGGATCCCTCAGTCTTTGAAGGTCTCCCTTTTCCCTCTTTATTAACCACCTCTCTCCCCTCTTCTACCTCTGCCTCTTCCCCTATGGCTTCCTCTTCTTCCACCACTTCTAAAGGCAAAGAGAAGGTCGACCCATGAAGGAGAACAATGATTACCCTTTCTTGATAGGGATGCTATTGTTTTTGTATTACTTTATGTTGTACTATCACTTATTTTCTATTAATGGACTTTGATCCTTTTTCCCTCCCTTACTTAATCTTTTTGATATCCCAAAATGGGGGAAACTTATATATAATATATTAGCAAGTTATCTATATAGTTGAATACAATAGAAAACTTAATTGTATATGATTTGTGATCCTAAAAAAGGGGGATATTGTTGGAATCATCATGTATTAATCATGTTTTCATGATCACAAATATTATTTAATCATGTTCTAATGATTATAAATCTTATTCATACTAGTTAACATCTATACATTATATCCAATCATGAGTATTTATGTTTATAGTTTTCTTATGCTTTATAAAGATCCTTAAAAGATATTAGTTGCCCTATTTTCAATTTAGTAACATTATAATATTGTTAATCTACTCTCAAAATACCTTCTTTAACAAATTCTAAAGTCTAATCCTTTCTATTGTCAACTTTATTTATGTCCGGACATAGTTACTTTGGAATGTCTAAGGCACCGTGAGTCTGCCACTGGCTATGTATTTCTAACACTGTAAAGCAAGACACTGTGTAGCCAGACACAGTGAGCCAGACACTGTGAACAAGACACCGTGAACAAGAGACCATGAACCAGACACCATTAAAAAGACATCATGAACAAGACACCGTGAAACGAGACACCTTGAACAAGACACCGTTAACAAGACATCGTGAACAAGACACCGTGACCATGAGACACCGTGACACTCAGACACCCTGATCAACCTAGACACTATGTGATGGAGACACTGTTTTAATGACATAATGTGACATCGTTTCTTAAACTATTTTGTCGTCATTCAATTTATCATCCAACTGTCATATTTTATGATTTTAGTGCAACTGCAATTAATTAATGTGGGTTGTTGGCATGTCAGGTAATCGTACCTCATACCTATAGAAGGTACTCATTCCCATTGCCGAACAAAAAGGAGAACTATAAGGAATATCGACCTACTAAAAAAAATACACCGAGTCATACATGAAGACAAATACATAAGGAATAAGAAGAGATACAGACATACAAGTAGATAAGAACACACAAAGAACTCCAAGAACACTCATAGACATCAAGAACAGAAGTTAAAAGAGGAGGTTTAAGAGCCACTTGGAATACTCTCATATTCAAGATGAACACCTATACTGAAAGTGAAGGAACAAAACCACGACAATCTGTTTTCTAGACAACTTCCAGAAAAGGAGTCAAAGCTTCATATACATCAATCCAAATGAGTCCATAGATACTTTGATAACACACAAGAGCATTATATACACATTTATATAATCTTGCTCTTCAGTGATCATCATTTTCCTTACATTACAAGTAGTTTTTGCTTATATCTGTTTGACACACACTAACTCCTATGCTGAACTAGAGGATACTGAAATCCTCACACTAAACTATATACATATTTTTGTATGCTACGTAGAACTATGGTAGAGGTCTGAGGACCTGGATAGCATGTGTGTTGTTGGTGTTGCTTTCCCACGTAGAAGTGTGGTAGAGGTCTGAGGACTTGGACAGTCTGAGTACTGTTGTAACCCGGATCCAGGGTGTGGATCAATGTTTTATATGAAGTTTTTGATAGGAATAAGTCTCACCTTGAGACTAAACCTATTTATTAACAATATTGTGCATCTTATTTTAGTTTAAACAATTGTTCAATATTCCTCTTCTATTTACTTAGAAACTAAAAAAAAATTAAAATAATTTTGATAGTTGAACTAGAAAGGGTTTGTAATTATTGTGAACCTGTATGTTTTTTTCAAAAGCTAACATAATCATCAGATTATGTTAACAGAGAAATAATCAATCTTTGATAAACTAATTGAACATTTACAATATTTATAAATTCACTACAGTTTAACTTGTTTTATGAATTTGGGGATCTTAAAACAAATCTTTTAAATAGAAATTTTAATTGGAACACAATTCACCCTCCTCTTGAGTATCCACTATGTCCAACAATTAATTTAATTATAAGACACCAATGTAGTGATAGAACAATGAAAAAAATGGATTCATCATATTTATGAAGTCAAAAATATTATGTCTTCACCATTCAATATCGTTGAACATGGTATTTTTCTCATCTATATTCCACTTATGTACTAGGGTCATCAATATCATATAATTCACTTGTTCATTAAAATCAAAGTGAATGGATGTATTATAAGGTTCTTATCAAGGGACATGAAATGAGAGTTGATACCATTCGATGTAAAAATCCCCAAGAGGTAATACATTATATAGTTTGTTATTTTCACTCTATAATATTTCATATCCTTCATATATTCTATAAGCATCATATGAAAATGATTACATTCATGTTAAATATGTCTCAAACCATTTTTATGTATTTTAGGTAAATCACCCAAAATTGCATGATTATCATCTCTATGAAGAGACCAGATCATCTGAGCATCAAGAGGATGTGTGGAGGACTTGATGTAAAATCCATTGAAGAAAGGTTCTCCAACTTTTATAAGAAAACGAACATAGAATATATGAAGGAATATCTAACCTCATTCACTGTATTTCTAAATATATCCATCTTGATTTCTAACCTCCTAATATCTATTTTCAAATTTTAAATGTGACACATCATTTTTGGAGGTATGTGTTGTATCATAAATTCCAACTTGTATCTATAATCTCCCTCACATAGCATTGTGACTTGAGGTGCCATATTGTTCAATAATAAACCAAAATATGAAAGAATATTCTATTTTAATTAATATATGTAAACTATTGTAATTAAATTGGATAATGTTAATTCAATGGATGGATCCGAATATAGTTTAGATACTGTCTCAATGTTATGTGTTATCGTATGACCTTCTAGCTAAAAACTAGATAGTACATCATTATAAAATATTTGTAGCTCTTATAAAGAGTCTATTTATTCTACCATTGATCCCATAAGATTCTTATATTCATGGATAGAAGGTAAAAACACTTTTGTGGACTAATACAATCATTATAATCAGATTTTATAGACCAAGTATTACATAACCTGAAAACATATCTTATTCATCAAACACAGGGACATTCAAAAAGGATGTAGAGACAACATAAGACTTACCAACTATATGTTTAGAAACTAAAGACTCAATAATACCATATATAACACCAAATTCTTCAATAGGACACTTCACATCAGTTATCGGAACACCATGATCTCATTCAACAGAATAAACAGGGAGATTACCTACGCTAGGGTATCCTTCCCACTTAAAAATGTTTCCTTATCATAACTAGAATCTCAATCAAAATCATTAAGAAATAAAGGGTATATCATCATATACAAAGTATACTATAAATCATGTATAAGTGATATGTTCTAGAGGAATTTCAACATCATTATTATCAATAAGTATACTAGGACCGTAATGGTTAGACTCACCAACACTTTCATCACTATCACCATCGTCATCATCTTGGAAATACCCATTTTATTCTTCAACTTCTTCTCCTTCTGATTCTTTTCCCTTACAATTCTCACAAAATACATTTTATTTAGAAGATTTATAATTGATTTTTAATTTCCATTCACCAATAACCTATGTTTCATCATACTCACTACATTCATTTATGAGGGTCTCTCAGACAGGATGAGATCTAAGAGGGCTAGGAGAACAAAAAGAAATATCGGTTGGACTTTCATGAATAATTGGGTCACTACACTCATAAACTAAAAAAATACTTATCCACATCACTATAGGTATAAAATTCCTTTTATATATCATATAAATACTCAACCACATAATCTGGATCTAAGAAAAGACAGAAAAGATTCATCATTTTTCAAGGATGATCAACTATATTGAAATCTTCATTCAGTCTTTCAACAACATAAATACATTATTTCATAAAGCGGACCCAACATATACCAATTATATTTAAAATGACATTTATTAAGAAAAAAATATCAAAATTTTACAAATTTTCATTATTCTCCCTCAACCAATCATTTGGCCACCAGCATTTGTCGAAATAAACTTGGGATGAATTGGGGGATTTAATCTAGAATATGGATTTCAGATATGTATCTTGTTGAACATTTGGTATATTAACAGATTTATATTTTATAAATTATCTATAAAACCCAATATATGACTCTTTATATCTCAATGTGAAAAAATAACCTTTCTTTGGGAATATAATATGTTGTATTAACATGGAAATTACATGACATTCACCATCATTCTTAGTAGAATTTTGTGTTCCTACTATCCCATCCCTATTAAACTCATCCAAATAATCCCAGTATACAATTATTTCACTTTAATTTCTAATAGATCATTGATTTTAATTTGAAATACAATTATGATGTAATTTTAGAAATTTTACCTAATTTATTTATGATAAAATGACTTGGGTTCATTTATTCGGTATTTAATCCAGTCATCATCTTCCTTAGAACTGAACTCAGTATACTAATATATTTTTCCCAGAAACTAATATTTAAGGTCCTATATCTTTAGAGAACCATTTTATCAATATATATTACAAAACATAAGTATAACCAACTAATTTCTTGACAGACACCATTCAACACAAACTTCATTTTTAGTACCATTGTATTCTTCGCAACCAACAGGTTCATTGAAATAACTATAACTTGATGGATCAACATTCATGTAGTCATGTTTACTGGAAAAAACTCATCCAAATATGATTCATAATATGTATTCACTCTAACCATGGTGGTTGTCTACAAAGGAATGGGTGAATGTGAGGTATGTTTGACTGTTGGGAGAGACTAGGCCACAATAATGTTATAGAGTATGTCTTGACGTCACGTGTGTTGAAATTAGAAAATTATCTAATTTATATCATATATGAAATTATATATTTTACAATTGAAAATAAAAATAATATTTTGAAATGTAATAAAAATTAAATAAATTAAGATTAAATAGAAAAATTGAACAACATATTAAAAACCAACATTGTGAAATTTGACAATGGATGGTTGTTTCCAATAGTGGGTAAACACAAATAGTGGGTCAAATCCAATGACGAGTAAACTCCAATGGTTAGTATAATCCAATGGTGGGTAAAATCTAATGGTGGGTAATCTATAATTTTGAGTCATTAAAAATTAATCATAAATAAAATTACTCATACCTAATTCATGTATGATGTAATTAATTATCATATAATTCGAAGGCTTAGTGAAAATATTAGCAATTTGATGTCTATTAGAACTGTATTCATGATTTATACCTCCATATTGGAAATTACTTCACATGAAGTGATTTCATACATCAAATGTGTTTTTTTCTAGAGTTAGATATAGGGGATTTAGTAATATTTATATTACTCTTGATGTCACAATTTAAAAGGATATATAGAAATTGATAAAAATTTTCCATTGATGTGTTTTTTATCCATACAAGTTGAGTAAAATAGCTTCTAATAACTACATATTCAGATTTAGTATTAAATAGTGAAACATACTTTTGTTTCTTTACTAAAATAAGTTCAGTTAGGGGTTCAAAGACCCATGAACCAAAAATTTATTAAAAAAGATTAAAGGTGCAAGATACATGAGGAAATGATTACATGGGGCACACCACATCTAGATAGAAAACTAAAAAACACATCCAGACATTACCTTTTTCTTGGCCGACCTCGACCCCTAGACCATCCACGATTAGCAGGATGGTGCCCTCGCCCCCTTTGAATTCCAAATTCATTCTCCAATGGCAAAACCTCAATATTAATCAATTTAGTTTATTCAGGAGAAACTTTCCCATGAAATATTAGAAGCCCAGCTTCAATAGAGGTGGTGCCATTATGATGATCAAAACCAGAAGGATACTCCTCAGGCAAGTCTTGAGGCTCTTCCTATATAGTCTTAGAGTCCTGCACATCATTGAGAGAATGTGCAACATAGTGAACTGGACATTCCATCTCCTTTGGGTTCTCCAAACCATAAACAGAAGACGGTGTCTAGGAAGAGCATCTTCAATTGCTACATCCTGCATTCTTGATCCCTTTACGATTAATCAGATCAAACTCAAGAGTATTAATAGACTCTAACATGGAAAATAAATTGAAAACTGGTTTTAGAGGTTTTTTCAATGCCTCATCACTCAATGAAACCATTGGAGAAACATCCAGATTAGTCCCCCTCAGATCCAAAGCCATTGGAGGGGATCTTTCCTCCTAAATAACAGGGGGAGCTCATGCCAGCATATCAACCTGCGTATGTGAAAAAGATCACACCAAACCCTCTTCCCATGGATAACCTTGTTGACCAGCATCCTTTTCAATAGAAGCTACTCTCTCCATCTGTACACCCTCTTTAATCCCCTTCTGTACAAAAAATTCTCCTACAACAACAGTTTCCATCAAAATATCATCTTCCATCCGAGTGTCCACATTTACCACCTGAACTGGGCATGCCCTCGGCTTCATAGGCATCACCCTCTGGAATCCATCATCATCAAAAAACATCATATTTCCATTCCTACAAGTCAAGGACAGCGTAGCATGGTCAAAATCTATATTTACATCATTCTGGATAGTAGCCTCACGCTTCGATTGATACCCTTCTTCCTTCTCAGCAAGCGTAGATGAACCATGGTGGATGGCAGCAACAATATCTTGTTGAAATTCATCAGGATTAGTAAGTTGGACAGAAGCCTCAAGCTCTAATTGTTTCCATTCCTCCTCTTACGACATATCAGCCCATGACCTATTATCAATACCCCTGGTGATTCCAAAAGTTGCATGCTCCAATACTTTATCCACTAGCACAGTAGAAACAGTAGCCAGCTAAAGTTTAGTAGTCTTAGACAATCCATGTTGGACAGCCTCAGCAAATGAGGAAGTGCCGAAATTTTGAGGATCCTTCCCCCTGAAAACATGCTTGTTACCAATATGCACAACTGGTTTCTTTTTTGCACCGATCAGAGGTATGACCCAAAGATTTACAAAGTGTGCATTTGATATTCCTATGAAATTGCACATGAGTATGACCAATACATAAACAATACATAAAAAAATTAGGCAACCACTCATATTGTATGGCACGTTCTATCTTAAACTCACCCACAACAAGAAAGACAGTGTCAATAAGAACATGAGCTAAATCAATATCTACCAAAACACGCGCAAAATGACCATATCTAGGATTTTCAGTTTCTTTATCAACCTTGATCGAACAACCAACAGTAGAAGAAACCTCCCATAAAACCAATGGATGAAAAAAAAATCCATTTTAAACTCCTAATTCAAATCCAAGTTTGAGTGGAGGAGTTATTAATTACAAGAGGACTTGCTAATGAATCCCACTTCTGAACCATTATGTAACCTGGTTTCAGTGAAACCGGTCAAAAAGTCTATGAAACATTTTTCAATTCCAATTATGGAAAAACAATATGGAATGTACCTCTCACAATTGAGATCAAACGCCAGTCAGTAAAGCCCCATCACTGGGTTAAGCATGTTCGCACTTCATCAACCCTCAAAGGGGAATCACTCTGAGTTCCCGATTACCTAGAAAAGAGGGAGAACCTATATTCATCAAGGAGATCTTCCAACACTTTTGGACTCTCTTAAGAAATTGAAATCGAGCCATTTTTGGTAATCCTTTTATTTAACGAGGCAGATTCAACCTGAGATTCAGAAAATATCCTATTTTGGGAGGCCGAACTGTCAGACTTCCTCTTAGGGTTTATCATATCTACCTTCGCTACATCCATATGACTCAAAGAAATCCCACCACCCATATCCACCATCTTCGAGGGGGGAATGAAGACATATTTAGGATCAAAGTTGCAATCTAGTAGATTCACCATCAATCAACAGCTCGAAGAACGTCCAAGAGTCGTTGCGCAAGAAATCTCCTGAATTTCCTCCCTCATAATTTTGTTTCTTTCTACAACAGTATACTATAGGCTTTCCCAATTGGTGATTGGATCCAAATGTGCTTTTCCTACGTAGTCGGAAGCCACCAAAATCTATATATGAATAACTAAATACATCAATTGATTCTAAAATTGAATAAAAATCATCAATTGGTTTAATACGTGATTTATTTAAAAATAAAATTTACAAAAAGGTGTTATGATTTTGGATTTCTTGAAATTGAATACACATTCTTACACTAAACATATTGTCAGGTCATCTAGTAGTTTTGTAGAGAAGAGTTCCAGTCATAACTCTGTATATAGATTGATCAACTGATTTCCCAGCTTCATTAAAGATCAAACTAACATGTGGTACTCTTTGGAGTTTCACTACTCTACGTTCTATCCAAACTCAAATTTTTTAAAAGGATATTAGTATATTAACATTTATTTTTAATAATAATTTAATTATTTTAAAACTTTTAAATACCAAAAATGAATTTATGTCACCCGTTAACCTCATTTCAAATTAATTTTTCATTATTTTTTTAAGGTTATAACCTAAATAATTTTTATAATATTCAAAAATAATATGATCTATATAGATTTCATCATATAAAACATAATTTGAGACACTTTTAATAAATATTTTATGATCATCTATATATTTCCATAATTATTTTGAAATCATAATTGATCTCAGTATATCATACAAATCCTTATGAGATTTATTAAACCCTTATAAATCTTTTGTTAACATGGAAACACAATTTGGAAAATGAGGATAATGAAATCATGGGGTTGTTCAATTAAAAAACCCAAAACTACATTCTAATTCCTGAAATAACTTTTTACATCTATTTGATATATTTTGAAATCTATATGTGATGTATCGGCTCATAGTATTCAAATTCATTCATGTCTGTCTATAGGTGAAAATTTTTCTTCACAATTTATATCATCTTCTTGATTA
The DNA here is from genome assembly GCA_963277665.1 of Viscum album. Classification (NCBI taxonomy): domain Eukaryota; kingdom Viridiplantae; phylum Streptophyta; class Magnoliopsida; order Santalales; family Viscaceae; genus Viscum; species Viscum album. Next base: position 78,903 of record CAUJRU010000254.1, read on the forward strand.
TACAAACATGTGACCTACATAGCCTTATTCCTCATGCCTTTTCATGAATCATCAATCTTGTTTTTAAAAACTCATTTAATTACTACATTGAATGTGCATTTGGGCCTATAAATAAGATCCAAAACACTATTTCATTCAAAATTATAATGTTCTTATTGTATATCAATTACCTATAATTCTTCATTAATTACATCATCGATGATATCTCGTTCAATATTTTTCAATATTTCATTAGGTTCAACAATATTTCTTATAGAACATGTAGTTTTTTTAATTATACTTATATATCAAACAGAACATTTGATGGATTTTATTTAATATTCCTATCAGCAATATAAAAATATAAACTACTCACCCTAGGGTACCCTTCATATTTAGATTATGGATATTCCTCAGATCTAGATGATTTTTCTTCTTGTTTTATAGCAGAATCAAGATGATCGGAATTTATATTAATAGTTGTTAAATAATCCTCAAAATTTTCTAAATGGGTTTTAGGTTCATGATGATATGACTCAACAACCATGAGGTGGACAAAATCTTCTAGAGTGTTTGTCAATTTATTAAAAATTCTATAGGATATAATATATGTTGAATTGATAGGTAAAATTACTTCATAACTTTTAAAGGAAAACATGTCAATGTTACCATTAGTGTTAAGATTAAAAATTTTGAAAACAACAAATATAATGTAATTTATATTAGGATTTCTATTATCACAATTTTTATAAGGAATTTTCTTCAAAACTGGTTTAATTAAAACTATATTGATTATATTGTAGGTTGTTTTCATTTCCACTTCGGAATGGTAGGCATGTAAGATATTTTATTTAATCATTTCCTAGGAAATTATTTCACGTGTTCTATTTATTCATTCAAAAACAACATTCTACTGAGTTGTACACAAAGAAGTAAAGTTATTATTATATCCATTTTATGATAAAATTGTTTCATTATCTTGATTTTGAAACTCACAACCATGTTCACATCTTAATTTATTCATTATTTTCATCATATTGTTTTTATTAATTAATTATAATTTGTAAAATAAGGGAAATATTCACCATTGTGTGGTAAAAATAATACCTATGTAAACCTATAAGATTTAACTTTATATACATAAACATTATGTTTTCCATTTAAACTCTAAACTATCTATGGTAAAAAAAATTCCATGTGAACTAACTCAATAGGATAGGAAGTTAAAACATCTTTATTTAATAAAAAACAATTTAGTTTTGTTTCACTTTTTGAAAAGTATTACCAACATTTAATTTGGGAATTCATCATTATGATTGACCTGTGACTACCCTTTTTATAGTAATATTTTAAGGTGAGTAAATATTACAATGAACTAGTCATCTATACCAATTTTGAGATAGTTTACGAAAGGAAAATTATAGTGAAACATTTATTGAAATCAATTAATCGATATTAATGACATAAAAATTCTCATTTATCCATGTAATAAATACTAAAGTATTTTCTGAATAAAAATATTGTAATGATTTTTTTCAAATATCACATGAAACCAATAATCACATTATTGTGTGATAATAAGAGGATTAAATTTCAATCTATCAATTAAAATTACTTTAGCATTTTAAAATTAATTTCGATCACTAAATTAGCTGGGTCCAATGGTCATTCCTTTAGAATTGTCACCAAAGGTGACATGATGACCATTAACATTTATCATGTTCTTTAAGCTCTTGTAATATCCTATCATATATCTTGAAGATCCACTCTCCAATTACCACATATATATATATATATATATATACAGGTTTTTTCCACGATGTATTCTTATAAGACATATATTGGACCAAGAATAAGTTCGGAACCCAAAATTTCATGGGTTTATATATGTTAGTGATTTTGAATTTAGGCTCCCAAATTTTAGTTATTTGTTTACTATACTAAGGTTATAAAATATTTGAAATTAAAAAATTATTTTTTCCATTCAAATAATAATAAGTATTAAAATTTCAAGAATTACACATTGGAATAGTTTTTTTCTTAAACATTCGTCCAGTCATAGGTTGATAACCACGACGAATAATATATTTAGGATCAATTTATTTTACTCATATTTGAGTGAGAATTTCTATCCTATTTCTAAATATCTCAATGTATTTATTTTCTTTCTCAATTGACAATTCCAGCTAAGTATTTTGTTTCAAAAATTTATCCTTATTCTCTTTTTTGAGGATATATTAGCTCTAACATTAGATGATAAAACATATTGTTTTGTCCAAAGGTTGTATTTTTCCTTGAGCAGATCAAAGGTAATTTAAATAATATATCAATATTAAAATGATTCTTATTTTTACATATCATTATCATTTACAAAATGATTTAAATTAATTAAAATATTTATAAAAGAGATGCCCATGTGGCATTCCATAGGATTAATCTCTATTTGATATACTTCAATGATGTCTATTTTGACTTCAAACTCTTAGGGTATTAGTGTAAGATCCATGAATTCATACCTGAGTTCTTTTAGAAAACATAGTTAATCTAGGATCGATAGCTCGGCTGGCACAAAGGATAACTGTTTCATGATGTCATAATTTTGACGTAAAGTCCTATGATTCCTGTCATGGTGGTTATTTAATAGGCATGTTAAGTGCATGAGTATTTAATGTAGAGGGATAAGACCTCAATATAGGAGTTGAAGGCACTCCCTTCCCTTGTAGTATGGGATACACAGGTTTGACTGGTATCAGAGGGTGATTTGGCACATGTTCTTCTCCGGATTAATATTCTTGATGGGTCATGTTAGAGTGACGTGTTGTTAATAAAGAGGGATTTTCTATTCTTCTTAGACCCTATTATTGGAACTTTCTGAAGTCTTTTCAGTATTCATAGTCTAAGTAGGGTTATCGATATAATTATGATTCATTCCATGATTATGTCTTCTCTAGTATACTTGGATCCTATGACCTCATCCTACAATTCCATAGTCAAATGTGGTGGAATCAGGTTCATCATTATATCCCATATAAGTGAAGGGATCCATCAATCGAATGTTGATTTAATGACATGAACTGTTTAATTGTATTTGTTTCCTAAATTTTTGTGCTATTTTATTTTATAATCAACAAAATGTTATCCTTTAATTAATGAAGTGGTTATAATTAAAATGATACTATTGGGTTTAGAAAATTATATGACCACTAGAATCTATAATATTAACGTTTTTCATTTATAAATATAGTTATCTTGGTTAATTAATACAGAAAAAAGATTGAATGGCCTCATCTAGTAGACTCGGGCAACACGAATCCCATCTGTGGGAGCTTGGAAAGGAGGGAGTATCAATGGGCTTTGCTTTGGACCAAGCCCAAGCCGAACATCAACATATGAGGCATGAACGGAATCTCCTAAGGGAGATGTTACAACAGATAGAAATCAACACTCGAAAAATACTGTCTGAGCCACCCCATGATTCTATCAACATAGCATACCTTACACATTGGTCCTATGATGGTGTTATAAGGGTCTATGTAACAAGACCATAGTTGCTTTTTGTAATCCTATTATATAAATAAAACTTTTATTTCTTATTATGTAAAAGAATGTGAATTTCAAATATTCAGAGAAATATATGATGTGTATTATTTCCGAATTTAGGAAAAAAGTGTATTTTAAAATATTTTTGTTTTCTTTAAATAATTGATAATGTCAAATTATTTTCAAAAAATTGTATTCTATAGTTGTGATCGGTGAGAAATTTAGAGTCTAATAAGATCAACTTGGTTTTTAGTGAATAGAAAAGTACGAATAGTAACATACCGGTATGAATAGTAATGAATAGTAATGAAAAATAAATTGGCCAAAAAATAGAAACTTCACCAATGAATGTATAAGTACAATTTAAATAGCTTAAAAGTGGAAAAAGGATCATAGTATAAGTTTTGATATTTTTTTATGTGATAAATATTTTACATAAAATTCTATAATTAATATAATAATTTAAAATGGAAATGTATTTTCATAAAATGTAATCATTAACTGTTATTCTATCACATCATGGTTATACGATAATTTTATGGGACCTTGATTACTTCTTTAAGGTGTTACAAAATGAGTTGTAGTTTTAAAGTTGTATTATTGGAATAAATAATTATTTTAAAAAAAAATTAAAGTAAAAATTTTTAGAAAATTATATTCATAAAATGGAGTTCATTTTGAATTTACTGCTTCAATCTTAGGTTAGGGTGATTTTTTGAGATTTTTCTAAAACAATTGAATTATCGGTGAATAGTAAACATGCAGTTTTGAGTTTTAGGTGTTTAATGACATCATTAATGATGTATTAATTATGTAGGCTTTCTGGTCGACTTATGAATAGTGAGATATTCTATGATTTGTCCCATGTGGCGAATACCACGGGAAAATACCATCAGGAAGCCCAAGGATTTGCAAATAACACCGATGAGGTGTCCCTGGGGAATTAATAATTCATTCCCTCACTTTTCCTATAAATACCATGCCATTTCCCTCATTCATTTCATTCCAAAATGATCCTCAATGATTTTCTGGTCTCCTTATCTCCCATGGTGTCCTCCCAACATTCCCTCAAGCCTCCCAAGGTCGCGACGTTCAATTTTTCGATGTTACTCTTCAAGGTAAGGGAACCTTTTACAATCCTCTTTGAAGTCATGAATTCCTTTATGTTATATCTTATAGATCAATTTTATTATGAGGGGTCTTGTTCTTATATATCTTTTCTACTGTATATTTCATTTCAAAATGATGAGAGACATTTTCTGTCATGACCCGTCCCCCCGAGGGGTGTTTTGTGACTACCCCAAGCCCACATTCCAAAGGTCAGGGGCTAGCAACTAGAAACGAAGGCGTAAATCCCTAAAGTAGGAAGGCATTGCATTTATAAATGAAAACAAACACATCAGATTACACAACTGGAATAAAAAACTAAGTAAACTGTATACAAAACAAGTGTTGGAAAGTAAAAGAGGCCAGAAATACAAGGCCAAGAGGAAAGTAAAAGTACAAATGAAAGCAAGTACAATTGTAAGAAAGTAAACCAGCTACTAGGTCGTCCTCCGGGGCACCTACATGAAGGGTAGGTACAGATGGCCTCCTCAGTACTCCATGTCCATCCGTCTTCTTCGTGTACTGTCCTACTGAGTGGTCCACCTCTGAGTACCATTCAGTCCTACTAATCTCTGCCTCAGTCAGCACTATCTGTCGTCTACAACCAACACAACAAGGTGCGAGCATAGAACGTTCAAGGGTGAGTATAAAAATACTCAATAGGGACCCTGAGACCGTCAAGGTCTCACAAAATCCAACAAGGATAAACCATAAAGTAAAAAAATCAATGAATAACCATTACTTAGGTATATTCCCATACATATACCTATGTTATCTAGTAACTCATCTCAATCATTAAGAAAACACAGAAGTCATTGACTCAGCTCAAACTAGGATTTTCATTATTGAAACCATGGATACTAGAGAACTCCTCCTCTGTTGAGTACAGTGGGTCTGTCGAGACACTGAGGTGCTTCTCACTAACCCTGGACTACTGTGGTACTCCTCCTATCGAGTACCGCAGTTCTGCTGCCAACTACCAGGAGCTCCTTTATTGTGGGTCTTCCGCCAACTAACATGCGGTCCTCTACTGTGGGCATGCCGCCAACTACCAGGTGATCCCCACTAGACTATTGGAATAACTCCGAGTTGAAACGGTCATGAAATAATCTGGTCTTCCTGCTACTAGGTCTTCGCACTCTGTCTACTCGTCACTGGAAGGATTCGATCCATGAGCTACTAGGCAATACTACAACTATCGCTAAGTGCGACGAAAAGTATCTCAACGGTCTGCCACATCATAGGGGTCTCAATGAAACATATGGCACGTCAATCAGATGTCCGGTCTGTGAGTTATTAGCATTTCCATCCCGGGGGGCCCGGTTGGTTTTAGGTCTAAACCATCCCAACCACACACCAAATGTGTCCAAACCTCAAGTGGGGTATTCCAAAAGAACCATCTCACTCCAAGTATTCCGTTTCCACTGACGGTTCGTCTAACAGTCACCTATAGCCCATATTATGGGTGAAAAGGTGAATCCGGGTCAATGGGTCTAGACTGGGGTCTAACCCAGTCTGCAGTTCCGACCCGACTCGAAGGGGCAGCCCGACCCGACTCGAAGGGGCAGCCCGAGGGGGATACCCGGCCTGGACCACGAGGGGTGGGGGGGGGGGGTCTCATCCACGTCCATGGGGGAGACATCGCACCCCATAGGACACCTGAATAGTAGAGATATTCTTGTGGTCCCCAAACCGGTGCCAGGTGGCGACGATCCAGGTCAAGAGGGACCCAACGGGGTCCTGCTCCTCCCGGATGGCCGAACAGCCAGCCGATTCCAAACCTCCGGTGGCCCACCCAATGTTGGCCGCCTCTTCTCCTCCACCACGGACCACCCTGACCACGGTTCTGGTCCTCTGTGTGGCGTGAAAACTTCGCGCCCCTCCACCACGACCCACCCTGGCTGCGGCTCTCTCCTCCGCACGGCGTGATGGCACCACTCCCTTCCACCGTGGCCCGGCCAGGCCACGACCCTTTCTCCTGCACGACACAATGGTGTCGTGACTTTCCGGTGAACCAGTGGCCTTGCGCCACCGGTTTCCTTCACAACTGGTGCCCTTCTTGGACATCGTTTCTCCGCCACCATCGTCAACAAGCGAGGAAAAAAACTATAGGGGAGGGTCGTGCCGTGTTGGTGTTGTCTGATCCCCCACATTATTGTGATATCAATCGGCACATCATTACCCATGATTGAACGACATAGAATAGAAACCAAATCAATCTCAAATCCCCAAACTCATATCATTGTTTGTTGACGATGTCATGGAAAGGAGGATGTAGATTCGTGGACGTCAGAAATGAAGAAGTCGAGGATGGCGTCATTTGTGTTCTTCAAGGATGGTGCTCCCTCCATTGATCAGGTTGAAGAAGGAAGAAGGTGTATATCTTTCTTCATTGGAGAGTTATTTCCTCCTTGGAATTCTATCTCCAAGAGCTCCTCCTCTCCTCAATTCTCCCTTCCAAGAAAATGATAGTTTCTATAAAAATGAAATAATAGTTTGTCTACCATTTAATTTTTTGGCATGAATTCAAATGGAGAATTAAGTAAGGGGGTCTCCACTTAATTAATTCTTATGTGTAGGCACAAATTAATTAAGGGAGTTGAAGAGGTTTCATGGGTGGTGGCTCCATAAATGGGGAGTTCAAGGGTTTCATCCTCGGGTGGTCCCCACCAATTTATTTGATAAGAAAAATTTATACCTCGGGTAGGACCCAACACCATAACCTCCCATGGGAGGTTATGGTGTGGTGGCCCCCACCCCTAACCTCCTTTTGGAGGTTTTAACCACCAAATAAAAATAAGCCACACATTTATTTTTATTTAATTTATTCTTAAAAACTCAAACAACTAACTTTCATTCTTAACATACTATCATCGAGGTGAAAGTCTTCTTAAGTGATTACCAGCGCTGAGTGTTCAACAGTTCTGTTTGATTTCAATTCTAAATACCGATTCAAAAGTTATAAAAACCTTCTTGTACATTTTCTGAAGGTACCTGAACAAAACTTCAGAAATTGATTCTAGGAACTCCGGTTCTCGGAATCACCTGCCTTAAGTTTTCACGAACTCGTAAAATTCCCAGGTATTTAAGAAAGACATTTCAACATAATTCCTAGGTCTTCACATTCTCCCCACCTCAGGGCTTTACATCCCCGTAAGCTACAAATCAGACTATGGGAACAAATGGGGGTACTGTGCACTCATCTAAGCCTCCTGCTCCCATTTGCTCTTTTGGAGGTTCCCATACAGCCAGTGAATGCGCACCAGAGGTATCGACCATCCACGTAGGTCCTGCTCTTTTCAATCGTCAATATCCAATGGGACCTTCGTAAAAGTTTCGCCAACAGCGACGTCCATCTCCCCATGGTCAATGATGTAGGAAGGTTCATGCACTTATCTCCTCAGCTGGGATACGAGGAAGACATTGTGCACCCGGTGCAACTGAGGTGGATGAGCTAAGAGGTAGGCCACCTCACCTACTCTGCCGAGGACGTTAAAATGTCCAATGAATCACAGGGATAACTTTCCACCTAAGCCAAATCTTCGTAGACCTCGTCGAGGTGAGACCTGTAGAAAGACGCGGTCGCCATCCTCAAACTCTAGAGGCCTCCACCTACTGTTAGAATATGACTTCTGCCTGCTCTGTGCAGTCTTCATCCACTCCTAGATGATCTCCACCTTCTCCATGATATCCCGTACCATCTCTGGTCCCCCTAGTGTTGACTCCCCAAGCTCAGTCCAGCACAAGGGTGATCTTCAAGGTTTCTCGTACAATGCCTCGAAAGGTGTCATCACTATGGGGGAGTGACCGTAAGAGACTGTCTGAATGTTTCTCCATCTCAATCCACAAAGGATATCTGTAAGGTATCCAGCTGCTCTGTCACCTCTCCTTGCAGTTGTATACCAGATCTTCTATTGAGATCATGTGCTATAATGTTTCCCTTCCTAGGAGTATAGACCATCTCAAAGTCATAGTCCTAGAGGAACTCAAGATATCACCGCTTTCTCATGTTCAGGTCCTTCTGAGAGAAGATATACCCGTGACTCTTATGATCAGAGTACACAGTAAAATGCTCAACCATCAGATAGTGTTTCAACATCTTTAAGGAAAAGACCACTATTGATAACTCTTGGTCATGGGTAGAGTAGTTCTTCTCATGATATCTCAGCTGCCGAGAACTGTATGTGACTACTTATTGCTCCAACATCAGGACACACCCAAGTCTGATCCCTGATGTGTCGTAGTAAACCATGTACCCTACTCTTTCATCAGGAATCCTCAAGATGGGGGCACAAGTCAGCCTCTGCAACACCTCTTGATGGCTCTGCTGGAATCTCCCTGACAACCTGAAAAGTTTCCCCTTCTTCATCACGACTGATAGTGGTGATGCAACTCTGGAGAAGTCTGGAATGAATCTCTGGTAGTATCCAACCAAACCCAAGAAACTCTATACCTCCGTCACACTCATGGGTGGCTCCCAGTTATGTACCGCTTCAATAATCACTGGATTAACTGCAACTCCAGCCTCTGAGATGATGTATCCAATGAATTGAACCTCTCGAATCTAGAAATGGCACTTTAGGAGCTTATCATAATGTTTGTTCACTCGGAATGTGTCCAGTACTACCTGCAAATGGTTGGCATGCTCCTCCTCGGTAGTCAAGTAGATCAGAATGTCGTCGATGAAGACTATGACAAAGCAATCGAGGTAAGGAAGAATGATCATGTTCATGAGTCCGAAGAAAACTTCTTGAGCATTGGTTATGCGGAAGGGCATAACCAAGAACTTGTAGTGGCCGTACCGACACCTGAAGGACATCTGTTGTACATCCTCATCTCGAACTCTAAGCTGGTGATAGCCTGATATGAGGTCTATCTTTGAGAGTCACCGTGATTCCTTTAGCTGTTCAAAGAGGTCATCAGTCATCGAAAGTGGGTAATTTTTCTTCACTGTTACCTGGTTCAGGTGACAGTAGTCGACACAAAGGCTGAATCTCCCATCAGCCTTTTTGGTGAACAGAATCAGTGCTGCCAAGGGAGAAACACTGGGTCGGATGATTCCCTTTCCCTGCAAGTACTCCTGCTATACCCGCAACTCGAGAAGCTCGGTAGGAGCCATCTGATATGCTGGTGTAGATATCAATGCCATCCGAGGATACAAGTCAATGTACAAGTCCACCTCCCTTTGAGGAGGTAGACCTGGGACATCATTTGTGAAAACATCTGAGTACTATTCCACCACTACAGGATAAGTGAAACTCTCTACATCAATAGCTCTGAGGGTAAGGCAGGCCAACTGATGAGTGATCTGTTTCAACCTCCTCTGAGTAAGTCTGTCCTGTGCTACAGAGGTTCCCTTCTCGCCAGTGAAGGTAATCCTAGTCCCATCTGTGCGAACACATGACCCTTTGCGTCTAATATAGTCTCTCTGAGCATGGAGTGTAGATAACCAGTCCATGCCCAGGATGACATCGTAAGGCCTCGATACCACTATGAGGAGATCCCAGCCAAAGCTCTAACCTCCTAGAGTAAAATCACACTACCGGAACTAGTGTGTAATCATCAAGTATGCTCTCGTAGGGGTCCTTAGCTGTATGAATTGAGACAAGAGCTCTGTTGGAATCTCCGAGCTCCGAACAAGGGTAGTGGAAATGAAAGAGTCGTTGGCACCTGTGTCTATAAGAACTGCTACTAAGGTAGATTAGACAAAGATCATACCTCAAATCATCTCCGGAGCATCATGATTGTAAGACTCAATTTCATGAAGGAGATATCTCCCCTGTCCACCCACTCCCTGCCGTCGGGGTGGACATCCTGGTGGTGGTGGTGGAAACACTTCGAAACGTTATCCATCTCCAGATGCACGTCCATCTCCTCTGCCATGTTCGCCTCCTCCTGGCGGACATCCTCGATCAAAACTCTCCCTCTGCCTGTGAGGTCACTCAACTGTCTTCTGATCATCAGAACCGTGGATTGGACCGTCATGAGCCGTTTGACCAATTCCGCCGCATGAGTAACACCGTCCACTTGTGGCATTTCTAGCTCTGTCTCCACTCTGGGTGCCCCACACAACTGATCCTGAGTCATGCGGTTGACCACCTTTAGGTCTGGTCCTCTTGGACCTCTCCAACATCTGTCTACTACCAGCTATAGAAGACTCTGCTACGTGTCGGCTAGTGGTGGGTCTTGCTGCTGGAGGCTACTCAGTAAGGAAAATTTCCACTATGATGGCTCTCTCTAGCACCCCCACCTACGTTGGGATGCTGAGTGTGATCATCAGAGCTCTGACCTCTCACCTGAGCCCATGCTCAATGGTCCGGGCCCTGAAGAATGGGTCACATACCATATCAGTGGAGTGGCACGAGAGGTCAGCGAACCTCGCTGAGTACTATACTACTGTCATGCTACCCAGTTATAGATGCAATAGCTCATATATTCGCACTGCTCAAAGGGTGGTCGGGACAAACTCCGCCCGAAACAAGCTCTCGAAGTCTCTCTAGAGTAGCATAACCTCTTCATGTACCTGGAGCATCATGCTCTACCATCTTCTGGTTGCTGCCTGAAGGAGGCTGGCAGCAAAGATCACCATGAAGTCTGCTGGTGTCCCTGGTTGCATGAAACCTCTCACCACAGCTTCCAGCCAATCCTCAGCCGACTGTGGGTCCGTCTCTTCCCTAAACCTGGGTGGCCTCTGGAGCCGAAACTCATGCAAAATGCTCAAGCGGCATGCATAATCTTCTACTGGTGCTGGTGGCATAGGTGGCCCAATGGGGAGTGGTACCACTAGTGCCTCCGCTAGTAAACAGTCGTGTACTGAGGACTCGTCGCTTGGTGGGCTGTCAGTACATACGACTCTCGGGGCTCCAAATGGTCATCCGTGTGGAGGCATCATGAATGAAACCGACGAGACACGGTCAAAAGACTATACCTGATTAGCTGACATGGTTGAGCTAACATAAAGAAAAACTTTTGAAACACACACGCAATCAGTGTTTTCGTGCACTAAGTCAGAAATCAGAAGTCTGGTTCATTGTGTATGGATACGTCGGCCGCCCGCACCAACACTGGACTCCCTGAACTGAAAACCACACTTGTACCCTTAACAATATTGCTTCACAGAAAAGAATGATCAGAGTTCTATGTTTTTCGGTTGAACCGACTCCTTTGATACCAATTTGTGATGACCCATCACCCTGGGGCCCGTATCGTGACAACATCAAGCCCGCCTCTCATAGGCCTGGGGCAGGCGACTAGCACCAAAGGCGTAAATCCCAAAACTGGGAATGGATTTCCATTATAACTTAAAAAACACATCAGAGTACACAACTAGAAGCAAACACTATGTAAAAATGTATACAAATAAAGTGCTGGAAATTAAAAGGGGCCAGAAATACAAGCCCAACAAGAAAGTACAAGTACAACTGAAAGCAAGTGCAACCGTAGAAAAGTCACTACGAGAAAAAATCAGTATTTGCAACAGGTTTTTTGCGATGAGATTTCTTCCCGTCGCAAATAACCGACCCAGAAAGCTATTTGTGATGGGGAAAGTAGCCCATCGCAAATAACCAAGTATTTGTGACGGGATTTCGCCTTCCGTCGCAAATAGTTTGGTCGTCTGAAATACCCGACGGCGGTCAATACCCTTTTGCGACGGGATGTCATCCCGTCGCAAAAAGACCGTCGGTAGGTACTATTTGTGACGGGTCCCGTCGCAAATAACCTTTTAACCGCCGACTTTAATTAATGCGGGTGAGGGTAATTGCGACGGGATGCATGTCGCTAATAATCCCGTCAAAACTAATCTATCCTATATATACCCCATCCGTTTTTTTCACAAATCATGCAGATCTTGATTTCTCTCTCTCATCATTTTTCAGTTTTAAAGAGAAATTGTTTTTTAGTTGACGTTTTTTATACGAGATTAATCGGAGGGCGTCAATATCATTAGAATATCAAAGCTTATGGTATTTATATTTTATTTTTTTTATGTTTATTTTATGTTTTTATGTTAATATTAATTATTGTTTATTAGTTCGAATTTAGTTAGATTTTTATTGATTTTTATTTATATTTCGTTTTACTAAGAACTTGATATTTTTAGTTATAATTATTAATAATTAGTTATAATTAACATTAATTAGATATATTTAGGAATAAATAGATATAATTAGGAATAAATAGATATAATTAGGAATAAATCGTTATAATCAGGAATAAATAGATATAATTAGGCATAAATAGATATAATTAGGAATAAATAGATATAATTAGGAATAAATAGATATAATTATGAATAATTAGATATAATTAGGAATAATTTTATATAATTAGCAATAATTAGATATAATTAGGAATAATTAGTATTAATTAGGAATAATTAGTAATAATTAGGTATAATTAGTAATAATTAGGTATAATTAGTAATAATTAGGTATAATTTGTAATAATTAGGTATAATTAGTAATAATTCGGAATAATTAGTTATAATTAGGAATAAATAGTAATAATTTGGTATAATTAGTAATAATTAGGTATAACTAGTAACAATTAGGTATAATTACTAATAACTAGTAATAATTAGTATTAATTAGTTATAATTAGTATTAATTAGGTATAATTAGTAGTAATTAGGAATAATTAGTATTAATTAGGTATAAATAGTATTAATTAGGTATAATTAGTATTAATTAGGTATAATTAGTATTAATTATGTATAATTAGTACTAATTAGGTATAATTAGTATTAATTAGGTATAATTAGTATTAATTAGGAATAATTAGTATTAATTAGCAATAATTACTAGTAATTAGGAATAATTAGTATTAATAAGGAATAATTAGTATTAATTAGGAATAATTAGTAATAATTAGGAATAATTAGAAATAATTATGAATAATTAGGAATAATTAGTAATAATTAGTAATAATTAAGAATAATTGGGAATAATTGGGAATAATTAGGTTTAATTAGTAATAATTATGTATAATTAGTAATAATTAGTAATGATTAGGAATAATTAGTAATAATTAGGAATAATTAGGAATAATTAGGAATAATTAGTAATAATTAGGAATAATTTGAAATAATTTGTAATAATTAGGAACAATTAGTAATAATTAGGAATCAATAGGTATAATTAAGAATAATTAGTAATAATTAGGAATAATTAGGTATAATTAGTAATAATTAGGAATAATTAGTAATAATTAGGTATAATTAGTAATAATTAGGTATAATTAGTAATAATTAGGAATAATTAGTAATAATTAGGTATAATTAGTAATAATTAGGTATAATTAAAAATAATTAGCAATAATTAGCAACAATTAGTAATAATTAGCTGTAATTAGAAATAATTAGCCATAATTAGTAATAATTATCTATAATTAGTAATAATTAGCTATAATTAGAAATAATTAGCTATAATTAGGAATTATTAGCTATAATAAGGAATAATTAGCTATAATTAAGAATAATTAGCAATAAATAGATATAATTAATAACAATTTAGAATAATTAGCTATAATTAGCTATAATTAGTTATAATTAGCTATAATTAGCTATAAGTAGCTATAATTAGCTATAATTAACTATAATTTGCTATAATTTGTTATAATTAGCTATAAATAGCTATAATTAAGTATAATTTGCTATAATTTGCTATAATTAGCTATAATTAGCTATAATTAGCTATAATTAGCTATAATTAGGAATAATTAGGAATAATTAGCTATAAATAGCTATAATTATGAATAATTACCTATAATTAGGAATAATTTTCTATAATTAGGAATAATTAGCTATAATTAGGAATAATTAGCTATAATTAGAAATAATTAGCTATAATTAAGAATAATTAGCTATAATTATAAATAAATAGGAATAATTAAGAATAATTAGGAATAATTAGGAATAATTAAGAATAATTAGGAATAATTAGTAATAAATAGGAATATTTAATAATAATTAGAAATAATTATTAATAATTATGAATAATTGGGAATAACAAGGAATAATTAAAAATAATTAGTAATAATTAGTAATACTTAGAAATAATTAGGAATACATAGTAATAATTATGAATACTTAGGAATACTTAGGAATACTTAGGAATATTTAAGAATACTTAGGAATACATAGGAATACATAGGAATAATTAGGATTACTTAGTAATAATTAGTAATAATTAGTAATAATAAGTAATAATTAGGAATTCTTATGAATACTTAGGAATACTTAGCAATACTTAAGAAAACCTAGGAATACTTTGGAATACATAAGAATAATTAGGAATACATAGAAATAATTAGAAATACTAAGCAATATTGACAAAAAATTAGCAAACATTAGCAAAAATTAGCAAATATCATCAATAATTATCAATAATTAGCAATAATTAGCAATAATTAGCAATAATTAGAAAAAAAATTATATTATCAATATTTATGAAAAAACAATATTTATATTATTTAAATAATAAAACATTTATAAAATATTAAAATTATCCATATTCGCAACAGGCTTTTCTCCTTTCTTAACATGTTTAAATCCCATAGGGTCACCAATTGACAGGTCAGGCGCAATAAAAAGTTTTTGTCAGCCATGCCTAATGTAAACTCTATAATAGTCCATGCAAGGTAGATCACCTCAGAAGTAATGTTGTAATCGGAAAAACCAAGTCATGCCCTTCTTATCTATAAGAATTATCTCACATGAACATTTACATAGACCATTCATCCTTGAAAATTTAAGGGAAAAATAATGATACCCCCTCAAATGTTTTTGGAAGAATGATCTATGTAAAGTGTCATGTGATATGATTCTTAGAGACGAGTACATAATTACTTTGGTCATCATATAGCGACACTACTTGAAAGGTGATCAACCATTCAAGTACAATTATAGAGTTTACATTGGACATGACTGGCACAAACTTTTTATTGCGCATGACTTGAAAATTGACGACCTTTTGATATTTGAACATGTTAAGAATAGAACAAAGTCTGTTGTGAATATTGATAATTTTAATTTTTTGTAAATTTTTTATTATTTTAATAATATTGATATTGTTTTTTCGTAAATATTGATAATATAATTTTTTATTACCAATAATTAGTAAACGAAATCTTATTGGATAATGAAGGGAAAATTTTTAATCATCTCCACAACGATGATTACCAAATGTTCTTTCATTATTCAAGCAGTTTTCCTTTTTCTAGGTATTGAGAAGTATTGCTAAATTTGTAATAAATGGTAATAATTAGTAATAAATTTTAATAATTAGAAATAAATTGTAATAATTAGTAATAAATTGTAATAATTAGTAAAAATTAGTAATAAATGGTAATAATTTGTAACAATTAGAAAAAATTAAGAATAATTATGAATAATTAGAAATAATTATCAATAATAAGTGTGAGAGAGAAAGAATTATATGAGCTGTCAGAAAAAAGAGTAGGCGTTAATCCACTGGAAATTATGTCACTCTTAATTAATGATAATTGTTAAGTTGTAATTATTTATCTTCTTTTTCAGATATTGTTTTTATAATTTCAATCTATTCAAAAGAAGTGATGATTTTGTATTTTATGTAGAAAAATATAGAACAAAAAAGTCGACATCAGTCATTATTAGATGACCGAGCTTGGATAAATCAGCAGAGAAATCCAAATGGTTCTAGTTTAAATCCTGTATATATTGAGGGTGTTAAAGCTTTCTTATCCTTTGCATCATGAAAACCAGAATATGTTTTAGATGGTACAATTTAGTTTCCTTGTAAAAAATGTTCTATGAGAACGTTTGACACATTTGACAAGGTTGGGGGACATCACTTGCGGTTTGGTTTTCAACTAGATTATGTTTTTTGGTATCAACATGGTGAACAATGTTCCAGAAGAGATCCTAATAACTTGATTATTGATCCATCACGATTTAAAAATTTAGTACATGATGTTTCAAGTCCATCTGTGCAATAAACTGAAACTCACGATGATATTGATTTAACTGCTGAGTTGATACCATCCGAATTTTATGAGTTGTTGAGGTCTGCTGAGGATGCATTATATCCTGGTTGCAAGATAAGCAAATTATAAGCGGTTGAAAAATATATAGATATTTAATCAAATAATGAAATGGAAAACACCTGTTTTGACCAGATATTTTCTTTGGTTAAAACATTGTTACATGAAGGAAATGTGTTGCCTACAAATTACTATGAGAGTAAGAGGCTGATTCGTAATTTGGGCCTTAGTTATCAGAAGATTCATGCATGTCCAAATGATTGCATCTTATATTCTAGTGAAAACGAGTCATTGGATATTTATCCAACATGTAGACAATTGAGGTATAAAGAAGCTCCACCAGGGAAGTCTATATCGATTCCAGTAAAACAGTTGAGATATTTCCCCTTACACCCAGGTTACAGCATTTATTTATGTCTCAGAACACATCGCCAATGATTTCATGGCACAAAACCAAGATTTCAACTGATAAAAGCATGATCATAAATCTGATGGTGATTAATGGAAAAATTTTGACAATCTGCATCCATCTTCTTCTATAGAATCCGGAAATGTGAAATTGGGTCTTTCTACTGACGGTTTTTGTCTGTTTGGTTCTTTTGGTAGTCAGTATTCATGTTGGTCTGTCTTTATAACTCTATACAATTTTCCTCCATGGATGTTGATGAAGGAGCCTTATATCTTTTTGACTTTATTAATCCCAAGACATCCGAAAAAGAATATTGATGTTTATTTGAAACCATTGATTTATGAGTTAAATTCATTATGGAGTGATCGTGTTAATACATATGATGTTGTTGCGAAACAAAATTTCACATTAAAAGCTGCATTGATGTGGATGATTAGTGACTTTCTAGCATATGGCATATTATCTGGTTGGAGTACACATGGTCCGAAATCATGTCCTTACTTTATGAAAGAAAGAAAAGCCTTTAAGATGGTCAATGAAAAAAAAACCTTTCTATTTTGATTGTCACCGTATATTTCTTCCAACCGATCATCCTTTTCGGAGGAACAAATATCATTTCATAAAAGGTACAATTGAAAGGGATGAACCGCCAAAAATGATCTCAGGTACAGAGTTAAAATTAGTTGTATATTCATTGCCCCCATCACATTTTGACCAATAGTAAACCAACAAAAAATTCATGGCTTTGGGAAAAACATAACTGGATAAAACAAAGATTTGTTTTGGGATCATCCATATTGGGCTGATTTGTTGGCCCGCCACTAGTTGGATGTTATGAATATTGAGAAGAAATGTTTTGATAATTTATTTCATACAGTTTTGGATACACCAGGTAAGGTCAAACACACTGTAAAGGCACGATTAGATCTTGCCCAAATTTACTGGCGACCAGAACATGAATTATTTGAAAATGTCAGATCATAGAGGTAAATGAAGCCAAAAGTAGCTTATACATTGTCCAAAGAGAGACACTTATTATTTTGTGAGTGGATTGTAGATTTGAGACTTTCAAATGGTTATCTTTAGAATTTGGGTAGATGTGTTAAGAATGGTTATATTACTGGATTAAAAAGTCATGATTGTCATGTTATAAAGGAAAGACTTATACCGATTGGATTCAGAGGTTTGTTGAATTCTATGATTTGGGATTCGATAACAGACATCTCATTTTTTTGAGACATTTGGGCAAAGATAATAGACAACGATGCACTAAGAAAACTGAAAGAAGATGTTCCTGTAATTATATGTAAACTCTAAAAAATATTTCCACCATCTTTCTTTGACTCAATGGAATATATGATATTACATTTTCCACATGAAGCTAAATGTGGAGGTCCAGTACAGTTTCGATGGATGTACCCATTCAAGAGATGCATGTAGAAATTGAAGAAAAAAATATGTAACAAAGCATCAGTTGAAGGCTCAATTGCTGAAGCTTATTTGCAAGAGGAAATTGTTATTTTCTGCTCTCATTATTTTGAATCTCTGTATCCCTCAAAATTGAATCGAATGGGATGAAACCATGGGAATGTTAATGATGAAATGGAAAATCAATGAACAGATTTTAATCAGCCAAATCTTTGTTTTAGTGGAGTTCATGAATGATGGATTTTAGATGATGAACATCATAGAGCTAATACATACGTTCTACTCAACTCTGAAGAAATGACATCATTTTTCCTGTGAGTGATTCTATCACTTATTCTATAATTTATGTTACAATTTTTAAATATGTTTTATTTTTAGGTCATATGATAATCACATCAAGAAACAACTTCCACAAATTACAATAGCTGCTCTTGAAGAACGCAGACAAAAAAAATTTCTCAATGGTTTCAAAAACTGGTACCTTAAATTATTGATGGTTAAATATCAATTATGTTTATTATTTATTATATTGATAATTTTTTACAAATTTTCAGGTGTCTCAATATGCTGATAAAATTGATAAGAGACTGTGTATATTGAGTAACCCACTATCCAAAATGGTTAAATATTATAATTGATATGTGGTTAATGGTTTTCTATTTTATACACATGCATACGGGATATCAAAAAAACAATAAACAGTTGAGTTTTCTTGAGAGGATCACATCACAAAGAAACTGAAGTTGACATTTATTGCATTTTGGAAGAAATTATTGAGCTATGTTATCTAGGACAGAATTACATAACAGTGTTTAAATGTCTGTGGTTGGATAGTGATAGAGGTTTGTGTGTTCATCCGACTCATGGAATCGTCGATATTAAATATAAAAGTCTTCTTACAGAAAATGAATCATTTTTACTGGATCAACAGGCACGTCAAATTTATTATGCAAAGTACCGTGCTACTTCAAGAGACTTGAGTGATTGGTGGAGAATAATAAAAATGAAATATCGGGAAAATCAGTTTACTCAAACTGAATGTGGTTCCGTTGAAGTTGAAGGAATTGAAATTTTTTAAGAGAAGGCTCAAAATCTTTCAGATTCACAAGAAAACATGAATATCGATGATGAAACCCCACAATTAAGGATCCATGGTGATGAACATGTTAATGATGTTACAAATGAATTTGAAATGATAAGAGATGCTGACACTCAAACTCAAATGGATATTGATGATGCTGAGGTGGAAGATGAATACATTGACATTGACAGCTATGGAGAAGAGGATGAAGATGAACATTGACACAATGAAATGCTGGTTATAATCATAACTAATATATTTCTATATATAATAGTTATTTCCAACTATCTACTAATAACAATTATTTTTCTGTTTCAGATCGACTATGAGCTATTGTGTGAGTTAGAGGAGGCTGAGCTACCTTTGGATGATGAGGATGTGGGATCAGCTGACCCTCAACTTACTATTGGTTCAGGAGGTACACGGAGGGGGCACTGTCTTACATGAATGATGATTCCTTACCCTATCCCCGAGTGACGTCTACATATTGGTTTCAATTCATGCACACAGAGGTATGGTAAACTATATATTTTAGTTATATTTCATTAATTTATTTATATATATACAAATTGTTTGATTATTTATTCCTTTTCACAGTTTTCAGCATGTAGCTATTAGACAGGGGAGCGCTATATTTCCCAATTATATTTCTCACCCATGGATCACATGGGAACAGATTCCCATTGACGTGTGACGCGACATGTTCCAACATTGTCTGGTATGTAAATAAATAATATTTATTTTAAAATTTATATTATTAAATATTTTATATTATAAATTATTTGTAGGGTTTATGTCATCCTATCGATGATAGACTGGGTGACGCTATCCATGCAGCATGAAAGGTTTCTATGCGTGACCGTTTCCGCCAGTTTTTGAACAATTTGAGAAGGAAAACCATTAAGAAAGTAGGGGTGACAGAATTTTATGAGCCGTGTAGAGACCACTGACCAGAGTACATTTCATCTCATGTTTGGGATGGATTATGTTTACACTATTTGGGTGGTGGATTTCAGAGGAGATCTTCAGTGGGATGATAGAACCGGGGGAGACAGGAGGTGACACATCGAGCTGTTAGCCGTACATTCAGTTCATATAGAGATAATATGGTAAGTATATTTTTGAAATGTTTTATATAAATTTAAATATAAACAGTTTATTTTATATTTTTGTTGGCAGTCGAGCATCCTGATATTACGGAGTATGACGTTTATCAAAGGACATACAATGATCCTGCTACTGGAGAGATTTGAGGTGATCGCTAGTGTTAGATTGTGGTTAGTATTGTTTTTTCAGTTTAACAATTAACTACATATAATATTTTGACAATTTTAATATTAAATTGGAATTGAAGGAGTCATATAAGGCTGCGGCCTCTCAGACACAGGCTGAGGGTTAGGATAAGACGGTTGAGCAGACTAGTGCTCACCATTTTGATGAGGCGGCATGGATGCAGGCGACTCAGAATGTCTTTGAGAATGGAAGAGTAGTTGGCCTCGGCTCTCATTTGACTCCTGGTACTTATTATAGTACTACTGCGATGTAGGCTTCCACCTCGAGAGGATCTCGTGGAGAGGCATCATCTTTTGGCTCATAGTATCAGGAGTAGTTGTGAGCTCAGGCTGAGCATATAGAGGCTTTACATAAGCAACAAGAAGAGATGTGTCAACGGCAGTAGCAGCATGAGCAGCATTACGAGGAGCAGATGTGTCGATGGAAGCAGTAACATCATGACGAGATGGAGTACATGCACTGTCTGGCTCGTAGTTTAGGGATGACGTTTTCTCCACCATCCCCTTCCACTCCTCCACCTCCTCCAGAAGACGACCCCCCAGTGATTGTTTTATGTTACAAACATTTGAATTTAACATTATAATATGAATTATTTACATTTTCTTTATTTTATATCGGTACAAATATTACATAATTTAATTTTTAATATTTTTTTTTGAAAACTGAGAATTTAAATATTATTTTTTTATTGATTTAATAATAGTAATATTATTTTTTCATTAATCGTAATTTTATTAAATTTTATTTTTTAAATAATTAATTTATTATCTACGATGGGGCCTTTTTGCGATGGGGTCCTGTCTTAAATAGTCTAACCAAATATTTTTAAAAACATATTTGTGACGCTACTACTTGACCATCACAAATAATTTGTTTTGATGGGCCCGCCGCAGAAAGTGTTATATATATATATATATATATATTTCGGGACAGGACGAGAGTCCGTCGAAAATAGTTTTTGCGATGGGATCGTCACGAAAACGTTTACGTATATATAATACATATAATCAGAAGCTTATTTGCGACGACAATGTTTCCCATCTCAAATAACATTTTTTTGCGACGGGCCCGCCGCAAATACTTATATTTGAGATATCATTTTATGCAACGGGCTATTTTTGACAGGGCCCCATCGGTAAATTCTATTTGCGACGGTATCCCATCGCAAATAGTCCATCACAATTATTAATAATTCCAGTAGTGGTGGAGTTATCTAAAACGGGGTGTTTCATAGACTCAAGGATGTTAAAACTTACCTTTTCTCCACTAAACTCCATTGACAATGTACCATTGTGAACGTTGATGATTGTCTTTTTTTTGAGGAATGGTCTCCCATGTATGAGAGGGGAATGTCCTTGGATTCGGGTATCTTCCATCTCAAGAATTTAAAAGTCTACAGGGAAGATGAGATTATTAACTTTTACGAGGACATCCTCGACCACTCCTGATGGGTGTGTTGTGCTTCTTTTGGCAAGTTTCACGAGAATTCCTGTTGTTTGAAGCTCTCCAACCTGCAAATAATTACACATGGAGTGAGACATTACATTAATAGAAGCACCTAAGTCTATCATAACATTAGAAAAAAGATCTCCCCTATAGTACAAGGTATCGTGAATGTGCATGGATCCTTGCATTTGGTTGGCATTGCTGTTTGAATCAAGGCCAAGACATTACTTCCCAGGTTGACTCTCTCATTCCCCTTTAGCCTCCTTCAATGGGTGCAAATCTCTTTAACAAATTTGGCATATCGAGTGATTTGTTTAACTGCATCTAATAGTGGAATGTTAACTTGAACCTTTTTAAATGTATCCATTATTTATTTATCAATCTCATTATAAAAAATATTCTTATATTTAGAGAGTCTTTGAGGGAAAGGAAGAGGAGTGGATTGTTCATTTGAATCATCATTGACAATTCGATTACTATTTTTGTCTTCTTTTTCTTTACATGAAATTATTTTGGGTTAGGAAAGAGAGTTTTCATGAGGGGGCATACCTGCTGTGCAGAATCAGTAGAAGGGGAAACTTCTTAACCACTATGAAGTGTAACTGAAAATACATTACCTTTGTCCTTTATATAGGAAATGGGTTGGGATGGTAGTTATCCGGAACCTTGCATCTTAATCTCACCGATGGTGTTTCACAATTTCCCCTCCTGAGTTCGCAGGTATTGAATAGCTGATTGTGTGGTTTGTTGGAACTGGAGGTTCTGGTTTTCCATTTGCTTCACCATATCCTCAAGGCTTGGTTCAGATATGGGAGGAGGGTGACTGTTTTGAGATGTTGAAGGATAAGATGGTATCATACCATGGCCTTGTCGATACCAGTTCTGGTTGGGATAGTTTGAGTTTCCTCCTTGTCCGTATTGTGGTTGTGCTTGCCACCCGGGGTTTGGATTTGGACTGAATGGTTTTTTCGTGAATGATTGTGCTTCTTGGAATGGATGCCCATGGAACACTGTGGCACAAGACTAAGATGAATTCTGAAGTTGTGGGAACTGGTCAGAAAATTTAGTATTATCAGAACAAATACCAAAATGTAATGGAACTGGAGGAGAGTGTGAGTTACCTTGTGCTTGATCTAATTGCATTAGAATGGTATTCATCTCATCAAGTTTATTATCTACCTTTTGTTCTAGGGATGAATGACTTACCTCATGAACTCCTTGGGTTAGTGAAATAGCTTGTGTACCAAATTGCGGTGCATTTTGAGCCATGTTGGATATTAAGTCAGGAGGGGAAGAAAGAGTTTTGTCAACTAGGGAACCACCAGCTGCAACATCAATGATTCCATGATCCATGAGGATAAGTCTCTCATAGAAGTATTGGATTAATAGTTGTTCGATAATATGGTGGTGGTGGAAGATTAAGCAATGTCTTTTGAATCACTCCCAATATTCATGAAGGGTCTCTCCTAGTGATGACCTAATTCCAGATATTTCTTTCTTAATTGAAGCAGTTCGGGAGGCAGGGAAGAACTTTTCTAGAAAAAGGATTTTTATTTCATTCTATCCCATAATTGTGGTAGGCAAATAGTATAGTCAATCTTTGGCTACATCATCAAGGGAGAAAGGGAAGGCCTAAACTTAATTAGGTACTCAGACACATTTTGGGTTTTCATGGTGGAGAACACTATATGAAACTCTTTAAGATTTTTGTGAGGGTCCTCACCAGGAAGACCATGAAATTTAGGAAGAAGTTGGATGATACCTGATCTCAGCTCAATATTGGCTACTACCTAGGGATACTGGATATACGCAGGATGGTACTCCACATCAGGGGTGGTCAGTTCTTTTAAAGTTCGATTATTTACAGTAATGTTTTCTTGGGTTTGATTAGGTTCAATTTTGTATTGGTTTAGAACCACTTGAGTTTCCAAAATGGGTTCCTCAATTTTACTTAATTGAACTTCTCTAGATGCCTTGATTTGTGTGCGATGTGACATTTCACTTTCAAGGTCAAATTCAAGTAGTGTTTCTTTTTCAGATCGGGTCATGCAAATAATTTGTGAAGTTTTCTTAAATGTGGATAAAATCACGTAAGAATGTCGAAAATAGAATATAATGTTATAATACAGAATTATAGAGTGGGATATGGAGAAGAAGAGAGAGAGGTAGAGAGAGAAAGAACACACCAAAAACAACCAAAAATAAAGACAAAACTCAAAACAAAAACGATCAAATGGGGTGGGGTATTTAAAGGAGTAATAATTAATAAGTAAAAAAATAATTAAATGGAAATAAAGAAAAAAATGATCTTGTCTCCCCAGAAACGATGCCAATATTTGATCGTGTTGTCGAGCACGTCAAATTAGTTGTTTAATTTTGACCATTATTTCTGTAGTATAGCAGCAACCCTAGGTCATCTCTCGACAAAGCCTTAGATCATTAATTTAAAAAGAGGATTTTGATTATGAAAGTAGAAGGTGAATGAGGGTATATAAAACTTGGGGGATTGATGATTAAAGATGAAAATATAAAATGAATGCGATAAAAAATGTAGTGATTAAAATAATTAATTAAGCGTGATCAACCCGGGGTACTCTCAAGATGTTTATCCTTCATCGTTTCATGATATAGGGTTATGATCTTATAATCCCTGGTTTTTAATACCTAGAACCAGAATGTTACTCAGTTCATACTAGGATACCTCTTAGGGTTCAGTTTAAAACACACAATGATTCATCGAACACAGCCTATCACTGGGTGAATTGTTTTTGACTTCATAACGAAAACTCACCAAGGAAACACACGAAAAACTCAATGCACTGTCTAGGTTTGTATGTTATTTCTTTTTGATACCATGACATAAATGTACATGGCCTTTACAGTTCTTGTGTGAGTTCAATTGACCAATATAAATAACACAAACACCGCAATAGAAAGGGGGAAAATAAAGTGGTGAACGGGGTGTGAAACATCACATGAATGGGTACCCCCAGACATGATCATATGAGTTGAGCATGACATAATAGTACATAACTCAATAAAATAATAACAAAGGATGATGAAAAACAACACAAAAACCTAAAATTAAAAAGATCATTGAAATATTACAAACATGAAGCTTGGGATTTACATCACGTTCCTCCCCGGGTGATCACAGGGGGTTTAGAAACCCATGGGAGAGGAGGAAGAGAATGATGTTGGGGTAGAACTTCCCATATCTTCTAGAACTGCTTGGGATGTTAAAAATAATCCATGGGGGCTCTAAAATGGCAGAACCTTTCCTCCTGGCTGAACTTGCAGATGGACTGCCCAAGGTGTCTTTTTATATCAAAAATCAGAAGTGGTTTTGGGCATCCAGATTTTGATAAACCACTTTGAGAAAGGTTTTCAGCTATTAGATAGTCAAATATACCTTTTGAAAAAACATTAAAGTTTTATCCCCTTGTCTTATCTATCACCACAGAATGTTTGGCACCATTCGGACAAATACAGCTCAATGTAATGATAACATATAGAACACCACTTTTGACTTTGTGCATATTCGGTGGCTCGGAAAGATCAGTTCGGATGGGCCCCATAAAAGCCGAATCAAGATTGGGCTCCTTAATATGAAATTTATCCAATTAAATTTTGGACCGGTCCCCAACTTGTCTGGCCATTTTGATTCATGGATTTGTCGAACTATTCAAAATAGTGGAAAGATGTCTATGGATCCATGAAATATTGGCCCATTTTTCTTCAACTTCATCAAGGGCCCTCCAAATCACCTGACCTACATTAAAATAATAAAGAAGTAACATTTCCCATTCTAATATTTATTAACATTAATTAAGTTATTCAAACAAAAAGTTCAAGTTATTATTATATTTGGAATATTCATTACAAAACTAGTTTAAAACAGCAGTGTCAGGGTGGAATAAAACAGTGAATCGTTGTACGATCAATATCATCCGTGAGAAAGCTATCAAAATGATCATGTATCAAATAACATGAATGATTATAACTGGTCCCACATACAAGAGGAAAATTATGAAATGATATAGGTAAATTAAATGGGAGGTTTTTTACTTCTGGAAAATGATATAAACCATTATCATTCCTTATAAAAGGAGTAGAAAATCAATTGTGTTGTGATATTTATAGATTCCATATTACTGTAGGAATGATCCAAACCCACGATTTTAAGAAAGTTTAACCACAGTCATAACCCCTCAATTTATAAAATACAAATTTATTATACATATCACAATGGTTGTAGTATTTCATTATTTTCCTGTTGGGAATATTATGTTGTATAACATCCCCATCCCCAAAAAATAACTTCACTATCCATGGTGAGGATCTATAAAATAATCAGAATCAACATTTTTTCCTATATATAATCAGTCCCCAATAAGACAGTGTCAGGTTGTGAGTTCCAGGGGGATCATAATACCCAATCTATCGATTATTGAATTAAAAAATATTTATAGAGATAATTAATTTTTATAAATAATATTACATATCATTACATATTATTAAATTAAAATCCCATATATATATATATATAAATAATAAATAACATCCCCATAGAAATATTGGTATTGTATCAATGGATAAAATTAAAAAAACATGTTCTTTATAAGTGTACAACATCATCTCCTAGTAAATTATTCATATCTATAACCGTAATAAGATATTTCATTCTTAAAAGAATCGTTTATATCCTCAATAAGTGGAAAATAATAAAGAGTAGGATGAAATTTTAGCAATGTGTAAATAATGTATAAAAAATTATCAATTTGGAATAACATGGAAATCTGTGTATGAGAACATGAGCACAACATTTAAAAATCATATCCTACATATCAAATATCACAATCTTGTTTCATAGCATAAATCATGGATTTTATAAGACATGAATCATATTGGAGTCAATCAAAATGAGTTAAGAGATAAAAAAATTCGCATAAGACATATGTTTTTGGAGTTTATATAACATTATAAAATCAGGTCCTTATTATTCAATGATCAGTACTAAAACTCTCAAAAATAATTTGGTTCACTCCCCAAAAATTCATAATTATAATGGTTTAGTCCCAAGACAATTTTAACAGATATAATCCATTAATGATCTGGGTTGACTCCCAATTTCAGTCATATATTTCTCTGGAGATATTAATCATTACCCAATTCATTAGTGGTATATATAATTTATTGTATACTCATAACATAATTTAAAAAATACATACTTAATCCAAGTAACAATAAATCATCCATATTATCATAACTATATGAAAATATGATTCATAAACATTTAATTATTATATAAATCCTAGAAAATAAAAGGGTTACATAGATATTTTAGAAATTTATTGTATCATATTAGGAGAAAAACGAACATATTTTATAAATATCATTTCATCATGATCATAAAAAAATCAATATAAAGAGTATTGACGGTACCATGGGATAATAACCTAGATGACTGTAAATAACATATATATAAGTCATCCTAGATTGAAATTTGTTTAAAATATCATTTTGATTTCTTCTTTAAGAAAGTACATATCCACTTCAATATACATTTGTTAAAAAATGTTTAAAATATTAGGGGAAAAAGTTTCATGGAAAATAAATTTTCAAAAATGTATAGAACACATCACAATAGTTAGTGGTTCCGAAAATGGGGAATTTCTTTCATGTTGTATAAATTAAAATCAAATAATCCATTCAAAACATTATAAAATATTCAAAAAGAAATTCACTTGGAAAATAAAATAAGATTCATTTAAATCCAATTTTAAAATAGAAAATAATTTTTATAAATGTCATTATAAAACCTTGTAATAATCTTAAAAACATGATTCAAATAATTTTTATAAAACATAGATATGGATGAAAATTTATTTTTGACCTAAGAGAGAAGTATTGTCTTTTTTAAATAGAAATAATCATTCATCCAATTGAGTAAATAAATATTGTAATATTTAATGATGACATATAATATATAGAAATAAGTATACATTAATAAAGTTTAGATTTTATTTACTGATATATCATAATATTTCACTATAATAAACATAATCATAAATAGGCTTTGTTGACATTTAGATTGTAACATAAAACCCTTTTTTTCTCTAAATTGATTCATAAGGCCCATGATATAATTAATTCAAATGAAAATATATATATCATGAAAATAATAATAATCAAGACTGAACTGTTTAATGGAATGTATATAAACCCCATATATGTTGATAGGTGCAAGACATGTCATATTTCCCCAATAATATAATTTGACATGATAAACCATTACCTCAACTTCCACATGCTTCAAAAACCACTATGACCTCTTAAATAATAAATTAAAATTAATTATAAATATGTTAAACAATAATTAATATATATATAATATCATAAATGGTCTCTTTACAACATTTCCAAAATAGTTTGTGACCATATCTTTATTAAAATCAATGTTTTTGGTGTTAACTGTTTCATTTATCACAACTATTTATGTTCAGTATTTATATACTATATTCATTGAAACTAGTTCCATAATATCTAAAATATTAATAATTATATAAATATAATAGATATTGGTCATATATATATATATAGATTCATCAATAAATAATATGTATAGAAAAATGAATTACGTTATTCATAGAGACAATACGTCATATGTATGCAAGAACGTAGTTTTTACTTTTTAGTAGATGAGAAAAAATAATGCTAAATATTAATTAACCATAATTGAATATGTAATATATTTTATAAATAATTTACTTTAGTTAAATCTATATTTATTACCATACATGTATAATGTTAATTAAAAACAAATCACATTTCATTATTGAGAGGTTTTTCCAAACATATGCACGAGCGATGTTTTTTTCAACGGACTAGAATATATGAATTTTGATGTGTTATTATAATTCCTGGAAAATAATAATATCATTGTTATCATATATAAAAATTTAACACATTATAATTACCTTCTATTAAATGTTGTGGTGGAAAATGAGTTATATCACTATATGTAGATAATAAGCTTTATATACACATGACAGACACATTAGCTTCCCATTTGATGTGAATGAGGTTATATAATGATGATTTAACACTTATTATCAAATTTAACTATATTTAAGATAATAATTTCAATTTTTATGGTAAATATGATATATTTATATGAGGAAGAGATGAAGAAAATAAGTAAATGATCGGTAAATGAGATTACACCTACTTTTAATGACACCCTTTACATATCCTCTTAAGGATCCCAATGATGATATTTTATGATGCAAATAAAATATAGAAAGTGGATAATGTTTTTAATAATATATTTTTTGAATCAATTTTCATGAAATGTTCTATAATATATATTTGGGAAGAGGTAGGAGGGGCGACCTTTTATAAGGGAGGGAGATGACATACATGTAATTTGTTAAAATAATAAAATATAAAATCCTATTTCTCAATAATCATGGATCAATATAGACATAAAATCTATTATTATGTGTCTTGTGTTGAAAAAAAATCATTCAATGAATTTTACACAGATTTTTTTTCATCGGTACAATTATATTTTTTAATCTCTTTGTCAATTATTTTTTACACAATCCCTGATTATAACTATTTTTTCATAGATTGTTAAGTATCTTTCCATAAATTTACATGTTAATAATTATTGAACATATCATTGTTTTTCAGACCATATTCCATTATCATGTTGCAATATAATATTTTTTTCAATTTCTAAATCATTTAATTAAGTTTTATTTATTTTATAATATCTTTAAATTCAATTTTCTATGTTTGAAATTAGTTTTACCAAAAGTTTAAAAATACTATTATTAAATTTATATCTCATCCGTTAACATATTGGTAATATGTTTTAACAATATAATTTTTTTAACACAATTACTCAATTAATATTCTATAAAATAATAATTAAATTACTAATAATATCATATATGATATATTTAAAACATTTCAACAGAAATTTATCAATAATTCCATATTAAAATCATTATTTTCAGGTGTTGACTAGTTCGTTTATGATCAGTATTTATGATCATGAGTTATGATCCCTGCATGTTGACCATGGATCCACCATATATATAATGGAAATAATGATATAAATATTATATATATTTATATGAATATATATATATAGTAATCCATAAATATTTGATATTGAAAAATTAATTACAATGTTCATGGTGATATTATGTCATAAAAATGAAGGAACGATTTTTTTCAATAAATATAATATGGAAACAAATAATGAGAAATAATAATTAAAATACACTAAAGAATTTATATATTATAAAAATAGAATATATTACTAATACATATCTTTATTAGCATCCAACTGAATCATATTGGAAAAACCAATCACATCACTTCCTAGTGGAGGTGGTTCACACATAAGCATGAAAAGAATTATTTTTTTCAAATAGAAATTATGATAAAAATGTAGTTGTGATATAAAAATTAAAATATTATAGTAGTTTTAAAATTATATTATAGAAAAATTAATCACATCATTGTAACCAACCATGAAATACGGTGGTTGGAAATGTATTTTACTGCCACATGGAGATGATAATCCTTATAGACACAAGAGTGATGCACTCAATTCCCATTAAAAGAGAAAGAGATTGAATAAAGGTGATTTGAAAATTGAAAAAGTTAGTAAATTTTTTATATTTAATTTATTTTTTTATGATAATTAAAATAGATTGATGTTGGTTGTAAAAAAAGTAAAAAAAACTAAATTTATCAGGAAAGCCGATTACCTATTTTAAAAATGAACACATTAAGATAGAATTTTAATGATACTATAGATAATATTTTTTGAAGTCCAGAACATCATAAATGTGTCTAATGAAGATTAAAAGGGCTTATTGTAGGCTATGGTTTAGATATTTGGCTCAATGTGTTTATGGTAAGAGGAAATTGGGGTGTCTTTTATAATGGAGTGAGAAGACATACCTGCTATTTCGTAAAACATTGTGATATATTAATTCCATTAACATGAATTATGATTCCATATGGCAATGAATTTAAATATAATGTAACAATGGTTGAATTTAAATCTTCTAAATATATTTATAAATGTTTTGGTAAAATTTGAAACCTTATATTTTGATTGATCATTTTTTATTTTGGTCATTAAATAAGTTAACGACTATTTGTACCACAAAGGGTAAAAATAGTATCCATAAATGAATAAGTGACTCATAAATGGTGTAAGGATTATTTTTCAACAATATTAAATTAACATGTGAAAATATAAAATTTTAAATATTTTTAGATGATTTAATAAATTATTATTTATTATAAAATTGATTAATGTAAATTTTGGAACTGTTCATTTTATTTTTCATTAAATATAATACGGAAAAGATAGAATTTGAATCTAATACTTTTAAAAATCACTTAATTGTTATATATATATTTATATATTCATAGAACACTATAAATATAATAAATTATATTGATTTTATTATTTTTAAATCCATTTATTTTATTTTTCTATTAAATAAATAAATATTGTATTTGTGTAGCAAAGGAATTAAAACAAATTATTTAACAAATACAAAATATAATAAAATTTACATTGTAAATATTATTTCATTATTCATTAAATTACCATAAAAAATTATTTTCACATATTTGTTTTTCCAAAAATAACAGAAAATAGATCTTTTAATCTAAACGTGTTTCCATTTTATGTTTTTGTGATTTTAATAATACATAGGGAATTTTCAAGGAATATTTTATGTTATAAAATAAAAATTGGATACTAAAGTGATACATATATAACAAATATCATCCAATATAATGTTTGAGGAATTTTGTTTCCTTTACTATTAGTTTTGACCAAGATTGACCTATTATACCATTTACGTGGGTGATAAATTGTATCATGACTATGATTCACAATCCTTAAAAAAATAGGGACCTATTTACAAAATTTTACTATCATAATCCATATATGGAATATATTTTACCAAATCAAATGCATATAAGTGGGAATGATTAATTTTAAAAAAAATCAAAAAACATGATTAAAATGCTTTTTTTAAAAGACAGTTTTTAAATAGAATAGATGTAATATTATTAACACATGAATGTTAAAATTATTAGATAAATTATAAAAAAATTTATTGAATACATATAATATAAAACTCATTAAAATAATTCATTAATATTTATTAAATTATATTATAACATATGAATATACTTCATAGAGACAAACAATATTTTTAGAAACCAACTATATTACTTTGAAATGATTTCAATTTTATTATATAAAGTCAAACGATACACATAATTTAATTTCACATGTTTAAATAGATATTTTTCATAAATTTTTTACTCTTATTATTACCATCCAATTTAATACCAATTGTATAAAGGCTGCTTATTTATTATTAATGTATACATTGGCTTCATTGTGTAATAACCATTAGAAAAAATTATTTTTTAAGTGAAATAGTTCATGATATATCAGAGTGTTACCATGGTATTATGTTCCAACAACTAATATGAAGGATAATACTATTGGGGACCAAAACACACAATAAAAAATGGTTTTATGGTGGAAAACACACTATATACTCTAAGGTGGATGATAAAATTATTCCAACTATATTAGTTTTTTAGTTATTGTCGTCTATATTAGATTAAAGATTAATTTTATTAATATTGATATTTATTGTATATAAATAATTATGAGAATGATTGAAATTAACTCATCCTGATATATGTTATTTTTATGATATCTAAGAGAAATGAACACTATGTAATATAATTAATGTTTAATATAATCTCGATTGTTTCATTCCCACCATTCATGATGCAAAATCCTGTTATCAATCTATTTTCATAAGATAACATTCTTTGACTCTCTAGAAAAATCTTATATTTTCAAAAATGACGTGAAATTTAATGGGACTGTTCAATCTAAATAAAAATTCTGATATATCGACATCTAAAATTTGGATAAAATATTTGTTTTAATGAGTTATAATTATAATATTATAAAGTTAAATAAAGGTACATAGTCACTCCTGTCTTGAAATTAATATAATTACTAGCTATATGATTATTATATGCAATTGGAATTGTTTATTCGGTTAATTTATAGAATAATGACATCATTTAAAAATGAGTTTTTAAAAAACACATGGGGTTTTGAACAAATATATTCATCTCATATCCCAATTTTCATATTCAAAAGTCTATATAGTTATAATGTGATTAGTTGTTGGTAACCAAATCAAAATATATCATAAAATAATTTTTAAGGGGATTTAATTTTATAAAATTATAACGACTGGTCACACGTTTACTACAATCCATATATTATTATATATATGGATATATGACTATGTTAATAATTTTTATACACATTTATATGATTAAAAATTACTTTTATAATTTTTTCTACAACAATATAACATAGAGGGTCATCTATCTTCCCCACATTTGGTAATTTCTTACATTAATAATTTCAAACATTTCAAAATTGAATCTCATTATCTCTAGGAATTTACCACTAATATTATAAATTTGGACGAGACATTAAATATATAACTCTAAAATATATAAATTGAATATTTATTTATAAAATTTTCTTTATCAAAAACATGATAATTTATTTTTTAGTTTCCAAATAACTTTATCTCAACATTTAATAATATTATTATCTAGACATGATGAAGTTCACTAATATTAGATAACCTTAAAAATTCATTATAATTAATTATTATGGTATTTATGTCTTACATTAATATTAATTTATTGTTGGATGAGTATTTATGATTACTAGAAATAACTAATTATTAGTCTCATATGAAGTACCATAAAACACATTTTCCAAATAAGAAATATTTTATTGCTGTGAATAAAATTCATACTGAAATAATTTTTCATTAATAATAAATTCAATACTATTATCTTACTAAATTAAATCCACCATTCAATTTAGATGTTATATGATTCTCATTAATGATTTTTAAATCACCAATATTATTTACCTTTTAAAATGAAACATAATTCATAAAAAATATCAATATTTACTTTGATTATTTTTTTAATATATATATATATTTGAAAATATATAACTTATATTTATATAAAAATATTGAATGTATAATTAATATACTTAAACAATAATCTTCTTATTGTTTCCCGTTCAGTTAGAATTAATCTTCCAAAATCCATTCATACCATATGAAAAGTAAATATTCACCTATTAATTTTATTAACGTTCAACAATGTCTCTTTGAATAATTTTATAAAGGCACCATTACAATTCAAATGTACATATTACTATTGAAATTAAACTTTTCATTGATGATAAGGTATATGGA
This sequence comes from Viscum album, assembly GCA_963277665.1. Taxonomy (NCBI): domain Eukaryota; kingdom Viridiplantae; phylum Streptophyta; class Magnoliopsida; order Santalales; family Viscaceae; genus Viscum; species Viscum album. Next base: position 113,581 of record CAUJRU010000254.1, read on the forward strand.
ACAAGGTTTGATAAAAAATTATCATCCCTACAATGTAGATTAAAAATATTATTGAGAAACAATCCATACTACTCATTGTGTATTTTATGATTATGGATAACCATATATGTGATGAATTTAATATGATACTAATAGAGATTTTATTATCTATATTGAAAACAAATATTTATAAAATATATATTAAATCTAGAATTTTATACACATGATATTTTTTATTCATTTTCATATTTACACCAATTATGTGTAGTGAAATTATCATATATATTAATTCCCACAATTGTTCATTCTCTAATCAAGGAGTCATGACTTATTAGTAATATATTGTTTATCCAACTTCTATATTACCATTTCGGCATATATAACTAGTAGTATCATCTATAAAACATAAGACACATCCGATATAAATTTAATATAGACATCATTTTGATCATCCCAAAATTAATGTTTTATCAAAAATTGAATAGGTATACACATTGTATCAATTACCTAAATTTACATCATGGTAAAATATCCATTCCATAAGGGAAAATTTATTCCATTGAGTAAATTCCCAATTAAATTAATAGAATCATTATTTTTAGTGATGTATTTAAAATTTTCATTGGTAATTAAAACACATGATTAGAACATTACAAGATATAAAATATGTGAGATGAAGTTATTTAATTATTATGTTATTGTATCATTATTTGATGAAGTCACAAATACCCTCTCCATTGAAATCTGAATGTCCTATCATGTTAATTTTCTTGTGGATACACCAATATTTCACTTCTTATAATCAAAATGGGTTCAGGTCATTTACAAAAATGTATTTAGGAAGTTGGACTTTCAAAATATTTGATCACTGCTCTTATATCGATTTAGTAAACTACGCAATGTAGAAATACTAACACACATTTCCTCTAAAATATATTCAAAGACATTTCAATTATATAAATCACTTCTCTTATAAATATTAGTAGGTTTAACTCAACACAATATTTTACTTAAAACTACTAGTAATAATAAGGATTCATCAGATGGTTAGTCAAATACATATCATTTTGGATTATAATGTTAATAGCCGAACCTCTCCAGTCCATTACTTTGTGGAAATGTGGGGTTAGAGGTGTTCCAGGAGGTCAACATAAATTATCCCCAATGCTTTCCCAAAAGATTCCTTTTCTATGAACTGTTTCAACAATAGACAGTTTTGAACTATAACGTCATGTTACGTTTTCACGTACTTTTGATGTTTCTAACTACATTTGGTTTGGAGTAGGGACATGGGGGTGTGTTTGTGTAGACTTTTAAGGAAAATTAAAAGGATGTAGCTTTGACATGGTAGGCACACGGTTTGTCTAAACCATGCTTCCAAACCCTGCAAGGTTGGTCTAGGAGGTAGTAGCTTCCACATGGGAGGCACAACGTTTGTCTAACCGTGCAGCAAAACCGTGCGAGAGGGGTCGTCGAGGCAGTAGCTAACGCACAGTTAGCACACAGTTTGTCAAACCGTGCAGACTAACTGTGTGAGAACTATAAGTACCGAGCCTTAAAACATTACATAATCTTGAATAAAATAAATAATTCACATTGAGGATATTTTTAGGATTAGAGTTTTAGAGAGTTAGTCCATAACTATTACATTTCAAAATATTTACAAGGTAGACACTTCTACACAGTTTCAATGTTTTTTTACAAAACATGAACTCTTGAAAAAAAGAGTCATGTCTAGTTCCATGTTTAAGATAGCATGAATTTTCGTTGATCTCATCCTTGAACCTATTCCACATTATGACCTATGAAAAACATTTCAAAAACATGGGATGAGCATAAAAATATTAGTAAGGGATAAACAGAGAGGGAAACTATTAGTTTTTCAAAACAACATGGAAACCATGAATACTTTAACATAAGTAATAAATTTCACCATTTTGAAGTAATAAATACTCTTTACTGAATAAAAGATCATAACTTACCCTTTTGTAACCAAAAGATTACCATAAAACCAAAATCAAGAACACAAAACATATAATGGTAACTTTTGACATAAACATACTTAAATGAAATAACCATACAATCGACTTCCACACATATCACTAAATGGAATATCCATACTGCCTACTTCCATACCCAATGCATTGGAGGTTATAACGTAACCACCCATCCTGGTATTCACGACACCACCCGTCATTTGGATAATCTCGTAACCACCCGTCAAATGTTCAAGTACCATTATAAAATCATACCATATAAAATATTGCAAATATAAAAATTTCACTATTAATATTTCATTTTAAATCACAATATATCATTTCAAGATATTGACAAATTAAATGCTTTATCAATCCATTTTCAAAACAATTTAAAAAAGAGATTTTTTTGAATCAATGTGGCCCATTCCACATTGAGGATTTTAAAGTAATTAACATTTTAAAACAATAATGTCCATATAAATTAATCCTGAAAACCATTTTTACAACATGGACATTAATGATAAAGATTTATAAGAATAAATCGTTAAGACAATTAAAATGATATTTTAGTTAAAGAGTTTTTTTTAAACAAAATGGGAAATGCTTGAATACAAATAATTTAGGAATAAAATTTAATCAGAACATTATAATATCATGAGAATAAACGGATTCATGATATAATATTAAAAAAGGATATTATATACACCATATAAGAGTGAATTGGTTCATAACAACAATGAATTCTCAATAGAAATGTAAATTGAGATGATATCCCTTATAAAGATGGCATCCTTTGATTAAGGATAAATAAATTACATAATTATGTGTGAAAAATAATAATACACCAAATATAAGATGATATTAAGTGTAAATAATTCAGAGTTCGTTCACACATATTTATAAGACTGTATATTCAAGAAGTACAAGTTTAACCTAAAGAATTGAAACTGGTTTAAGAATCTTCTTTTCAAAAATTCGACAGCCTAGAGACGTCACTTTAAAATTCAAAAAATGAGTTTATGAGAGATAAAATGGTATCTCATCACCTGAACATAAAATTTATATCAATAAGGATATATAAGAACATATCCCAACATAATAAGATGTAAATTAAAAGACATAACAAAAATAAGTCTTTTAAAAATAGGAGGGAGAAAGGTTCCCTTACCGGTTTGGTAACTTATAAAACTTATGCCACATGATAGAATAATCATACAATGAAGATGTAAATAATTATAAATGAAAATATATTACAAAAAGAGTACAATCATTGGCATTACATACACCACACAAAATAAAATAGTGGTGGATATAGCATGAATCTCACAAGAATTAAATATGAGATGAAACCCTTTACCACGTTGTAATCAATCAAGTCATAAGAAAAAAAGTTAATAACCACCAAATAAATCACATGATACCACGAATATAAATGGAATCATGATAATATATATGAAATGGAAGTATAAAATACACCACAGGAAATAAATAAGTGGCGAACATTGGAAATCTCACGGAATTAAAAGTGAGATAAGAAATCCCTTACCTCATTGTCTGAATTGACCCATTCGTTCTTTAATCTTCTGAATAATAAACTAATGTTAATTTATACTTTCTTAAGAACCTTTTTTAAATTTTATTATTCCTTTATATTACTTATTACCTTGTTATAAACATTATGTAATCATTTAAGTTAATAATAGTTGTTTTGTCGATATTTGGTACCCGAGTAAAAAAATTGAACACCTTATATTTACAAGTTTTCCATCTATTAAATTTTCCATTATATCCCGAATTGTTTTCATTATTTAGATATCATAATAATCATATATATCCAATATATATATGTAAAAAAATAGTATATATCATTTGGAGGTAAGAAATGAAATGCACCATTCATGGAGACGGTAATTCATACGTAAGCATGAACGCAAATTTCATTTATATTTCTTGTTTTAATGGAATTAAAACATAATGATACATAGGTATATTATAATTCTATTATAATATCACATATTATATCTTTAACTCTATCCTTTATAAATTCCACATAAGGCATTAACGAGTCACATCACTTTGAGGGGGCGGTAGTCCACGCTTCCTCAAATAAAAATATCATATTTACCCACTATGGAAACCATAAAGGCGTGCTATAAATGGAAAATAAAGAAGCATAATAAAAACATATAAATAATATATATAATCTATTAATACAGTTCCATCATAATGGCCACCATGATAGGCGGTTGGAGGTATTTGAACTATCATCGTTTCATGAGGCATTAGTTATCCGTCCACAAAAACATTATCTTCTTCATCCATTAGATGGAGGTGTGTGTAAGTTTAGTTCAAATGATTCTCATAAAAACATCCTAGTATATTTTTAATAATGGTTTTGTTAAAAAATAAAGGAATAAAAAGATTTCAGGGGTTGGAGAAGTAAAATAAATGAAAACAAATTAAGAGAAACAGTTACCTTTAATTTGGGTAACTCCATTTGGTTTTAACCAAAGGACTTCATGAAGTGACTTTTGCCTAAGAAAAGTCTTCTAGGAGGAGGATAGCGATGTAGGGAGCTTAATATTTTAGAGTTTGGCCAAGACAAATGGCTTGAGAGGTGTGAGGAATTGGTTAGAAGTGGTCTCCTTTTATAAGGGGAAGGAGAGGCTCTTTAGGAAGGTGTGAAAACATTATTTTATTATATAATGATATTCAGTTTCTAATGGTCAAAAAATAATTATAGTCAAAGATAGGATGATTCATGGTCGAAATATAATTATCCAATAGGAATTGGACAGGTTTTGGATAATATTTTAATAATTATAATCATATTTAATTAAATCATTTATTAACGAGGTAAATACTACATCATTATTGTGTCATAAATAATTTAACTTATTTGATGTCTAAAAATTATAAAAAAGATACTATCATGTAGGAAATATTTTTATCTTTCCAATTAGTATTTATAGTCGAAAATATGACTTATATAACATGATATAAAAAATAATTACTAAAATATTTTTGTCAATGTCAATTTTGTCTTTACATTTAATTAATTAATTTAAATTGTCATTATCACTTCCATGTGGCTTAATGGGGTCCCCAAATCGACCCAAATATGCCCATGGTCGTTAATGACTCAAAAAAAAAAGGTTTGGGATAGTGTTATGTTAATTTAGAATTATTATAATATTCTTTTTACCTTGAATTATTTTATTTACCTTTAACTGTAGTAAATAAAAGTCAAAAGTTACTATTCACCAAAAATTATTTTTTTCTTATTGAACCAAAATTTATGCCTTGATAACTACCATGTACATTGTATTTTAGAAATTCAATTCATAGAAGTGGTAAAATTTTATTTAGATGAAAAGTTAGTTTTTTTAAATACCACTTAGTGGTTTCACTATTCATAAAAAATTAAAGTTTTTCAGAAAAATATAAAAAATTCAGCCTAAGCTATATATGATATTCTGAATTCAAAAATGATGTCTACTTTTTCAAATTCAAAACATCGAAGTGGAATTGATTAATTTTAAAATTTATTCTCGTTATCAAAACAAATAACAAATTTTTAAGAAACAAGAACTACCAAAAGATTGATACATGTTTATGTACAATTTCAAAGTGAAATTAATTCCAATGACCCAAATTGGATTAAATGGTAAAAATATATTCTAATTAAACTTTAAAATCAATTAAAAATATAACCTAACCACATAAATAAATTATATGAAAAAATAGTTTGGAATTAATATATAATATTTTCACTATTCATTAAAAAAATGAACATTATCGGAAAAAATTCCAAAAATTTACCCAATGTAAATATTGATCTCCCCATTCTAAAGAAGGATTTTATTTGATCATATATTATTTATTAAAGTGACTAAAACTAAATTTAATATGGTTTCCCCATTAAAAGGCGGTAAATAGGCCTTTAAATTAAAAGTATGCTTAAAATTAGATTCATTCTTATTTTATGCCTCTAAATTTTTATTGGTTAACATAAAAACATTTAACCATCATTTATAATCATATTGTAGTTAGTTTTGATCATTTCCACCAATACAACAACTAGGAGTTTACTACCATTGAAAATAATAATATACTATTAGTGTGCAACATAAGATTTCAAAGAAACCTGTTGTTGCTTATCAGGTACTCTATCGAACATAAAAAACCTATTAAAGTGAAATTAAAATTTATTTAAAAAATTAATAAATATGAAAAACTCATATTCTTTATTTACCTGGGATGTTACATCCTTCCCCCATTTTAGGAATTGCGACCTCACAATTTTAAAATTTGGGCTTTTAAACTTTATTTAAATCCCATATCGGAAAAAGAGTCAGTAAAACTATTACTTAAAAAGAAAGAAATAGAAGTACAATGGTCACCCGAGTTAACCCATACTGAGATTCCCTGAAAACATGGATATGGAGGATAAAACAAAGCATCAAGTTCAGATGGAGAGTGATAGGAAACCTGATTAGGAGAAATTTAACCACAAGAAAATCACAAAATTATGATGTGTGTAAACGGTCTTTGATTACCCAGTAGGAAACCTAAAACAAAAATATTTTTGTTTGATGTTATTTTTCATAATTTTGAGGAATTAATCATCTACATAGAATAAAAACATGAGAAAATATATATACATTCAAGTATTGTTTCATATTTTAAAAAGTTTCTACAAAAACTAATCATTTCTCTAAATGATGAGAATTCAAAAAGACATGGTCACATCAAAAGCACAATAATCATCTTCTATAGAATTATATAATAAACAAAAGGAGAAATATCTATTTCCCTTGTATTTAGACATCAACTAAAACAAAAAAAATTAGTACAAGAACAGATAATCACCAAAAGAATAATCCTTTAAAAATGGAATACTACTCTTAATATCCAAAATTTTTCCAAAAAAACCCAAAGTTCATCAAAGACCATTGAATAAAAATTTATCCTTAAAATTATTCCAAGTAATCCAAACTAATATTGAAAACCAAATCTCAGAAGGATTTAATCACATAATCTTCCAAGATAAATCTTAACATTTATCTCCAAATAAAATCAGTTACTCTTATTGTATCATATTGAAAAGTAATTAACATAATCACATATCCTCCATTATAGGTTAAAAATTTCGATAGATAACAAAAAATCAACTTATTCTTGATTCATAATATCATCTTACAAAAAATAATAAGTCATACTAACCAGGGACTTCACGTAGTCTAGTGGTAGTCATTAAATACCAGTGGCACTTTGGTTTTGCGTTCGATTCCCATAGCTTCATCCAACGCGATGGGTTGTCACACGGTCTGCGTGTTTTCCTTTTTCAAAATATATTTAATTTTATAAAATTCCCAAAAAAAGATAAATTCATCAAAAATAAACATAACATATTTTAACCATGAATATTATCTAATAACATTCGTTTTTCATCCCAAAAAAGTATTAACCTGTAATTGCCTCAAATTCAAGGATCATAGAAACCTAAATTTTTCTTTATAACTATATCCACAAAATATAAGATAATTAATCCTTGAATAAAATTTTCATATATCAAACATCAGGGTTACAAATACTATTTAAAGTATTCTATTTAAATCCCATCATCATAAGTGCCTTAATACTTTTTAGCATTTCACCATCCTAAATTCTACTATAACTCTTTAATCCCTTATATGTTGACTTCTTACTCATTCAACATTCTTCATGATCCATTAACAATTAATTTCAAACTTACTCCAAAATAATTCTTTCCTACAATCAAAATCCTAAGTCATATCCTTAGATTTCAATAATAGGAAAACATATGTTATGAAACAATCCATAACTTTAATTGGTCATTTTCAGTTTCTTCATCCTCAATCGGAATGGCATTAGGTATTAGTAAAGATAAATTTGTATGATCCTGGTGATCCCATTCCCAAAACTTCTTTTTAGGACACGTGTTTACATAATGAATATGCACACCACATTTAAAACATTCCATTGATCCATTGGAAAGGACTTCTTTCCCTTTCCTAGAGTCATCTAGATGCTTCCTTTTTCCATGGAAGTTTCTTGCTTTATGACCTTAATTTCCGCATCCATAGAATCTTTCTGTAAATTTGAAACATTTTCCTAGGTGTTTCTTTCCACTTCTTTGACACATAGGTTTTTGAACACACTTACCTTTATGATTATTACATGAACTTCCGTAGGTATTTGTTTCTCGCATATATGATGCCTTATTAAGATCACTATGGTTCAGGTGGTCAATCATGACTCTAGAATGTTGGTTGAGAATAACCACAAGTTTTCTCATAGAAACTCCCATATCATTTAGTTGCATGTTCAGAAAACTACCACATTTTTTTTCACATCCACTGTTACTTTGCTGCCTGCTAGATCCAGCCATTTACTAAAACCAAAAAAGTCAGTGTGATTTTATCAGTAAAATCATCATATAATATCTTTTGATGAGGGTAAACACTAATATATACTTATTCATGTTATCTTAAACTCATTCACATTATCTAAAAGAAACTATGACTCTTTCTGAAATCCTAACCATTATGGTAATGTCACTTATGCTTAAAGAATACCATAACCTATAAAGTTATCTAAACCGACCTCTGATACCAACTATAAGGGCCCGACCTTAAAAAAGTACATAATATGAATTAAATGAATAATTCACATTGAGGATCTTTTCAAGTTTAGAGTTTTAGAGTGTTATGCCATAACTATTACATTTCAAAAGTTTTCAAGTTAGACACTTCTACATAGTTTCCATTTTTTTACAAAACATGAACTCTTGGAAATAAGAGTCATGTCTTTTTCCATGTTTAAGATAGCATGAATTTTCCATGATATCATCCTTGACCCTATTCAACATTTTGTCCTGTGAAAAACATTTCAAAAAAATGGGATGAGCATAAAAAGCCATTAAGGGATACACAAAGAAGGAAAACTGTTAGTTTTTCAAAACAACAAGTAAAACATGAATACTTTTACATAAGTAATAAATTTAACCTTTATTAAGTAGTAAATACTCTTTACTAAATAAAAGATCATTACATACCCTTTTGTAAACAAAAGATTACCATAAAACCCAAATCAAGAACACATAACATATAAAGGTAACTTTAGACATAAACATACATAAATAGAAAAAACCATACGGTTGACTTCATCACATATAACTAAATGGAATATCTATACAGCCGACTACCATACCCAATGCATTGTAGGTTATAACGTAACCACCCATCATGGTATTCACGGCACCACCCGTCATTTGGTTAATCTCGTAACCACCCATAAAATGTTCAAGTACCAATATAAAATCATAGAACATAAAATATTGAAAATATTAACATTTCAATATTAAAATTTCATTTGAAATCACAATATATCATTTCATGATATTGACAAAATTAATTCATTATCAATCAATTTTCAAAACCATTTAAAAAAGAGATATTTTGAATCAAAGTGTCCCCTACAACTTTGAATTATTTAAAGAAATTAAAAATTTAAAACAATAATTTCCATATAAATAAATCCTTAAAACCATTTTTAAAAAATGGACATTAATGACAATGATTTATAATAATAAATCTTTAAAACAATTAAAATGATATATTTGTTAAACAGTTTTTTAACAAAATGAGAAATGATTGAAGAAAAATAATTGAGGAATAAAATTTAATCATAACTTTATTATATCATGAGAATAGAGGGATTCATGATATAATTTTAAAAAAGGAAATTATTTACATCATATAAGATTGAATTTGTGGATAACAATAATGAATTCTCAATGGCAATGTCAATTGAGATGAAATCCCTTATAAAGATGGTATCCTTTGATTAAGGATAAATCAATTACATAATTATGTATGAAAAATAATAATAAACCCAATATAATATTATATTAAGTGTAAAACAATAATATTCCATTCACACACATTTATAAGATGACATATTCAATAATTACAAGTTTAACCCAAAGAATTGAAATTGGGTTAAGAATCTCCCTTGCAAAAAAAATTTGACAGTGTAATGACGTCACTTTAAAATTCAGAAAATTATTTGATGAGAGTGAAATTGGTATCTAATCACTTGAAAATAAAATTTACGTCAATAAGGATATAGAAGAACACATCCCAACATAATAATATGTAAATTAAAATACATAACAAAAAGAAGTCTTTTAAAAAGAGTAGGGTGAAAGGTTCCCTTACTAGTTTGGTAACTTACAAAACATATGACACATGATAGAAGAATAATATAATTAATATGTAAATACTTATAAAAGAAAGTATATTACACAATGAGTATAATCATGTTCAGTACATACACCACACAAAAGGAAATAGTGGCGATTATAGCATGAATCTCACGAGAAAAAAAATGAGATGCAACCCTTTACCACGTTGTAATCAATCAAGTCATAAGAAAAAAAGTTAATAGACACCAAATGAATCACATAATACCATGAATATACATAGAACCATGATAATATATATCAAATGGTAGTATAAAATACACCACATGCAATAAATAAGTGGCGAATAATGGAAATCTCACTGAATTAAAAGTGAGATAAGAAATCCCTTACCTTGTTGTCTGACTTGACACGTTCATTATTTAATCTCCAGAATAATAAAATAATGTTAATTTATACTTGATTAAGAACATTTTTTTAAAGGTTGTTTTTCCTTTTATATTACTTATTACCTTGTTATAATCATTATGTAATCATCTATGTTATTAATGGTCGTTTTGTAGATATTTGGTACTTGAGTAAAAAAATGAACACCTTATATTTACAAGTTGTCCATGTGGTAAATAGTCCATTATATACAGAATGGTGTTCATTATTTAGATATCATATATATCATATATATCAATTATATACATGTATTTATAATAGTACATTACATTTGGAAGTATGAAATGAAATGCACCGTTCATGGAGACGGTAAGCCGTACGTACGCATGAACACTACTATCATTTCTACTTCTTATTTTAATGGAATTAAAACATAATTTTACATAGGTATATTATAATTACAGTATAATATCATATATAATATCATTAACTCTATCCTTTATACATCCCACCTAATGCATTAACGAGTCACATCACATGGTGGGGGCGGTAGTCTACGCTTCCCCAAATGAGATTATCGTATTTACCCACTATGGGTACCATAAAGGCATGTTATAAATGGAAAAACAGAATCATAAAGAAAACATAAACATAGTATATATCATATATATATATATACAGTTCCATCATAATGGCCACTATGAGAGGCGGTTGGAGATATTTAAACAATCATCGTTTCCTGAGGCGTTAGTTTGTCGTCCACAAAAACATTATTTTCTTCATCATTTAGATTGAGGTGTGTGTAAGTGTAGTTTGAATACATAGAATAAAAACATCATAGTATATTTTTAATAATTTTGTAGTTACAAAATAAATGAATAAGAATATTTTAGGGGTTGGAGAAGTAAAATAAAAGAAAACAAATTAAGAGAAATTGTTACCTTTAATTTGGGTAACTCCCTTTGGTTTGAACAAACTGACTTCATGAAGTGCCTTCTGCCTATGTAATGGAATCTAAGAGGAGGAGAGGGATTTAGGGAGCTTAATTGGGCATTGTTTGGGCGATCCAAATTGCTTGAGAGGTGTGAGGAATTGGTTAGAAGCGGTCTCCTTTTATATGGGGGAGGATGGGCTCTTTAGGAAAGTGTGAAAACATTATTTTATTATATAATGATATTTGGTTTATAATGGTCCAAAAATCATTATAGTAGAAGATACGACGACTCATGGTAAAAATATAATCTTCCAATAGGTATTGGATAGGTTTTGGATAATAGTTTAATAATTATATTCTTATTTATTTGAATCATTTATTAACGAGGTAAATACAACATCATTATTGTGTCATAAATAATTTCACTTATATGATGTCTAAAAATTATAAAACAAATACTATAATGTAGGAAATATTTTTATCTTTCAAATGAGAATTTATAGTCGAAAATATGACTTATAGAACATGATATAAAAAATAATTACTTAAAGATTTTTGTTATGTCAATTTTGTCTTTACATTAAATTAAATAATCTAAATTGACATTATCACTCCCAAGTGGCACAATGGGGTACCAAAATCGACCCGAAGAGGCCCATGGTCATTAATGACTAAATCAATAATGTTTAGACAAGTTTTAAGGTAATTTCTAATTATTATAATATTCTTTTTACCCTAAATTACTTTATTTACCATTAACTACTGTAAATAAAAGTCAAATGTTACAATTCACCAAATTGTTTTTATCTTATTAAACCACATTTTACTCCTTGATAAATACCATGAATGTCAGATTTTCGAAATTCAATTCACAGAAGTGGTAAAATTTCATTTAGATGAAAAATTCAGTTTTTTAAACTATCACTATGTGGGGTCAATATTCATTAAAAATTAATGTTTTCAGAAAAATATCAGAAATTCAGCCTAAGATATATTTGATATTCAGAATTTAAAAATGAAGTATATTTTTTCAAATTCATAACATATAAGTTGAATTAATTAAATTTAAAATTTATTCCCGTTATCAAAATAAATAGTGTGTTTTTAGGAAACAATAACTACTAAAAGATTGATACTTGTTTATGTCCAATTTCAAAGTGAAATTAATTCCAATGAAAAAAATTGATTTAATGGTAAAAATATATTCTAATTACACTTTAAAACCAATTAAAAAAATAATCTAACAATACAAATATATTAGATTAAAACATAGTTTTGAATTAAAATACAAAATATTCATTATTCATTAAAAACTGAACTTTATCAGAAAAAATTCCAAAAATTTACCCAAAGTAAATTTTGATGTCCCCATTCTAAAGAACGATTTTATTTGGTCATATAAAATTTATTAGTGTGACCAAAACTAGATTTTAAAATGGATCTCCAATAAAAGGAGGTAAATCGGCCTTTAAATTTAAATTATGCTTAAAATTAGATTCATTCATTTTTTAAGCCTCTAAATTTTTATTGGTTAACGTAAAAACATTTAAAAATCAAGTATAATCATATTGTAGTTAGTTTTGGTCATTCCCGCTAATACAACATCTAGGAGTTAACTACCAGTTAAAATAATAATATATTATTAGTGTGTAACGTAAGATTCAAAGAAACCCGTTGTTGCGCATCGGGTACGCTAGCGAACATAGAAACCCTTTTAAAGTAAAATTAATATTTATATCAAAAATTAATAAATATGAAAAACTAATATTCTTTATATACATGGGATGCTACATCCTTCCCCATTTTGGGAATTTCATCCTCACAATTTTAAAATTTGGGCTCAGAAACATTATTGAAATTCCCATATCAGAAAAAAAGTCAGTAAAACTATCACTTTAAAAGAAGGAAAGAGAAGTAAAATGGTCACTCAAGTAAACCCATACTAAGATTCCCTGAAAACATGGATATGGAGGAGAAAAAAAGGGTCAAGTTCTGATGGATAGTGATTGGAAACATGATTAGGAGAAAGTTAACCACAAGAAAATCACAAACATATGATGTGTGTTAATGGTCTTTGATTACCCAGTAGGAAACATAAACCAACAACGTTTTTATTTTACGTTATTTTTCATAATTTTAAGGAATTAATCTTCTACATAGAATAAAAACATAAGAAAATATACTTATCTTCAAGAATACTTTCATCTATTAATAAGTTTCTACAAAAACTAATCATTTCCCTAAAGGATGGGCATTCAAAAAGACATGGTCACATCAAAAGAACAAGAATCATATTCTAGAGAATCACATAATAACAAAAGGAGAACTATCTATTTCCCTTGTATTTAGAAATCAACTAAAACCAAAATTGTTAGTATAAGAACAGATAATCAACAAAATGACAATCCTTTAAAAAAACAAATACTACTCCTAATCTCCGAAATTTGTCCAACAAAACCCAAAGTTTATCAAAGACCATTCAATAAAAATTTATCCATAAAATTCTTCAAAGTAATCCAAACAATGATTGAAATCCAAATCTCAAAATGATTTAATCACATAATCTTCCAAGATAAATCTTAAAATTTATGTCCAAATAAAATTAGTTACTCGTAAAGTCTCATATGGAAAAGTAATTAAGATAATCAAATATCCTCCATGATAGATTAATCATTTCCATAGATAACCCAAAATCAACTTATTATTGATTCATAAGATCATCAAACTAAAATTAACAAGTCATAATAATTAGGGACTTCACGTAGTCTAATGGTAGTCAATAAATACCAGTCGCACTTTGGGTGTGAGTTCAATTCTGGTAGCTTTGTCCGACGTGATGGGTTGTTACACGGTCTACGTGTTGTCCTTTTCCAAAAACTATATAATTTTATAACATTCTCAAAAAAACATAAATTCAACAAAAATAACCATAACATATTTTAACCACAAATGTTATCTAATAACTTTCGTTTTGCATCCCAAAAAGTAATAACATGTAATTTCCTCAAATTCAAGGATCATACAAACCCAAATTGTTCTTTATAACTATATCCAAAAAAGAGAAGATAATTATTCCTTGAATAAAATTTTCATATTTCAAACATCAGTGTTACACATACCATAAAAAGTCTTCTATTGTAATACCATCACTAGAAGTGGCTTAATACTTTTTAGCATTTCACCATCCTAAATTCTACCATAACTCTTTAATCCCTTATATGTTGACTTCTTACTCATTCAACATTCTTCATGATATATTAACCATTCCTTTCAAACTTATTCCAAACTAATTATTTCCTAAAAACAAAATCATGAATCATATCCTAATATTTCAATAATAGGAAAACATATATGAAGAAATAATCCATACCTTTCATTGGTCATTGTCAGTTTCTTCATCCTCAATCGGAATGGAATTAAGAATTGGTAAAAAAATATTTGTATGATCCTGGTGATACCATTCCCGAAACTTATTCGTAGGACATGTGTTTGCATAATGACTATGAACACTACATTTAAAACATTCAATTGATCCCTTGGAAAAGAATTCTTTCCCTTTCCTAGAGTTAACTAGATGCTTCCTTTTTTCATGGATGGTTCGGGCATTATGAATTTAATTTCCAAATCTATAGCATCTTTCTGTCCCTTTGAAACATTTTCCAAGGTGTTTCTTTCCACATATTTGACACATAGGTTTTTGAACACACTTACCATTATGATTATTACATGAACTTCCATAGGGATTTGTTTCTCACATATATAATTCCTTGTTAAGATCACTAAGGTTCAGGTGGTTAATCATGACTCTAGATAGTTGATTGAGAATAACCAAAATTGTTCTCATTGCAGCTCCTATATCATTCAGTTTCTTATTCAGAAAACTGTCACATTTTTCTTCACCTCCACTATTTCTTTGGTTCCTGATAGATCCAGCGATTTACTAAAACCAAAAAGGTCAGTGTGAGTATATCAGTAAAATCATCATATAATATCTTATGAGGAGGGTAAAATCTAAGATATACTTATTCATGTTATCTTAAACTCATTCACTTTATCTAAAAGGAACTATGACTTTTTTTGAAATCCTAACTATTATGGTAATGTCACTTATGCTTAAAGAACACCCTAACCTCTAAAGTTATCTAAACTGGCCTCTATTACCAACTATAAGGACCTGGCCTTAAAAAGTACATAATCTTGTATTAAATGAATAATTAACATTGAGTATTTTTTCATGTTTAAGGTTCTAGAGAGTTAGGCCATAACTATTACATTTCAAAAGATTTACAAGGTAGACACTTTTATGCAGCTTCCATTTTTTTTACAAAACATGAACTCTTGAAAACAAGAGTCATGTCTAGTTCCATGTTTATGTTAGCACGGATTTTCCATGATCACATCCTTGACCCTATTCAACATTATGTCCTATAAAAAACATTTAAAAAACTTGGGATGATCATAAAAAGCTCAATAAGGGATACACAAAGAAGGAAAACTGTTAGTTTTTCAAAACAATAAGTAAACCATGAATACTTTATCATAAGTAATAAATTTCACCTTAATTAAGTAGTAAATACTCTTTACAGAATAAAAGATCATTACTTACCCTTTTGTAACCAAAATATTACCATAAAACCCAAATCAAGAACACATAACATATAAAGGTAACTTTAGACATAAACATACTTAAATGGAATAACCATATGGCCGACATCCACATATATCTCTAAATGGAATTTCCATACGGATGACTTCCATACCCAATGCATTGGAGGTTATAACGTAACGACCCATCTTGGTATTCACTGCACCACCTCTCATTGGGTTAATCTCGTAACCACCCGTCAAAATGTCCAAGTACCATTATAAATTCATAGCACATAAAATATTCCAAATAGAAACATTCCACTATTAAAATTTCCTTTGAAATCACAATATATCATTTCATGATATTGAAAAAATCAATGCTTTATCAATCCATTTTCAAAACCCTTTAAAAAAGAGATTTTTTTGAATCAAAGTGTCCCATACCACTTTGAAGCTTTTAAAGAAATTGAAATTTTAAAACAATAATGTACATATAAATAAATCCTTAAAACCATTTTTAAAACATGGAAATTAATGATAAATATTTATAAGAATAAATCTTTAAAACAATTAAAATGATATTTTAGTTAAAGAGTTTTTTTAACAAAATGAGAAACGCTTGAATTAAAATAATTGAGGAAAAACATTTAATCAGAACTATATAATATCATGAGAATAAAGGTATTCATGATATAATATGATAAAAGGACATTATATATACCATATAAGAGTGAATTGGTGCATAACAACAATGAATTCTCAATGGCAATTCCAATTGAGATGAAATCCCTTATAAAGATGGTATCTTTTGATTAAGGATAAATAAATTACATAATTATGTGTGACAAATAATAATACACCAAATATAATATGATATTATGTGTAAAACAATCATATTCTATTCACACATATTTATAAGACGGCATGTTCTATAAGTACAAGTTTAACCCAGAGAATTGAAATTGGGTTAAGAAGCTCCCTTGCAAAAATTCGGCAGCCTAACAGCGTCACATTAAAATTCATAAGATGCGTTAATGAGAGATAAAATGGTATGTTATCACTTGAACATAAAATTTACATCAATAAGGATATATATGAACATATCCCATCATAATAATATGTAAATTAAAAGACATAACAAAAAGAAATCTTTTACAAAGAGGGGGGTGAAATGTTCCCTTTCTGGTTTGGTAACTTACAAAACATATGCCACATGACAGAAAGATCATACAATTAAGATATAAATACTTATAAATGAAATTATCTTACACAAAGAGTAAAATCATGGGCAGTAAATACACCACACAAAAGGAAATAGTGGCGAATATAGCATGAATCTCATGGGAATAAAATGTTAGATGAAACCCTTTGCCACATTGTAATCAATCAAGTCGTAAGAAACAAAGTTAATAACCACCAAATGAATCACATAATACCATGAATATACATAGAATCATAATAACATATGTTAAATGTCAGTATAGAATACACCACATGAAATAAATAAGTGGCGAACAATGGAAATCTCACTGAATTAAAAGTGAGATAAGAAATCCCTTACCTCATTGTCCGACTTGACCCATTCGTTCTTTAATCTCTAGAATAATAAAATACTGTTAATTTATACTTGATTTAGAATTTTTTTTAAAAGTTTATTATTTCTTTTATATTACTTATTACCTTGTTATAAACATTATGTAATCATCTTAGTTTTTAATGGTCGTTTTGTAGATATTTGGTACTTGAGTAAAAAAATGAACACCTTATATTTACTAGTTGTCCATGTGGTAAATACACCATTATATACAAAATGGTTTTCATTATTTAGATATCATATATATCATATATATCCATTATATACATTTATTTATAATAGTACATAACATTTTGAGGTAAGAAATGAAATGCACCGTTCATGGAGACGGTAAGCCGTACGTACGCATGAATGCTACTTTTGTTTATATTTCTTATTTTAATGGACTTAAAACATAATGATACATATGTATATTATAATTCCAGTATAATATCATATATAATATCATTAACTCTATCCTTTATACATCCCACATAAGGCATTAACTAGTCACATCACATGGAGGGGGCGGTAGTCCGCGCTTCCCGAAATGAGATTATCGTATTTACCCACTATGGAAACCATAAAGGCGTGTTATAAATGGAAAATATAGAATCATAAAGAAAAACTTAACATAATATATATTATATATAAATACAGTGCCATCATAATGGCCACCTTGAGAGGAGGTTGGAGATATTTGAACAATCATCGTTTCGTGAGGCGTTAGTTTGTCGTCCACAAAAACATTATGTTCTTTATCCATTAGATGGAGGTGTGTGTAAGTGTAGTTCGAATCCTTCTCATAAAAATATCCTAGTATATTTTGAATAATGATTTTGTTGCAAAATAAAGGAATAAAAAGATTTTAGGGTTTGGAGAAGTAAAATAAATGAAAAAAAATCAAGAGAAACTATTACCTTTAATTTGGGTAACTCCCTTTGGTTTGAACCAAATGATTTCATGAAGTACATTCCTCCTAAGGAAAGGAATCTAGGAGGAGTAGAGGGATGTAGGGAGCTTAACTGGTCAGAGTTTGGGCGATCCAAATGGCTTGAGAGGTGTGAGGAATTGGTTAGAAGTGGTCTCCTTTTATAAGGGGGAGGAGGGGCTCTTTAGGAAATTGTGAAAACATTATTTTATTATATAACGATATTCAGTTTCTAATGGTCCAAACATAATTATATTCGAAGATACGATGAATCTTGGTCAAAATATAATCATCCCATAGGAATTGGACAATTTTTGGATAATATTTTAGTAAATATAATTTTATTTATTTAAATCATTTCTTAACGAGGTAAACACAACATCATTATTGTGTCATAAATAATTTCACTTATTTAATGTCTAAAAATTATAAAACAAATAAAATCATGTAGGAAATAATTTTATCTTTCCAATAAGAATTTATTGTAAAAAATATGACTTATAGAACATGATGTAAAAAATAATTACTAAAAGATTTTTGTTAATGTCAATTTTGTCTTTACATTAAATTAATTTATCTAAATTGTCATTATCACTCCCAAGTGGCTCAATGGGGTGCCAAAATCGACCCAAATATTCCCATGGTCGTTAATGAATCAACCAATAAGGTTTGGACAAGTTTTAAAGTAATTTGAATTATTGTAATATACTTTTTATCTTGAATTACTTTATTTACCATTAACTGCGGTAAATAAAAGCTAAAAGTTACTATTCACAAAAAATTATTTTTATCTTATTGAACCAAATTTTACTCCATGATAAATACCATGTATGTTAGATTTTCAAAATTAAATTCCCAGAAGTGGTAAAATTTCATTTAGATGAAAAAGTCAGTTTTTTAACTACCACTATGTAGTGTCACTATTCATCAAAAATTATAGTTTTTCAGAAAAATATCAAAAATTCAGCCTACACTATATTTGATATTCATAATACCAAAATGTTGTCTATTTTTTCAAATTCAAAACATAGAAGTGGCATTAATTAATTTTAATATTTATTCCCGTTATCAAAACAAATAGTGTTTTTTTAGGAAATAATAACTATCAAAAGATTGATACTTGTTTATGTCCAATTTCTATGTGAAATTACTTCCAATGACCAAAATTGGATTAAATGGTAAAAATATATTCTAATTACACTTTAAACCCAATTAAAATGATAATATAACCATATAAATAAATTATATTAAAACCTAGTTTTGAATTAAAATACAATATTTTCACTATTCATTAAAAAAATGAACTTTATCGGAAATATTTCCAAAAAATTACCAAAAGTAAATATTGATGTCCCCATTCTAAAGAAGGATTTTATTTGGACATATAAAATTTATTAAAGTGACTAAAACTAGATTCAAAAATGGTTCGCCATTAAAAGGTAGTAAATCGGCCTTTAAATGTAAATTATGATTAAAATTAGATTCATTCATATTTTAAGCCTCTAACTTTTTATTGGATAACGTAAAAACATTTAAAATCCAGTATAATCATATTGTAGTTATTTTTTTCATTCCCACAAATACAAATACTAAGAGTTAACTACCGTTTAAAATAATAATATACTATTAGTGTGCAATGTAAGATTTCAGAGAAACCCATTATTGCATATCAGGTATGCTATCAAAACATAGAAACCCTTTTAAAGTAAAATATATATTTAAATAAAAAATTAATAAATATAAATAATTTATATTCTTAATTTATCTAGGATGCTACATCCTTCCCCCCTTTTGGGAATTACGTTCTCACAATTTCAAAATTTGGGCTCGGAAACATTATTGAAATTCCCATATCGGATAAAGAGTTAGTAAAACTATCACATTAAAATAAAGAAAGAGAAGTAAAATGGTCACCCGAGTAAACCCATACTAAGATTCCATGAAATCATGGATATGGAGGAGAAAAAAAAGGGTCAAGTTTGTATGGAGAGTGATAGTAAACATGATTAGGATAATGTTAACCACAAGAAAATCATGAACTTATGATGTGTGTAAACGGTCTTTGATTACCCATTATGAAATGTAAACCAAAAACGTTTTTGTTTTACATTCCTTGTCATAATTTTGAGGAATTAATATTCTACATAGAATAAAAACATAAGAAAATAAACTTATCTTCAAGTATAGTTTCTTCTTATAATAAGTTTCTACAAAAACTAATCATTTCTCTAAACGATGAGCTTTCAAAAATACTTGGTCACATCAAACCACAAGAATAATCTTCTAGATAACCAAATAATAAACAAAAGTAGAACTATCTATTTCCCTTGTATTTAGATATCAACTAAAACCAAAATTGTTAGTCCAAGAACAGATAATCAAGAAAAAGATAATCCTTTTAAAAAACGAAATACTACTCTTAAACTCCAAAATTTGTCCAACAAAACCCAAAGTTCATCAAAGACCATTCAATAAAAATTTATCTTTAAAATTATTCAAAGTAATCCATACTAAGATTGAAACCCAAATATCCTAATGATTTAATCACATATTCTTCCAAGATAAATCTTAACTTTTATCTCTAAATAAAACCAGTTACTCTTAAAGTCTCATACTGAAAAGTAATTAACAAAATCACATATCCTCCATGATAGGTTAATAATTTTTTAGATAACCCAAAATCAACTTATTATTGATTCAAAAGATAATCTAACTAAAAATAATAAGTCATACTGACCAAGGACTTCAGGTATTCCATTGGTAGTCAAAAAATACTAGTCGCACTTTGGGTGTGGGTTAGATTCACACAACTTCATCCGACGCGACAGGTTGTCACACGGTCTTCATGTTGTCCTTTTTCAAAAACTATATAATTTTATAACATTACCAAAAAAATATAAATTCAACAACAATAACCATGACATATTTTAATCACAAATGTTATCTAATTACATTCGTTTTGCATCCCAAAAAGTATTAACCTATAATTGCCTCAAATTCAAGGATCATATAAACCCCAGTTGTTCATTATAACTATATCCACAAAAGAGAAGATAATTTTTCCCTGAATAAAATTTTCATATATCAATCATTAGGGTTACACATACTATAAAAATTCTTCTAATGTAATCCCATCATCAGAAGAGCCCTAATACTTTTTAGCATTTCACCATCCTAAATTCTACCAAAACTCTTTAATCCCTTATATGTTGACTTATTACTCATTCAACATTCTTCATGATCTATTAACCATTCCTTTCAAACTTATTCCAAGATAATTATTTCCTACAAAAAAAATCATGAGTCATATCCTAAGATTTTAATAATAGGAAACCATATGTTAAGAAATAATTCATATTTTTCACTGGTCATTGTCAGTTTCTTCATCCTCAATCGGAATGGAATTAGGTATTAGTAAACAAATATTTGGAAGATCCTTGTGATCCCATTCCCGAAACTTCTTCGTAGGACATGTGTTTGAATAATGACTATGCACACCACATTTAAAACATTCAATTTATCCCTTGGAAATGACTTCTTTCACTTTCCTAGATTCAAATAGATGCTTCCTTTTTCCATGGCTGGTTCTTGTTTTATGCCCTTCATTTCCAAATCTATAGCATCTTTCTTTCCCTCTGAAACATTTTCCTAGGTGTTTCTTTCCACATCTTTGACACATAGGTTTTTGAACACACTTACCTTTATTATTATAACATGAACTTCCATAAGGATTTGTTTCTCACATATTTGATGCCTTGTAAAGATCACAAAGGTTCAGGTGGTCAATCATGACTCCAGATAGTTGGTTGAGAATAATCACAAGAGTTCTCATTGCAGCTCCTATATCATTCAGTTACTTGTTCAGAAAACTGTCACATTTTTCTTCACATCCACTTTAGTTTGGTTCCTGCTAGATCCATTCATTTTCTAAAACCAAAAAGGATAGTGTGAGTATATCAGTAAAATCATCATATAATATATTATGAGGAGGGTAAGCACTAAGATATAATTTTTTATGTTTTCTTTAACTAATTCACATTATCTAAAAGAAACTATGACTTTTTCTGAAATCCTAACCATTATGGTAATTTCACTTATGCTTAAAGAAAACCCTAACCTCTAAAGTTATCTAAACCAACCTCTAATACCAACTATAAGGATATGGACTTAAAAAAGTACATAATCTTGAATTAAATGAAAAATTCACATTGAGGATCTTTTCAGGTTTAGAGTTCTAGAGAGTTAGGCCATAAAAATTACATTTCAAAAGATTTACAAGCTAGACACTTCAACGAATTCTCCATTTTTTTACAAAACGTGAACTCTTGAAAACAAGAGTCATGTCTAGTTCAATGTTTAATATATCACAACTTTTCCATGATCACATCCTAGACCGTATTCAGCATTATCTCCTATGAAAAAAATGTAAAAACTTGGGATGAGCATAAAAATCTCAGTAAGGGATACACAAAGAAGGAAAACTATTATTTTTTCAAAACAAAAAGTTAACCATGAATACTTTAACATAAGTAATACACTTCACCTTTATGAAGTAGTAAATAATATATACTGAATAAAAGATCATTACTTATCCTTTAAAAAAAAGATTACCATAAAACCCAAATCATGAACACATAACATATAAAGGTAACATTGGACATAAACATACATAAATGGAATAACCATACAGTCGACTTCCACACATATCACTAAATTTAATATCAATACGGCCGACTTACATACCAAATGCATTGGAGTTTATAACGTAACAAGCCGTACTGGTGTTCACGGCACCACCAGTAATTTGGTTAATCTCGTAACCACCCGCCAAATGACCAAGTACCATTATAAAATCATTGCACATAAAATATTTCATATATAAACATTTCACCATTAAAATTTCATTTGAAATCACAATATATCATTTCAAGATATTGAATAAATCAATGCTTTATCAATCTATTTTGAAAACCATTTTAAAAAGTGATTTTTTTGAATCAAAGTGTCCCATACCAATTTGAAGCTTTTAAAGAAATTAACATTTTAAAACAATAATGTACATATAAAAAATCCTTAAATCAATTTTTAAAACATGGAAATTATTGATAATTATTTAGAAGAATAAATCTTTAAAACAATTAAAATGATATTTTAGTTAAAGAGTTTTTTTTAACAAAATGAGAAACGCTTGAATTAAAATAATTGAGGAATAACATTTAGTAATAACTTTATAATATCATGAGAATAAAGGGGTTCATGATATAATATGAAACAAGGACGTTATATATACCTTATAAGAGTGAATTGGTTCATAACAACAATGAATTCTCAATGGCAATGTAGATTGAGATGAAATCCCTTATAAAGACGGTATCCTTTGATTAAGGATAAATAAATTACATAATTATGTGTGAAAAATAATAATACACCAAATATAATATGATATTAAGTGGAAAAAATCAGAATCCATTAGCACATATTTGTAAGACGACATATTCAAGATGTACAAGTTTAACCCAAAGAATTGAAATTATGTTAAGAAGCTCCCTTGCAAAACTTCGACATCCAAACGACGTCACATTAACATTCAGAAAATGAGTTGATGAGAGATAAAATGGTATCTCAACACTTGAAAATAAAATTTTCATCAATAAGGATATATAAGAACACATCCCAACATAATAATATGTAAATTAAAAGACATGACTAAAAGATGTCTTTTAAAAAGAGGGGGTGAAAGGTTCCCTTACCGTTTTGGTAACTTACAAAATGTATGCCACATGACAGAAGGATCATACAATGAAGATGTAAATACTTGTAAATGAAATTATATTACTCAAAGAGTAAAATCATGGGCAGTAAATGCACCACAAAAAATGAAATAGTGGTGAATATAGCATGAATCTCATATGAATAAAAAGTGATATGAAACCCTTTACCACGTTGTAATCAATCAAGTCATAAGAAAAAAAGTTCATAACCACCAAAAGAATCACCGAATACGATGAATATACATAGAATCATGATAATATATATCAAATGGTAGTATAAAATACACCATATGCAATAAATAAATGTAAAACAATGGAAATATCACTGAATTAAAAGTGAGATAAGAAATCCCTTACCTCGTTATCCGACATGACCCATTCGTTCTTTAATCTCCAGAATAATAAACTAATTTTAATTTATAATTTCTTAAGAACCATTTTTTAAATTTTATTATTCCTTTTATTTTACTTATTACCTTGTTATAAACATTATGTAATCATTTAGGTTAATAATGGTCGTTTTGTAGATATCTGGTACTTGAGTAAAAAAATGAACACTTTATATTTACAAGTTGTCCATGTGGTAAATAGTCCATTATATCCAGAATGGTTTTAATTATTTAGATATCATATATATCATATATTTCCATTATATACATGTATTTAGAATAGTACATAACATTTTTAGGTAAGAAATGAAATGCACCGTTCATGGAGACGGTAAGTCGTACGTATGCGTGAAGGCTACTTTCATTTGTATTTCTTATTTTAAGGGAATTAAAACATTATGATACATAGGTATATTATAATTCCAGTATAATATGATATATAATATCATTAACTCTATCCTTAATACATCCCACATAAGGCATTAACGATTCACATCACTTGGTGGGGGCGGTAGTCTGTGCTTCCCCAAATGAGATTATCGTATGTACCCACTATGTAAACCATAAAGGTGTGTTATAAATGGAAAATACAGAAGAATAAATAAAAAATAAACATAATATATATCATATATAAATACATTTCCATCTTAATGGCCACCATGATAGGTGGTTGTAGATATTTGAACAATCATCGTTTCGTGAGGCTTTAGTTTGCCGTCCACAAAAACATTATGTTCTTCATCCATTAGATGGAGGTGTGTGAAAGTATAGTTAGAATCCTTATTATAACAACATCCTAGTATATTTTGAATAATTGTGTTCTTACAAAATAAAGGAATAAAAATATTTTAGGGGTGGGAGAAGTAAAATAAAATAAAACTAATTAAGAAAAACTGTCACCTTTAATTTGGGTAAGTCCCTTTGGTTGGAACCAAAGGACTTCATGAATTGCCTTATGCTTAAGTGAAGGCTTCTAGGAGGAGGAGAGGGATTCATGGAGATTAATTGGGTAGAGTTTGGACAAGCCAAATGTCATGAGATGTGTGAGTAATTGGTTATAATAGGTCTTCTTTTATAAGGGGGGGGGGAGGGGCTCTTTAGGAAAGTGTGAAACCATTATTTTATTATATAATGATATTCGATTTCCAATGGTCCAAAAATAATTATAGTAAAATATATGATTACTCTTGGTCTAAATATAATCATAAAATAGGAATTGGACATGTTTTGGATAATATTTTAAAAATATCATCTTATTTATTTAAATCATTTAATAACGTTGTAAATACTGCATCATTATTGTGTCATAAATAATTTCACTTATTTCATGTCTAAAAATTATAAAACAAATACTATCAAGTAGGAAATCGTTTTATCTTTCCAATGAGTATTTAGAGTCTAAAATATGACTTATAGACCACGATATAGAAATTAATTACTAAAAGGGTTTTGTTAATGTCAATTTAGTCTTTACATTAAATTAATTAATCTAAATTGTCTTTATCACTCCCAAGTGGCTCAGTGGGGTCCCAAAATCGACCCAATGATGCCCATGGTCGTTAATGACTCAACCAATAATAGTTGGACAAGTGTTAAGGTAATTTCGAATTATTATAATATTCTTTTTACCTTGAATTACATTATTTACCTTTAACTATGGTAAATAAAAGTCAAACGTTACTATTCACCAAAATTTATTTTAACATATTGAACCACATGTTAATCCTTGATAACTACCATGTATGTTGTATTTTAGAAATTCACTTCACATAAGGGGTAAAATTTCATTTAGATGAAAAATTTAGTTTTTTTAGATACCACTAAGTGGTTTCACTATTCATCAAAAATTAAAGTTTTTCAGAAAAATATCAAAAATTCAGACTAAGAAATATTTGATATTCTGAATTCAAAATTGATTTCTATTTTTTCAAATTCAAAACATATAAGTTTCATTAATTAATTTTAAATTTATTCTTGTTATCAAAACAAATATCTTGTTTTTAAGAAACAATAACTATCAAAAGATTGATACTTGTTTATGTCTAATTTCAAAGTGAAATTAATTAAAATGACCAAAATTGGATTAAATGGTAAAAATATATTATAGTTACACTTTAAAATCAATTAAAAATATAATCTAACCATATTAATAAATTAAATTAAAAAATAGTTTTGAATTAAAATGCAATATTTTCTCTATTCATTAAAAAAATGAACTTTATTGGAAAAAATTCCATAAATTTTCCCAAAGTAAATTTTGACATCCCCAATATAAAGAAGGGTTATATTTGGTCATATATAATTTATTAAAGTGAAAAAAATATTTAAAAGGGCTCCCCATTAAAAGGAGGTATATCGACCTTTAAATGTAAATTACGCTTAAAATTAGATTCATTTATATTTTAAGCCTCTACCTTTTTTTGATTAACATAAAAACATTTAACAATCATTTATAATCATATTGTAGATAGTTGTGTTCATTCCTACCAATACAATGACTATAATTTAACTACCGTTGAAAATAATAATATATTATTAGTGTGCAACATTTGATTTCAAAGAAACCCATTGTTGCGTATCGGGTACGCTATCAAATATCGAAACCCTATTAAAGTAAAATTAATATTTAATTCAAAAATTGATAAATATGAAAAAGTAATATTCTTTATTAACTGGGATGTTACATCCTTCCCCCGTTTTGGGAATTGCGTCCTCACAATTATAAAATTTGGGCTAGGAAACTTTATAGAAAGTCCCATATCGGAAAAAGAGTCAGTAAAACTATCACTTTAAAAGAATGAAGGAGAAGTACAATGGTCACCCGAGTTAACCCAAAGTAAGATTCCATGAAAAAATGGTAATTGAGGAGAAAACAAAGGGTCATGTTCTGATGGAGAGTGATAGGAATCATGATTACGAGAAAGTTAACCACATGAAAATTACAAACTTATAATGTGTGTAAACGGTCTTTGATTACCCAGTAGGAAACATAAACAAAAAAAAATTTGTTTTACGTTATTTTTCATAATTTTGAGGAATTAATCTTCTACATAGAATAAAAACATAAGAAAATATACTTACCGTCAAGTAGAGTTTCATCTTTTAATAAGTTCCTGTAAAAACTAATCATTTCTCTAAACGATGAGCATTCGAAAAGACTTGGTCACATCAAAATCACAATAATCATCTTCAAGAGAATCACATAATAAAAAAAGGATAACTATATATTTCCCATGTATTTAGACATCAAATAAAACCATAATTATTATTACAAGAACAGATAATCACCAAAAGTATACTCCTTTAAAAAAAGAAATACTACTCTTAATCTCCAAAATGTGTCCAACAAAACCAAAAGTTCATCAAAGACTATTCAATAAAATGTTATACATAAAATTCATCAATGTAATAAAAACTATGATTGAAACCCAAATATCCAAAGGATTTAATCACATAATCTTCCAAGATAAATCTTAACATTTATCTCCAAATAAAATCAGTTACTCTTAACGTCTCATATTGAAAAGTAATTAAACTGACCAAATATCCTCCATGAGAGGTTAATCATTTCCATAGATAATCAAAAATAAACCTATTCTTTTTTCATAAGATCATCTAACTATAAATAATAAGTCATACTAACCAGGATTTCACGTAGTCCAGTGGTAGTTAGTAAATACGAGTCGCACTTTGGTTGTGGGTTCGATTCCATCAGTTTTGTCTGACGTGACGAGTTGTCACATGGTCTGTGTGTTGTCCTTTTTCAAAAACTATATAGTTTTATAAGATTCCCAAAAAAAGATAAATTCATCAAAAATAACCATAACAAATTGTAACCACAAATTTTATCTAATAAATTTTGTTTTATATCCCAAAAATTATTAACCTGTAATTGCCTCAAATTCAAGGATCTTATAAACCCAAATTGTTCTTGATAACTATATCAACAAAAGTGAAGATAATTATTACTTGAATAAAATTTTCATATATCAAACATCAGGGTTACACATACTATTAAAAGTCTTCTAATGTAATCCCATTATCAGAAGAGCATTAATACTTTTTAGCATTTCACCATCCTAAATTATACGATAACTCATTAATCCCTTATATGTTGAATTCATACTCATTCAACATTATTCATGATCCATTAACCATTCCTTTCAAACTTATTCCAAAATACTTCTTTCCTACAAACAAAATCATGAATCATATCCTATGATTTCAATAATAGGAAAACATATGTTAAGTAATAATCCATACCATTCATTGGTCATTGTCAGTTTCTTCATCCTGAATTGGAATGGAATTAGGTATTGGTAAACAAATATCGGTAAGATCCTGGTGATCACATTCCGAAAACTTCTTCGTATGACATGTTTTATCATAATGACTATGCACACCACATTTAAAACATTCAATTGATCCCTTGGAAAGGACTTATTTCCCTTTCCTAGAGTCAACTAGATGGTTCCATTTTCCCTGGAAGTTTACTGCTTTATGACATTCATTTCCACATCTAAAACATCTTTCTATCCCTCTAAAACATTTTCATAGGTGTTTCATTCCACATCTTTGACACATAGGTTTTTGAACACACTTACCTGTATGATTATTACCTAAACTTCCATAGGGATTTGTCTCTCGCATATATGATGCCTTATTAAGGTCACTATGGTTCATGTGGTCAATCATGACTCTAGATATTTGGTTGAGAATAACCACAAGTGTTCTCAATGCAGCTCCCATATCATTCAGTTGCTTGTTCATAAAAATGTGACATTTTTAAGCACATCCACTTTTACATTGGTGCCTGCTAGATCCATCTATTTACTAAAACCAAAAAGGTCAGTGTGAGTATATCTATAAAATCCTCATATAATATCTTATGAGGAGGGTAAACACTAAGATATACTTATTCATGTTATCTTAAACTCATTCACTTTATCTAAAAGAAACTATGACTCTTTCCAAAATCTTAATGATTATGGTAATGTCACTTATGCTTAAAGAATACCCTAACCTCTAAAGTTATCTATACCGACCTTTGATACCAACTGTGAGGACTCGATTTTAAAAAGTACATAATCTTGAATTAAATGAGTAATTCACATTGAGGATCTTTTCAAGTTTAGAGTTTTAGAGAGTTAGGCCATAACTATTACATTTAAAAATATTTACAAGGTAAACACTTCAACACATTTTCCATTTTTTTTACAAAACATGAAATCTTCAAAAAAAGAGTCATGTCTAGTTAAATGTTTAAGATAGCATGGATTTTCCATGATCTCATCCTTGAACCTATTCAACATTATGTCCTGTGAAAAATATTTCAAAAACATGGGATGAGCATAAAAAGCTCAGTAAGGGATACACAAAGAAGGAAAACCGTTAGTTTTTCAAAACAACAAGTAAACATGAATAATTTAACATAAGTAATACATTTCACCTTTATGAAGTAATAAATACTCTTTAATGAATAAAAGATCATTACATACCCTTTTGTAACCAAAATATTGCCATAAAACCCAAATAAAGAACACATAACATATAAAGGTAACTATGGACATAAAAATACTTAAATGGAATAACCATATGGTCGACTTTTAAACATATCACTAAATAGAATATTCATAAGGCCGACTTCCATACCCAATGCATTGGAGGTTATAACGTAACCACCCGTCCTGGTATTCACGGAACCACCTGTCATTTGGTAAATCTCGTAACCACTCGTAAAATGTCCAAGTACCAATATAAAATCATAGCACATAAAATATTGAAAATATAAACATTTCACTATTAAAATTTCATTTGAAATCACAATATATCATTTCAAGATACTGAAAAAATAAATGCTTTATGAAATATTATTTTTTAGAGATTGATACTAAAATATAGAATAGTTACTATTTCAACAAAAATAGTTAATTTTGGGATGTTCCACCTAAGAATGTCAATGAGGTCAATGATTGAGAAAATCATATAATAAACATATTGTTGATGTAAGACTAGGATATGAAAAAAATAACATCCTTGATATGGAAAACCAAATCATCTACTACAACTCGCTACATATATAGAACATCTTAAACTAATTAGTTCCCAATAGATTAAAAAATAACTATGATGAGGTAGATACTAATGAAAAGAGTAAGGATTTCAAAAAATCTATGAAATGAAATAAGAAATTTTTTATGGTATGGGAGTTAAATGATTGAATGACGTACTAAGTATATGTATATATGGCAATGAAATATTCCATTGAAATTATAATTTTTAAAAATATAGAAGATTTAATTTTGGTCATTTTTTATTTATCTAATAGGAGTAATGAAGTTGAGTATTGAAATGTAGGAAATATAAAAACAACATAACATCCAAAAAATTATGTTATTAAAATATTATTAGTAAAATGTGATATGATAAAAATAATAAATAAATATTT
Organism: Viscum album; assembly: GCA_963277665.1. Lineage (NCBI taxonomy): Eukaryota > Viridiplantae > Streptophyta > Magnoliopsida > Santalales > Viscaceae > Viscum > Viscum album. The sequence goes on from CAUJRU010000254.1 coordinate 144,789, forward strand.
ATATCAATGGAATGTAAATAATTATTTACTGAATATATAAATAATTTTATTTCTATTTTTCAAAACATATTTTCATAATGAGGTAATATCTATTAATTAAAAGAACCATTTTTTATATTTTTAATATACTATCCTATTATTTATAAAATATGAAATTAAAAATTTATAATGTAAGAACTAATTTATAATGTTATTTAAAATTATAAATTGTAAAAAATTCAAATAATTAGCATTCAAAAAATGAAAATTTTCAATAATAAGATGGCAATCTCTATTGTCCATGTACACTTGGTTACACTGATGAAGGTGATGTTCATGGATCTCATTCTTCCCATGATGGGGGTAGGACACCCGTTATCATCATTATAGACTCATAGAACTACCATTATTCAATTCTATAACCCTGATTTCCTTCTATCATTCCTTGATATCGTACTCATCCTTAATATTCTAGATCCATTAATGGATTTCCTCAATTTGATATTTTTCTATTGGGGTTCATCAACACCTAATCCCTCTTGAACCAAACATTGGATGATCTCTTCTGATAGAATCATCCATCGGCTGACTCATTTTATAAATTCTTGTTTTGATATTATGGATTATAGGGTTGGGTAACTGTTTTATTTCATGATAATCAGCACATCATGGTTAATTTTTTGTTGATAGATTATTTATATTTTATTTTTATGAGCTCCTAAAATGTATATAGATCCCACTTATACCACTTTAATTAATAATTTTATATATTTTTAAATTAATATTGGAAAATATAATTTCTATTTCAATGATTATATAATTTCAATTATAAGGTCACATTAGAAAATATTTTTTTAGTCTTTTATTCAAACCAATATATCTAATAGTAAATGTTTTTAGTCATTAATCGAAAGAAAAAACAAATTTCTTGATTTCTTGATTTATGACATAAAAATAAATATATGCGATAGTTTATTCACATACTTAAAATTTTAAAGTTTAATAACTCATTTTTCTTTAAAAATGTGTTTATTTATTTTATACACATATTTTTTAATCCACATTTGAATCCCATTAAAATTTAATTTTGTAAAATTATTAAATAATTTAGTATTAGATTTTTTAAATTATTCAAATGATATAATATCAAATTTTCTCATCAATATTATATATTAATGGTAAAATTTAAATAAAAATGAAGTACTAAATTAAGGTGAATTTTAAAAAGAAAAAATAAAAACCATAAAACACCACGATTTTTCTAAAATCAGTGGACATGGAGAATCTCAATCCACACATATTCTTACCCTCATCTTATTTATATTTTTGATCTAGTGATCATTGAATTGTAAGATTAAAATAATATAAATATATGGGTTATTTTAAAAACTACCCATCCCTTCACAAGAAAATGGGTAATACACCATCCACTTAAATACTCACCGCTCCTTAAAATATTTTTTTATCCTTGCACAAATTACTCCTTCAATAACCCTATCCCAAATTAATATTATTCCATTCACAATTTTATATTGTATGAAAATATTCTAAAATTAGATATCATGGAATATTAAATTCCCTAACATCACTAATAACAACTACATAACTTTTTTCATAGAATATATTCATTAAAATTAATTATATTAACACTAATATGATAATATTGTTATATTTTTTATAAAAATAATTTAATATTAAATTTTTATTTCTGGTATATATTAATATACCTAATCCATAATGAAAAATGATATCACTGTCTACACATACCTAACGATTTCAATCTCCATGAGATACAAAATTCCCTTTTCATTTCCACCCATCATTGATGTTTCCTCGGATGGATCTCCTGAGGATATATGATATTTATGAAACCAGTAAATTAATTATATATAACATTATCAACATATTTGTATATCCATTATATCATTAAATCATTAAAACACATTACGGTTTAAGTTGATTTAATAGACAACAATATAATTTTGAAAAAGGTATCCAACAAATTATTTTGAGATGTCATTTAATGATATTATAATGATATAATGATATATTTATTATTATTTATTGATCATATAAATAATTTTTAAATATAAATACCATCCATTAATATATAACCTTGTGATTATTTAAGACATTGATTACGTGTTCCCCATGATTTCCATTTTCACATCTTATTCTTGTGTTTCACATAGTGGTATCCGAAATTATACATAAATTGAAAAGATTTATTATTGTATAATGTATAACCTAGTATTCATGATTGTGAAACATAAGAGTGATAATGAATCCTTTCATCAAAATTGTTTTTAAAATAATCGATTGGATTTTCTAAAACACAATGGTAGAAATAATCATAAACTAAATAATATATTCAAAAAAATTATAATAAAGGATGTATTTTATAGGGTTATTTTTAAAAGTAATTATTATAGATAGTATAATATTCATGTTATTTATTATTCATAGAATATTAAAACACATTTCATGTTATGTGTTATTCATAGATTTTGTATGATGATGTTTGGATTTGAATCTTGAATTTGAAATTTGGATGTCTTGGATATGGGAACCAGATACCCAAAAACCGGCTATTTGAAAATGAAAAAAATTGTTTTCCCCACTAGTAATAGATTTATGGTTTTGGTCCAATAATAAATTTTATAAGAATTATTCCATAACTTGTATCTTGATGTATTTCATATGGTGGGATTCACACCTAATGAATGTATTTTACAATATTAATTGGTTTTTAATTATAAAATTAAAAAACATATGAAATAATAAAATATTATTCAATATAGTATGAAACACACATCATTGATTTTATCTTTTAGTAAATTTAATATTGACCTTGATTGCATTGTATGCAAGAACGATTTTTACCGTTGAACGTTATAAAATTTTTATTATTCTTATTTAATAAGATAGTTATTTCCTTAATTGTATGCTAGTTTTTTTAATATGGTAAACTAACATATGAAAATATATTTTTTAAACACCTTTTTTGGATTATTTATTGGTTATAAATAAGTCATTAATCATTTGAAAAAAGTGATGTTTTCTAAAAAATAGTAAATATTTTTCAAAGAAAGGAGTAATAATTATTTTTGGAACACATAATTTAAATTTAAATTTTATCACATTTATAAAATTTATTTTAATTAATAAACATCATTTATGACTGTGGGATACCAACTTACTATTATTTTATTTACTAAAAGATTAATATCTGTTTCATATTAAAAATACAGAATTTCATTTGATATGTATATTTTCATTTAAAGAATTTATAATCATAAATTATAATATTATTCTACATAATGTAAAATTTGATCCTTATTTTATATATTAATAAAATTTACGACATTGGAATAATTTTTATATTGATGTTTGATATAATAAAATTGTAACCATTTGGAAATTTTATTTAAAAATACAACATTATCTACCCTCATCTTGGAATAATTTTAAATTAAATTCATCGACATATTTGAGTTTATTTTTAATAATTGAATCCATATTTTGAATCAGCATAATTTATATTACTTAATATGTACAAATTAATATTTAACCATAATTATTATTGAAATGTTTTAAAAAAAGTTATGTTGATGAAGGTAAAAACAAGTTTTCATAGTGATTAATCATAAAATATAAGTTGTAAAAATGACCCAAAACATGTAAAAATGAATTTTTATGGCCATATTTAGTACCTTGGTACGTTTTTGATATATGTTTATGAGTTTTATTGACTCCTGTACAAGGAAATTTTCTATTTAAAATTTTATGTACAGAAAAAGACAAAAATAAATCCCACATATTATCCATATCTATATTTTCTTTTGATAGGGGAAAACATTTTTTTCAAAATAAATATTATTTATAATGGTAAGTGAGTTATTATTTTCATAATAATTTTTATATAATTTTTAGAGAGGAAATCATTAACCAAAATAATTATGAAATAGAAACATATTAATTATTTTGTTAATTATTAACTAACATAAGTGAAAATAAAAGCACTTGTGGGGATGTTAATTGAATGAATTATTGTATATTATTATTTTTTTATAGAAGTATATCATTTTCTCTTGGTTATAATATTATATATTCAAATTATATCATTTTTCTGAAATATAAAAATTTAAATTAATTAAATAACATCAAAATTGACTTTCAAGTTATTTTAAAATATATGATATATTACTAATTTATTTGAAATAATAAAACTAAAAATATTACATGTGATTTGTAAATTTTAATAAATATTTAAAATTTTCCTTTAATTTACCTATTTATCTTTAATAATTAGAATATTCACCGTTAAATTGTAAAAGCATTGGCAGTACTGTTACGGTGAATATAATGTTAGAGTGTGTTACACACACATCTAATAATTTAATTTCCAACAGACATGTTATTTTTTAATAATTAGATATCCTATTTCGAATCACTAGGTGTAAATATTATTATAATTATCACATTAATTAAGACTTAATGGATAAATGAAATATGTTATAAAACTTGATACATTAGTGAAAAATTAAAATGTTAAAAGTAACAAAACATATAAACTAAGGAAAAAGTGATAAAAATGATTCTATTTTTTGTGGAGGATTTTTACATCCACATAAAATCTACAATATATTATTATTCAATATTTTAGGATCATTATATAAGGTAGACCTTCCAATGGGGAATACATTTGACTATTTAAAATAATAACACTCTACCTCGACTATAAAAGTGAACTATATCATATTACATATTCAAACTTCATAATCCATTTTACTCATCCAAAAAATACCCAAATAACTTGAAAAAAATCCCTCAACACGTTATTTTATTTTTATTTTGTGATGAAATGTATCACTTTAAGGTTTGGTTAAATCTAATGTAAGAAACCTAAAGATGAGGTAATGTTCTCTAAAAGGAATGTTTTTTCATTTATTATCCACCTCATTAAATTTTTAGTAAATATTTATGATATAATAAAATCATAATATTAAATATACTATGTTGTATTTATAAAAATTGAATGGCCTTAAATAATCTTCAATCCATCATATGGGTTAGAAAATCAAGGCTCATGAGTAAGGACGACTATCTCCTCACAAACCATTATCATTCGTTTTTTCATTACAACATGTAGAGGTTATGTATTATGATGAATATAAATTATAATATATATATATTATACCAATTTTTTCATTATTTCATATATATATTTTTACTTTTTGTGAAATTGGAGACATGATAATGTCTTATATGTGTACAACTGACCACCCCCTCCTCAAGTGAAGTTATTCCCTTTCAGTAATGATTTAGATAAAAGTCGATAAAGAAAACATTAATGATAATATATAAAATAAATAACATAATTATAATATTAAATACATATATATAATTATTTAAGTAAATCATATATTTTTTATTACATATTTATTCAATTAACGATGATTACATCATTCTTGTACGTGAGGATAACCTCCTTTACAAAGAAATGTGACTCTATTTTTATCAGCAAACAAAATTAATGATATATAAAATCATATAATATGACTTTAGTGATATTTTTATATTTATATATACGTAAAATATTTATCACTTTATTTCCATAATGATTGGAGAAAAATGGCAATGTTACTCATGCATTTGTACGACCTACCATCTTAATGATCAGAACATACTTCATTTTTCATAACCATCATTCATGAGTTATATTGAAAGAAAACATTATGTAAAAATATAATAAATATTTAGTCATTATTTTTCTAGAGATGATATAACTATATAATATCTACTTAGACATGATATTTCAAGACGAAGCATGCATGAGAAAAGAATGAAATTAGCACCTAAAACAATGAAAATAATCATAGATCATCAGAAAATCCATGACAAGATATTCATAATTGTTCACATATGACATTTTAAATATATATATATATATATTTTATAAGTTAATTAATTGTTTAAAACCTCAATATAGGTGGTTAAGTTTTGATCAATCAAAATAACACTTATGGTATGTGATTTTTAAACTAATTTTTCACGCATTAGTTTGATATTATATTTCATTTATTACATCATTATATGATTATATTTGTTTGGATTTTTTATTTTATTATGATTGATTTCTAATTTTTTTGGATTTATATTTGTTTTATATAATTTATCCTTTTATTAATTTAAATTCTATGTTGTGATCATTTTTATGGTTAACGTTTATATCTCGATCTAATAGAGATTATTTAATTTTGTGTATCAATTATAGAAAATTAATTTAACATTTCTAAATAAACTCATAATTATTTTTCGTAGAGTAAATAATTAATATATTAATGTAATAATAACATTTTCCCTATCTTTTCTATAGAAAATGTTTATATAAAACGGTTTCATGAAAATTCGATATCATGTTTCAGTTTAATTTGACATATTATTTCTTCCAAAGCCATCATCTCAAAAATTGATTAAAAATTATTTTTTCTTTTTCAAAATGAATATTTAATGTTATTTTAAGCCAATTTTTCATATTAGAAAATGTTTTCAAAGCCATAATAGGTTATTTTAAAAATAGTTCATATTATTACATTTCTAAAAAATTGAATGAAAACATTGTTTTAACATGTATATAATTATCAAAATTATCATCTTTGATGACCACACATATGTTTTCAATATTATTTTATGAGTATCAATGTTTTTTAATAAAAAAATTTTAGAATCTTTTTTAGAAATTTGACTTTTTCAAAATGTGATTTTAAATAAAAATTATTTTCAAAACATTTTTTAAAATGAAATGGGAAATTTCCTAAAATTTATCTTTAGAGATCATTTTTTTATTTCTATTCATAAATGGAAGAAATTATTTATTAATAAAATGGGAATATATTTTAGTAATATAATTCTTAATCTTTATTTATATAGTTTAGGATCATTTAAACTAAGGAATGTATTGACATTCACTTCCTCTATTAATTTTTATAGTCAATAACATTCCATTAAACTATCATATTTCTTATTATCATTATGCATTAGATTTACCATAAATATCATTGTATTTTTTACTATGGATATTTTTATTTCATAAACTATATATAATTATATATATAATGTAATACTAATAAGGTTATTTTATAATTGGGAAAATATCTATAAATCAGTATCCTTTTGACAATGCAGATACATTATAATTATGAAATTTGCAGCAGAAATAAATCAATTAATCAATATGGGTGGAATTATCTGGAATTATATTAGATGGGTTTGATAAATTTTAAATGATTTCCCGGAATGCATCATTTGTCTCATAAGACAAAATTAGTTTGAAAAATCTGCTGCGTTCCTAACTTATATGATTTAAAATACCTTTTGAATGGTCTTGATAGTATTATTCTAAACCCTGTAATGATTGTTCTTAAATGTAAGGGTATTATTTCCATATGAATAATGGAATCCTAACAATTAATAATTTAATTATTTTATATTAGTTTTTATATATCCATTATATTTTTTATATCACATTATCCATTGACGCATCACATTCTCAATTTATGGATTAAATGATGTGTTTTTTCAGTTATTTACATTTTCATAATTATTATCCATTATCTTATCATGATATTCATGTTATTAAAATAAAATGTGTATTATGTTACTTACCCTTTCATATTTATTATTCATATGGATTCAAGATTGTTCCTACTATATTGAGTTATGTTATGACCATGTTGATAAAGAATATTATTAAATTAAGATATTACTTTTTGTTGTTAAGGAAATTTAAAAGGAGTAGAATGAACTAAATGTTTTTTGTTGAAAATTAAAGATAGAATCATATTTATAAAATTATGCTCGTAATGATAAATAATTTTCATTAGTATGGAAATATATTTTCGAGAAGAAATTCTTCATTGAACACTCCATGGGTTCATAATGAGGTTCTAATCATATTGAGAAAGAGTATTTCATTATATATAGATCCAATTTAAAATATGATGATGCATTTATATTTTTTATTTCACAGAAATAATAGTAATTTTTTAAAAATGTGACATCTGCATGATGAATATAAGGGTGTGAAATGATGATTCCAATCATATCCAATATAATCTTATTGAGGCTGGTTGAAATAAAATAAGTTTTTTTGAGAGAATAATATATTATAAAACATCATAATGTAAGTCATAAGTACTAAAGTTGATCTTCAACAAATTAAATTTCATAAATGAGTTCAATATTTCCATATTAATTTTTTGAAATAAATAAGTGAATGATTTTAGATCGTTCTTTGGTATCATAATCAGAAGAGAAAATTAGTAGAAAAATAGTCTTTTTAATGTATTTTGAAAAGTATTGTCGAAGGGGGAAGGAATTTTTCTTGAAGGTCACTGATTTGTTGGGCCTATATTTTTATTCATTAGTATAGGTAATCTTAATGGGAAGATATAAGATTTTAAAAATTGATATAGAGAAACATATTAGACAATCATTTATTTTCATCTTAATGGCATATTTGGAATGATAGTTAATCAAAGATTCATATTAAGAATACAGTTGTTTTCCTTATTAAATTTGTTGTAGATAAATATAACAAAGAAACTGTTTTTGAACATATTATTCCATTGTAATGAAGAAATCATATTTGGAAGATAGTCTTTCAAGTGCTATCGTGAAACATAAATAAATATCTATAACTATGATTTGTTCATATGTGGGTCAAGAAAATATCAGTGACCAAACGAAATTATCATAATGATGAAATCATATCATAAAATTAGAATCAAAACATGATTATTTTTTGGGAATAATTATTCCATAAAAGATATACATGTTATTGAAGAATGCATTTTGATGGTCATAATGGGTAAAATAATAGAGAAAATCGGAATGAAAAATATGAATCATACTTTAGAGTTGTTAGAAATACTAAAGGGATCTAAATTCAAGAGAGGATCAAAAATTTATGAAATATTGAAGAAGTCATAAAAAATATAAAAATTTCACTGGTAATTGAATGAGTTAATGAAATATATTGATTGATGGGGAACTGAATGAGTCAAATAAATATATGATATTGAAGGAAGTGTGGAGATTCATGAGTTTTGGGGTAGTAGGAAAACCTTTTCGTGGTACTACATTAACAACTACTACAAGCCTCAAAATATTCGATGAGTACTGCAAGAATTATGGGACTGGAATTATTCCCATTAGAGAAGAGGGAAGATCCACTATTAAGATGGAAGATGATTCTGGTTTGTTTTTTCGTGAAGAGTTTTTCATGAGAGAAAACAATAAATAAGAATAAATAAGAACATAATCATAGATTCTCTATTGAGAAATTGTATTAGAATTTATGTACTCTGGATGAAGAAATTTCAAATTTTATTCAAGTGATATTCTGTCAATGTTATATTTTTTTAATGAATAATCAGAGTTGGGAATCAAAATGGGATGTTCGGACTAAGAAAAAATTGGATCAAAATTTTTTATATAATATTACGAAAAATATATATTCTTGTATTTATCAATCAAACATAAAAATCAGACTGGGTTATTTGATTAAGTATCATTACTTATTCTAGGAAGTTCTTACTTTTCCATGGGTAAGAAATCAAAGAATTATTTTTATTGTGTATTTTTTTCAAAGTTGATTAGGAAGAAAAAAATGTAATAACACATTTCATGAAACATATAACACATGAACTATTGTATAGAATATAGTTCTACCTAAGTGTAAAGGAATATTTTACTCATTGTATTAAAAAAAAGGATATTTTTTACAAAGGATTGTGTGGTATTGGATTATTTCTAAATTCTACTATGGAATACATACTCTTGTAGATTTGTGAACCTTGTAAACTATTATGTTCTGGTTGTTATGTGTTTGATTTTTTTCAGTGGAGAAAGAAGTCTTTTTATAGGTGGCTAAGGTTGTTTCTTCATAAAGTAAACATAAAAGAAAAAGATATCACTATGTAAACCCTCCACCTCTTAGTGATAAATTAATCCTTGTTTGGTAATCTCAGTTGGAATTAGAGTCAAAAGATACCTTAATTTATTTTTTGTTGATGTTTTTAAGGTATGTTGTGAATGAAAAATCTGAATTTTATAAATAGTAATATGATTCCAATATTTTATGTAATGATCTATCATATCTAGATATATGTAATGGTTTTATATCTTATATCTCTTGGTTATGTTTTTCATTAAGATGCAAATAATTTATTTCATCCTATTGATATAAAGTTTACTCTTACACAAGTCTATAATAACAATCCTGAGAATGATGGAAGAGATAAAAATTCTATACTCTCATCACATTATGGAAGTGATGATTTTTTGAGTGATAGGTGTTTCCACCTAAAAATGAATATTGGAAAATTTGTAAACATTATATAAGAAATATAAATGATAAGAATGAAAATTACAAATTTGGAGGCTAAAACATGAAGAATTGGAAAAAAAGCATGAAACTGTTGGGGACATCATTACCATGGTTAATGACAATATCATAACTATTATATGACTTGGTAAAATGTTTTAAGACTCAATAGTTGTTGAAAATATCATAATAAATATTTACTATGTGTTTAATACTAATGAGTATTCATTTGGAGATAGAGTTCATGGAACTCATGCTCTAGATTATTTTCCTAGGCCTCTCACCACTTGTGAAATTAGTAGGGACAGATTATGAATAGAAACAAAATGATATCGAAATATCTTTCAATTAAATATAATAGCTAATTATAACGAGGTTATAGAGGAAGATGATGTTACTGACTCTGACATCGAAATGAGGTATGTAAAAATCGTGTATATATTTTGTCCAGAAAAATTAAAAATGTAAAATGTGTAATAGGTAAATATAAAGGTGAACATCACATGAAATGTTTTTTATGTGGTTAAATTGGTGACACTATGGCTAATTTTCCTTAATAACAAAATTAAGAGAATAGTAATGAATAATAATTAATTCGAAGAAGCTTATATAAGAGTCATGTTTATAAAGATAATTATTTTTTCATATGGAAAGGTAAAAATTTATTCAACCCCAAAAGATTAATCTTCTTATCTATAGATGATTATTATGATGAATTAGAAGATGAATATGAAAATTCGTTTGAAAATGAAATATTGAATTAATTTAATGAAATAGTTAATAATGAAGAATCCAGAATTAGGAGGTCTAATGAATATAAGGAAATATAATCAGAATTGCATCGTAAATAATAATTGAAATAGTGTTGGAGAATGAATAGAAAGAAATAAAAATAAATCAATTAGATAAATTATAAAAACTTATAAATAAATAAACAAAATGTTTTTTCTAATTATAAATTACATATGGTGAAAAAAATTTATTATTTAATAAAATATATTAATGAAGAAAATAATTTTAAATGATAAACAAGAAATAAATTAGGAAGGAAAAATATGAATATATGGAGCTTGTCCAAAAAAACATTCTAAAGTGAAACATATTGATATTTGTTTTAAAAACTATATATCTGATGCTATTGAATGTTCTCATAAGTAGGAATCATATAAGTATTAAAAATTTACCTTCAATTATAGAGAAGAAATCAGGATTTTTTTCCATAGAATAATAAATATTAAAGTTATGTATGTGGCCAAAGTTAATAGTGGTTAAAAAATTAGATGTTTCTTAAAACACAACGTCTTCAAATTTTTATAAAAATTCTGAAAACGAATATTTCTATATATTATGTTATCTGAATAATAAAAATAAAATAGACTTGAGAAACAAGATTATGGTGTAAAAATATATGTTTATAGACAAAAATGATCCGTTAAGAAGGTAACAGAGAAAGATACTAACAATATAGATCAATTTGAAAGTTATAGAGGAAAATACACCTTCAATATATGTTATAAGTATTTTATAGGTTTTTTACATATGGAATATATTTGTCACTTCAACCGAAAACATTAATAGAATTACATAAATTATGGAAGTTAGGGTTTGAGGGACATTCAAAACACTAAAATGAATACGTCTGAGGAAGAAGTTTTCCAGAAACTTGAGAAAGATTGTCTAAATGTTGGGAAAATGTTCAAACCCATGTAAAGTATTTTTGAAAGGTGTAAAAAACCTATAAATCATTCTTATATTTTTCTATTTTTTAGAAACAGAAAAAACCTTTTTTAAAACGTTTTAGGACCCAGAGATGAAGAATGAAAATGGAGAAGAAAAATACTTTATTATTGAAACCTATTTGAAATATTTAAAATGAAATCGACCTTGGATTATTTATAGTGGGTGTTCATATAAAATTATAGTAGCAAGAAATTTGTGTAATATTTTGAAATATATGAAATAAGGAGTGGAAACATTTTTCAAGGGTGAATATGTATGAGTTGGGTATTTTGGATCATCCATAATTGCGAAAGAAAAGATGAAATCCATAAAAACATTATATATTGATGGAGTAAAACATATCATTTTGAGTGTTTAATAACATTGTGGTGAAGAAAAATAAAATTATCGATGGAAAAATGGGTTTGATTAGAAAATTGAGAAAGATAGAAAGATTGTTATAAGAGGCCAACATAAAAAAGGAAACATATTCCAAATTGGTGAAATAAAAAAACTCTTGATACATGGGTATGGTGGAAGAAAATGAATATTGACATTAACTTATAGGACCCATTTTTAATGAAACATGAGAAATATATCTATGTGATACAGTGTTTGTGAAATTCTAGATATGTCAAGGAGAAGATATTGGTGTTGCAATCTTTTTCATAAACGAACAATTACAAAAGTAGTGCAAAATAAAATTTAGGATTTTTTCAAGACAACCCCTTGAACTTATACATTACAATTTTTTTGGCCAATGCAAAAATAATAAAAAATTAGAGGAAAATAAATAAATAGTTATATTAATGACTTTATTGCGTTTAATTTTCTCATTTATATGAAACATACATTAGATGATCTATAAATGTATAAACCATTGTGGTTTAAAGATGAGAAAGAATGTGACTATTCAATGATGTTTTGGTGAAAGGATAATGGGTGTAAATATATAAATAAAAAATATTAATGTTATCATGAGAAGCCTAGAATTATTCATGAGTTCAGTTCCCAATACACTCCCAAAAAAATAAGGTTTACGAAAGGAATATTAGAAGTCAATTTGAAATGGGGAGAACTACATTACATGAACATGGTATTTCTCATTACTATAGGTGTCAAGACATGAGTATTATTGTATATATTCAAATTTGATGTTTCTACAAGAAAATTTCATATATGAATTCATATGAAATGGTTTTTGGAAAAACTCCATGTTCTAAACACTTATAGGTTAATGGTAGTCTATGCATTTGAAAGAGGAACAATGGAAACCTTAAAAAGTTTGGGAAGCGTGTTGAAGATGTAAATATATGAATGATATTAAAATTGTCGAGGAAGATAAACAGACCTCTTCTGATAAGGTTATTGAGTAGTGTAAAAAAATAATTATCAACAATTTGAATAATGATAATGATAGTGGTAATCCTACTTGAGAAGAAGATTTAGACTCATCTATATCAGGTTGGGAGGATGAAACTAAAAAAATCTTAATTGGATGATGAATCTACTAGATTCCACAAACATTATTAGTGAACAACATCAAAGGGTTTAAACAAGTAGAACAATTTCAAATATTTTTTTTTTCAAAAGTAAATCCAAAGGATGTGAATAAATCAATTGAGTATATAGAATAGGATGAGTCCATGAATGGAGACATGTATCTGATAGAAATATATGATACATGAGAACTCATACCTAATCAAAATAACAAAAAAAATTGGTATAAAGAGAATCTTCTATAATGAGTTGAATGAATAAGAAATATTGGTATGGAATCATGAATGATTAGTGTGTAAAGGTTACTCAAAAACTGAAGGTGTTGATTTTGATGAGAATTTTCCATCAGAGGAAAGGTTTTAAATAGTTAGAATATTTCATTCTATTTAACCATAATGATTTTTAAAATAATTAAATTTATAGGAAGTTTTTATTTATGAATGGGGTTCTTAATGATGATTTTTACATTGAATATCCATGTTTATTTGATATTGGATAAGATATATGTCATTTGTTTAAGCTAAAGAAAACCATTTATTGGATAAAACAAGCTCCTTTAGAATGGTATTCCAATTTGGATACATTCTTGAGGAAGGTGACTTTTATAAAATGGGGAGCTAATAGTAAATTTTTGATAAAAATGTCCTAAGTTTTTCCTAATACAATTGTTTATGTTGATATCATTATCTTTGTTATGATTGATGAATGATCTTGTAAAATATACAATGAAAAGAGTATTTATTTATATTTCCATTATTGGAGTAATGAAATAATTTCTTAGGTAACAAATTATACAAAATAAGAAAAATATATTTCATTCAATAGAATATAATTCTATAGAACACCTTCTAATGTATGGCATGGAATATTCCAAAACCATATCCACACTGATTTCAGTGGGAACTAAGTTTTCTAACGATATATAATCTAATGTAGATGCTTATAAATAATTTTAAAATTAACAAAATTTTCTTGTATTTGAATTTCACAAGATAGTAAATTGATTACCTTTTTACCTTATTAAAAATATTTTATAGTTTTCCTATAATATCACATTAATTTAATTTAAAAATAATTCTTATATATATTAAAGGAAAAAAAATTTGAAATCAGGATTCATAGTTAAGAATTTGTAGACATTTTTGGTATTCATATGTTGATTGGTTAATAATTGTTGTTGATTATAGAACCATAACTGGAGATGTTCTCTATCTAGGGATAATTTGAGTTATTTGTCATACAATGAATCAAAATTAATAACTCTTAGACTGACATAATATGAGTTTGTTTTTTAAAATCATGATGATACCCCATATATTTGGATGGAAAATCAATTTAAATACTTACTTTTTGATGTAAAGGTACAATTTTCTTTTGGTATGTGATAATCCATTTACATTCAACCTTACATGGAATCTGATAAAATATTCGAATTAATATCATATTTACAAAATGTAACACATTATCAAAGAACATGTGGGGAGGAATTAATTAAAGCTGTATTACGTTAATAAATTAGAAATATTTGATGTTATATTAGCAAAACCTCTACCAAATGAATGTTCTTATAAATTGAGGATGAATATTGGTGTCCAAACTCATTCCCATCAATGTTAAGGTATTCTTTTTTGACCGTTATCGCTCCATAATATTGGATAGTTTTGTCAAGGGATATAATTATTCCATAAATCAATCTATATGTAATAATACAAAAAAATGGATATCTGTTTATGTTTTCAATATATCCATGTAATGGTTGCATATTTTTTAATATTTTGTTTGAGTGGTTATTGGAAAAAATTTATTCCATTGAAGTTGAAAAGTAAATAATGGATCAGTATGAATGATGAGGAAGAATGATAAGAAATAAAACAGAGGTAGAAAGGT
The DNA here is from genome assembly GCA_963277665.1 of Viscum album. NCBI lineage: Eukaryota > Viridiplantae > Streptophyta > Magnoliopsida > Santalales > Viscaceae > Viscum > Viscum album. The sequence continues at coordinate 160,264 of CAUJRU010000254.1, forward strand.
TGAGGATGAAGGATGAGGATGATTGATGAGAAAAAATATTGAGGAAGAAAGATAGTGAATATAGTTATTGAAGAAAATATTAAGAGGCTTCATAGTAACAACATTTAGACAACATGGTTTCTTGTAAATAATACATTTTTCTTTCAATGATATACCTAATATAGGTTTATAATTATTGATAAGTAGTCCATAGTTTCAAGTTGAAATGTATTGTATTTATGAATAATTATTGTCAAAAAATATAAGTGGTGGATATTTTTAGAACCAAACTGATAAGGAATATTATCTTATTAAGATAATGTATGATATTTTCAAAGAAATAACAAAGAAGGACAAATCACCTCACCTTTTTTTGGAGAAAATTGGATTGACCATCATATTCAAAAAAGAAACCTCATAATTAATAATAATGTACATTAGAATATAAATATATTTTTTCAGATTCAAAGGTTCATTGAACCCACCTTTTTTCCAGGAAGTGGTTCTAATAATTTTTAGCAAGAGAATAAAATTATACCAGGATCCAAAATGGAATCTTGAGATTCCCTAATATTTTTTTTTCCTAAAAGTCATATGTAAGTTCTAAAACTTGTGATTCGATCATGATGAATGTATATGGAATAAAAGATGCTTCAAATAAAATTTTGGAAAATTGTATTCAGACTATTTAGAAAGAATTTTTTTTTCAAAAGAATATAATGTTTAAAAACATCTAAATTTAAGATAGGGGAAGTGAAATATGATCTTCAACAAGTTTAATGAAATAAAGCTTTTCATAATTTCATGTATAATTTTTAAAGACAATGATGTTAGGGGTTACATATAGTATTTTGGTATCATAATCATAAGATAAAAGAAGAATACAAAGAGTATTGAATAAAGAATTTTTAACATATTTTCAAAGGGGGAATGGAATATTGTTTGATGTTACATAATACATTCCCATATTTTTATCAATTATTATGGAGCATCATAAATAGATGAAATATGTTTTTTCACAATTAATATAGAAAAACATATTCAATAATTCATTTTCATCATGGAAATGATGAAATCAGAATGAGAGTTTGTTCTATAAATCTTTATGATGTGAAAAAAATTATTTATATTAGATTTGATATAGAGAAACAGAATAATGAAACTATTGTTTAATTTATGCATATATTATAATGTCAAGAAATTATTGGGTAGTTATTCTTTTAGGTTGTACAGAGAAACATAATGAAACACATTCAGTTCTTATTTGAATTCATGTGGGTTAAGAAAATATGAGTAATAAATTTCCTTTATTATAGTGAAGAAGTCATATTTGGAAATCAGAATCATAATATGTCTGATGATTTTTAATATGTATATATTTATAGATTATAAATTTGGTCAAGAAATAAAGTTGACCATTTTAATTGAAAAAGGTAATGGGAAAATAGAAATGAAAAATTTGATTCATATGGATGATTTGTTAGAAATAATGAAGGGAGTTAATTTCAAGAGAACATCTAAAATTCAAAGATATTCAGAGAAGTTGAATAAATGTACAGATTTCAAGGGGAATTTAATGAGTCAAATAATGGTATGGATTTTAAGGGAAACTGAATGAGCCATGTAATGATATGAGATTTATCATATTTTTAATATTACCTAGGATTATTAACGTTTGAAATCAATTTTTTGGATCCCACTTAATCCATTTTTTGTGAGTCCATAAATATGAGGATAGTACATCATATGTTATTTGACTTGCATTATTCCTGAATGTGAAGAGTTATGATCTATAATTTATCAAAAGAAGTTTCCAGTATGTATTTTTTAGATGAGGTTTTCTATATATAATAAATATAGGAGAACAATGAAAATTTTAATCAGAGTTTCTATATTCAGAAACTAGACTATGATTTCCGAAGTGAAGAAGAAGTAAGTTCATATTTGAATCAAGATATATTCTATAAAAGTAAAATTTTTTGTTTTGAAACATTGGATTTCGGAATTATAATGAGATATCCATACTCGGATTGAAGTGGTTTAGAATTATATCAGAACTATTCTAATAATGTTATATTTGAGTATTGATAAATAATACATGGCAATTTGGATATTGTATCATAATTAGTATCATTATAAATTATAAGAAGTCCATACCTTCTATTTTTTAAGAATGTAAGGAATTTTTATGAATGTATATGTTTTTTTTGAAATATGATAAGGTGGAACAAAATATGAAGTGCATTATTTTGTGCTACCTGAATCATAGACTCTATTGAATTGAATATAGTTCCCCATGAGTGTAAGCTAATATCATATTAGTTTTATTCCACACAAATGTATTTTTCATGTAAATTGTGTGGTATTTTGTTATTTTCAAACCATAATAAGGACTATTTTCTCTTAATGAGTAGTGAAGTCATAAATCATTGTGTTCCTATGGTTATGTCTTTGAATTTTTTTTTATTATAGAATGAAAGCATTCAAAATAAGGTTTTTGTTTTTTATTAAGAATGTAATATTAAATGGAAAAAGATAAAACATATTCACCCCTCTCATCTCAGTGATACACAAATCCTAGTTCGGTAATCTCAATATCTTACTCAGTATTTGAGGTCAATTTTATTTTGTTTGTATTCCGTAGGATTCCATGGCTTTTACTATGATGGATAATCAAGTATATACTATATGGAATAAAGTTAATATTTGGGAAAAATATAAATTTTTTAATTTCAGTGATCCAATGTAATGTTTAACTAATATATATTTCTATTTTACAAATAAAAATAAACTATTCAGTTTATTAGGACTTTATTACCTGTATGTTATGTCAAGAAAATGAAGTTCTACATCGAATCTGGAATTTGGGGGTTGATATAATTATACACGTTATCATAGAATGTTTAGATGAATCCATTGGAACGTGATTTTGAAAAATCCTAAAATAGGGAACATAACCCTATAATAGAGTTTGAGGATAACTATGTAAGAACATCCTAACATTGTGGAATGTATAATTTTGTGTTGTTTTGTAAGGAAACTCACTATTTTAATGAAATTAAAAGTGTATTTGGTTCTCCCAAAGAGGAACCTAGGGTGATAATTTTGAAAAAGTTGCATTGGGATTTACCCTAAAATTACATAGTACCCAAGAAGTGGCCTTATTAAGAACCTGGTTTGACACTCCTAGGTGGTTTGTGTAAAATAATTCACATTTTCATTAACAAACATTATGATAGATATGAAAAAAAATATTACCCCAATGAAACCATATTTTGGATTCTGAGATTAACAATTCCTCTGTTTTAGATTCCACTAAGGGTTACAGTATATTTTTAATTACACATTATGGTTTCAAATTAATAATTTTATGAGATAATGTAGTATAATCCATTGTTTAGAAACCAAACCTAGTAGAAGGAATGGTAACATCATCAATACACATAATCTAATGACTACGAATGATTGTCTCTTAGATTGATTTAATAAAATCATGCGACGTTAACTATTATCCTAATCATTCTCATCATATTGGGGTATAATATCATTTTTATACAAGATAGATAAATAATTCCAATATTTTTTTTTCATTTGGAGGGAATCATGAGAAATAGAGGATACCTAAAAAATAGATGGATAGATGTATGAAGAGAAATAATGATTTTCCAATGGGTGTTTATTTTTGAAATAATCACCCTTATATATGAATGAAGGTATTGTGAGTTGGTTGTATTTTTTATGAAAATGGTCACCAAGAAAAAGAATGCAAAGGGTTGAAAGAAAAATATTTAGCCAGAATTTTAACTGTAGTTAGGCACTGAACAACACAAATAAACTCCCTAATCATTAATATAATATACCTTAAAAAAGATTAGGGATCAATGCCACTCTTATTATATGAATACCACCTATTTAGAATGATTAATGTTATTATATATTTGGATCATTGAAATATATAATAAAACTATATTATTGAATAATTTTTTTAAAAAAAATTATGAAATTTCTAATGATTTTATTAAAGTATGTTTTCTTAAAGGATTTTATTGAGTCTATTTAATAGTTCCAAGAAAACTGATTCAATGGAATGTTGATATTCTTGGAAAACATATGATTGAGGGAAAGATAATCCTTAATATGTTACTGATATTGAAATAATAATGATAGGATAAATTGGGATTGATATGAATAAATTGGAATGTACTAGCTAACTTTTAATATATTAATGACTTACTAATAGAGTGGTTTATGCTATCATTTCTAGAGTCTACAACATTTTTGGATTTAAACAATATTTCCAATAATAATTATATTATTTAAGTAATAAGGAATAAATAATTTTCCCAATAAGGTTTTATTGTAATCCATTTTATTACCATTTTCTAGAGAATACGTGATTATGATATTCTTATGTTTGGTGTGGGATTATTAAGAGATAATTCCTGTTGTTTTAATAAGAACATTTTGGAAATTTACTGGCCTTCTTTCAAAATTGTTTGATCATAATATTTTTTAAAAGATAACCATTTACAATATAGTTTATAATGAAATTTGAGCTTTTTTCATTAATGTATTAGTTCACTCCAAGACGCTACATGTGATAAGTCATGAATTATAATTAGGTAATTTACAACCTAATGATCAAATAATTCTTATTAGAAATGTATTAATGAAGTATATTTCCTTATATTTTTTTATCAAAAATATAATTCTTCAAAATTAGTAAAATGGAAATTAAAATTATATTATCCTATTAATTAGTATCTAATGAATAAGATGTCAATTTAAATCATCAATGATATAGGGTTTCATTCTCTTAACAATTCATTGAACATTCACATGATTGGGATGAACAACATCCATCACTATATATAATAATTTAGTCTTTTACACCTACTCAATGTCTTCACATTATAAGAATGTTCTTTTATGTAGAATCCTCGTTATATGTTATTCAATATCACAAATTTAATCCATTTTCTTCTTATTAAGATGTTATTCTATTTACTCTTTTAAAAATGCGAGTTATGCAGTAATAGTATATCAACCCATTTATTACCGAGATCAAGTTCAAAAAACGAGGACACGATTTAGTTGATATGGGATGAATGTAACACACAACAAATATTAACATAATTAGATATTTTTTCAAAGTATATGTAACCCAAAATTTTATGTTTACCTTATTATACATGTAACAATATGTTTTCTTATGTTGCACACATGACTGAGTTTTACCAGACAACATTATTATATTATTATTATTATTATTATTTATTAAGATATTGTTTGTGTACACATTAGAATTAAAGGTATTAATAGAATTATATAACTTATTATAACATATATTTTAAACACAATTGTTTTTACTCTATTGATTATAAATAAAATTATACTTATTTTGAAGAGAATTTTTTTTATGAAAAACAGTATTTTTTCTAATAAATATTATTTAATCATGCATAGAATAAATATTTTTTTTCACATTTTGAAACAATATTTTAAAATTTAATAATTATATTTTATTTAGTAATACCAAAATTATCTTCGTGAGTATTTTCTTTTTATGAATCAAATATGATTAATTTTTTTATGAATACTTTATATACTGAATTTTATTTGAAAATTCCCTTCAGTTTAAATAATTTAAAATAATTTTTTTAATGAATATTAGATTTGATGAAAAAATATTTAAATTTTATATTCATCAATATAATGTAGTTAATTTTTACAATATTAATATTTAATGATGATATATGAACATTGTAGACTTTGGAAAAAATTTATTTGGGAATCATGTGTTATTATCTTATTTAGGAAATTAAATTTAAAATAAATTATTCCTCTTTGATGAGTTGAATTTGAAAAAATTGATTATATATTTAGACTAATAATAATTTCAATTATCTAATAGTGTCATCGCAAATCTTGATCATAATTGTTAGTGAACCAAATGAAGATTATTTATAGTTATTATTTTAAAAACAAGATTACATTGGGATTAAATTTAGATTATAATGTTTAATAATAAGCCAAAAATTATTAAAAAATATATGATATCCTTATTTATAAACTTATGAATTTTGGATAAATTTTTATGAGTTTTGAAGACATATTTCAATGAATGTGATCTATGTAATAAGTTATGTAAATAAAAAAAATGATAGATAAAAAAACAAAATTGGTTTGGTTTTATATATTATTTTGAATGGCTATTTATTTATTCATAAGATGATAATTTATATTTTTGGATTAATTAGTTAGATAAAAAGATAAAGATATTCCAACATAGTAATTATTTGGTTAATAATTAACTAAAATAAATGACACTAAACATATTAAATGTAAAGTATATTGAAATAATTATTGTTATTAATTAATTTTAAAGATTTAAATTTTATGTTACATATGTTTTAAAAGAAAATATTCAAATTTAATAATTATTATTTTATTTTTAAATTAAAATCAAATAAAAAATTACAAAATAAAAAAGAATTTATTTTATAATAAATGATATTTAATTAAATGATTTAAAATTAAAAAAAGGAGTTATTTATACAATGTTATCATTAAATGTTAATAAGTATAAAAAATTTCTCTAAATTTACCGATTAAAAATTTTAAATATACATATTTATCAGCAAAATGTTTGGACTTTTTAAGCACGATTTGGGATATGTATTATTTTTTCATGTTACACATGCTTCTATTAAAATTTAATTTCATCACACATTATATATTAATTTTAAAAATTCTGTATAATATTTAGAATATATGGGTATACAATTTCTAGTAATACTCACATTAATATATTCTTAATGGATAAATTTATTGGCTAGAAAACTAATTACTATTTTGAAAAGAAACAATTGTATAATAAGGAAATATTGATGTTAAAGAAAAAGTTATAAAATTGTTTTATTTTTGTTTATCATATATGTTTATGAACTAAACTAAACCTAATCTACATTATTAATCTATTTTTTTGACACATGTGTTAATAGGGGACTCCAAATAGTAAATATCATTGAGTATTTACAAGACTGTCACTCCTCATCAATTATAAAAGGGTACAAACTACCCTAAATTATTCATAACTCTTAATAAATTTTGAATATACCAAATATAAATATACGACTTACCAAAATACCTACCATCATACTTAATGGATTATATTTTAATTAATCCATCCTATAATGGGTTTAGTGCAAACCAAATGATGATACCCAAAGAAGAAGAGATGTTCCCCAATGAGAATCTTAATTTTACTTCTTTCCCAACGTCCTTCAATTTTTATTAAAAAATAATGATTTATTAGAATATGTATCATCCATATAATGGTTTTATATTATAATACATTTTTTACATTAAACAATATCCCTTTCCATCAAATGATATATGAAATTATTGTTTATGTATAAAATGGACTACTGCCTCACTAACTAATGTCGTTAATTTTTTCCAATTCCACCTTCAAAGGATGGGCAATATAAGTTTTATTATATATATACATATATAATATATTAAACTTTTTTATACATACATATTCATTATAGAATATATTATTTACTAGTTTCCATTCTGGTAGTGACATGATCATGTAACTCATGCGTACAGGGGACTACCTACTCTTGATGCAATCTAATTAATCATTCACGATCACATTAAATGGTAGTCGATAAGGAATGAATTTAAGGATTATATGTGATATATATTACAAAGCTAGGATATTCATTAAATATTCATCATTTTAATGATATTTTATCATTTTTGTTAAAATTTTCCCTTTGTGAAAGACAGTAGCATCATTCGTGTATGTATGGACTACCGACTTCACGAAGTAAAGTGAGTGTATTTTCATCACTACACATGAAATGTATATATATAAGTAAATAACATGGTATAAATGATATATTAACAATCCTATTAATGTAAAAAATTACTTATGTCCTTTCTATAACGATTGGTGAAAAATAGAAATGTTTGTCATACGTATGTACAACGTACAATCTATATGATCATAATGTTATTAAATTTTATTAACAAACAAGAATGATTAAATTTATTTTTAAAATTTATGTAAAATTTTGATAATTAATTAATGATTATTATTATTTATATTATATAGTTATACATTTGGACTAAGAATGATTAATTTTATGATTAAATGTACAAGAGAAAAGAAGGAGTTTAGCTCTCAAATCATTAAAAATAATAAATGATAATCAATGAATGTGTTATAATATATTGTAAATTGATAATATATGATGTTATAAATATTAATTTGGTTTTTAATAATATAATAAAATGTTTTAAACCACAATATATGATCAAAAATTAGGTTCAACCAAAAGGACATGTGATATTAGGGACATCTTAACATAATGTCCACATATTAGGTTAATATACCCATTCATTGATTAAATCATGATAAGATTATTTATGTAATGTATTTTTATTATATTATGGTATATACACACTTACATAATGTGAATGTATGGTTTATATACACAATAATTAAATTGATTATTTCTCAATTGAATGTTATGATCATTTGTGGTGATTATTTAAAAATCTATATATACTCGAGATTGTACATTAATGAATATTGGTTGAATAAAATTAATTGAAATTAAAATAATAAAACCTTCCATTTTTCTCCTCTTTTTATTAACTTTAAATTATAGATAAAAGTTCCATTTTACACTTTTTGGAACTTAAAATGTTTCATAAAATGTTTTTAAGAAAATACAACATCATTTCTCACTTAGATACGAATTTTTTTTTTTATCATAAAATTTTTTCTAAAATTTTTTAATAAATATTCCAAAATTACATAATTTTTTAATAAATTAATTTTCAACTATTATTAATTGTGACAATTTTTTTAATAGAACCATTATTTCATTTTCAAAACAATGATCATTTGGATTTTATTGATAATGTGAAAGAGATCATTTATTTAATGTCTACAACATGAATATATTTTCTAATCAAAATTATTAATAAAATTGTTTAAATAAATTTGTTATGTTTAAAATGTTATTTCAAATTTGAATTATTTTCAAAGAATTTTTTTAATTTATTTATTAAATTTTTTAATCTATTTTTTTTAAAAAGAAAATTTTATTTTCTTCAGAAATGTTTTAACGATACAATTATTATTTTTATATTAATGTATTAAAATTACCCATTATTAATAATACTATGGGTATATATGGTATTTATTTCATTATTTTTCTTCACCTTTATTGTTTAAGATCCATTTAAATATAAAAGGTGTTAACAGTCACTTCCTTGATTCATTTTTTTGTCAATAACATTCCCTTGAATTGTTCACATAACTAAGATCATTTGATACGAAATTTACCCTAACTATCCATGTTATAAATCAATGATAATTATGATGAATAAATGATGTATCATTTCTATATATTGTATATCAAATTGAATGTTATTTGATATCAAGGGAAATATTTATAATAATATATCATTTACTCAACAACGATAATTTATCATAAGTATAAGGCCCCAGCCTTAAACCTTACTTAATCTTGAGTTATTACAAGATTACACATTGAGGATCTTTTCAGGTTTAGAGTTTTAGAGAATTAGATCATGAAACATGCATTACATTCCACATTTAAACAAAGTGGTTACATAAAAGACAATATTCATTCTTCCCATCAATGAAAACATATTTAAAATAAAACACGGATTCTTTCTTGACACATCCTTGACACTATCATCACATCATGTACCTTTCCCTTGACCTGTGAAAATCATTTCAAAAACTTGGGATGAGCATAAAAAGCTCAGTAAGGGTTATAAAAATATGGAAAGGAAACATGAGTTCATATATACATAAGAATGAAATCATACTTTACCCATAAAACATAGGCACTTTAACATACCTCATCAAACCATGAATAAATCACAGAAATCATAAGACATAAAGGTAACTTTAGGCATTCATAACATTCTTACGTAGGGAGTAACCCTCTTGGTTACGTTTGGAATACCCATCACAGTATATTCCCTAAATCTCTTCGGAGAAACCTTAACGTTTCACTCCTTCGCGTTACCCAATGCATTGGAGAGCTATATCGGGCTCACCCGCCCTTAGTCTATCACGAAACCACCCGTCTTCATAATAATGCCCAAGAACCTCAACATAATCGTATCACATAAAACATGCATAAAGGAAACATAACATTTCCACCTTTAAATCACAAGATATCAATGGAACAGATTCATATAAAAACATTATGAAATCAATTTCAAATACCAAAATAAAAGAAAAGTAAAACATGGTATTTATTTTTCTTTTTAAAAAATGTTATGGCTTGTAGAGGAAGCCGAAACTCAAATAATGGTCACGGTGGCGGAGAAGTCGTTGTCGCCGCATAGGTACGACAAAAACATTCCCTTTTGTCTTTTAGTAAACACTTCGTATAAAAAATATTCCTTTTGAATAAACGTAAAATTCAAAGGGGTTTATACACTGTATAAAAGAAGGTTCTGTATAAAACAAAATATGCCTCAATGAAAGGAGATTGAGACGAAGTCCCATACAAAGACGGTATCTTTAGTTTAAGGATAAATCAATTACATAATTATGTGTGAGAAAAGAATACACCAAATATAAGTGGATATTAAGTGTAAAATAATCAAAGGTCATTCACACATATTATAAGGCCCCAGCCTTAAACCTTACTTAATCTTGAGTTATTACAAGATTACACATTGAGGATCTTTTCGGGTTTAGAGTTTTAGAGAATTAGATCATAAAACTTGCATTACATTCCACATATAAACAAAGTGGTTACATAAAGATAGTATTCTTCATTCCCATCAATGGAAACACATTTAAAATAAAACATGGATTATTTCTTGACACATCCTTGACTCTATCATCTTATCATGTACCTTTCCCTTGACCTGTGAAAAACATTTCAAAAACTTGGGATGAGCATAAAAACTCAGTATGGGTTATGAAAAAAACATGGAAAGGAAACATGAGTTCATATATACATAAGAATGAAATCATACTTTACCCATAAAACATAGGCACTTTAACATACCTCATAAAATCATGAATAAATCATAGAAATCATAAGACATAAAGGTAACTTGAGGCACTCATAACATTCTTACGTAGGGAGTAACCCTCTTGGTTACATTTGGAATACCCATCACAGTATATTCCCTAAATATCTTCGGAAAAACCTTAACGTTTCACTCCTTCGCGTTACCCAATGCATTGGAGAGCTATATCGGGCTCACCCGCCCTTAGTTTATCACGGAACCACCCCTCTTCATAATAATGCCCAAGAACCATAACATAATCGTACCACATAAAACATGCATAAAGGAAATATAACATTTCCACATTTCAATCACAAGATATCAATACAACACAAACACATTGTGAAAACCATTTTCAATACCAAAATAATAGAAAAGTAAAACATGGTATTTATTTTTCTTTTAAAAAGAAGGTATGGCTTGTAGTGGAAGCCGAAACTCAAATAACGGTCACGACGGCAGAGAAGTCGTTGTCACCGCATAAGTACGACAAAAACATTCCCTTTTGTCGTTTAGTAAACGCTTCGTATAAAAAAAGATTCCTTTTGAATAAACGTAAAAGTCAAAGGGGTTTATACACCGTATAAAAGAAAGTTGTGTATAAAATAAAATATGCCTCAATGAAAGGAGATTGAGACGAAGTCCCATACCTCGTATCCGACTTGACCTGATCGTTCTTTAATCTCCTGAATAATAAACTTGAGTTAAGCTCTACTTGCTTAAGAATCTTTTTCAAGTTCATTATTCCTTTTATACCATGTTATTAACATCATGTAATCATTTAAGTTAATAATGTTCATTTTGTCGGTATTTGGTTCTTAAGTCAAAAATAGACTTCTTACACTTACATGTTGTTAATTTGGTCAAAGGTTTGTTATATACAGAATGATATTAATGATTTGGATAACATATATATCATATATATTCATCATATACATGTATTTATAATATTACATCACATTTAGAGGTAAGAAATGAAATGCACCGTTCATGGAGACGGTAAGCCGTACGTACGCATGAACGCTACTTCCACTTCTATTTCATATTTTCTGGAATGGAATCATAATGATATAAGAGTATATTATAATTCCAGTATAATAACATATATAATATCATTAACTTTATCCTTTACACATCCCACATATGGTATTAACGAATCAAATCACTTTCAGGGGGCGGTAGTCCGCACTTCCAAAAATGAAGATATCGTGTTTACCCAAAATGGAAACCATAAGGGTATGCCCAAAATGAAAAAATCAGAAGCTTAAGGAAAACATAAACATATTATATATCATATATAAAAATAGTGACATCATAATGGCCACCTTTGAAGGTGTTAAATGAGTATTGAACAATCATCGTTTCAGGAGGTAGAATTTCGTCATCCACGGAAACCGTATGTTCTTTAACCATTTGATGTAGTTGTGTGAGAGTGTAGCTCAAATAAACCTTATAACAACATCCTATGACATTGAATATACTGGTGTTGTTACAAAAGAAGTAAATAAAAAGATTTTAGGGGGTTGGAGAAGCAAAATAAAACAAATGAACATGAGAGAATGAATTACCTTTAAAAGTGTAACTCCTTTTGATTTGAGCCTAAAGGCTTCCTTTGAAAGGATTATACCCAAAGGGAATACTCTAGGATGAGGATAGGGATGTGGAGAGAGTAAATGGGCAGGTTTTGGCCGAGCAAAAGGCTTGAGGAGTGTGTGAAATGAGGTAGAGGTGAGGGTCTTTTATAAGAGGAGAGGAGGGGTACTTTTGGAAAGTAAAGAAATAATACATTATTTGAAAATGTGTTTCGGTTTTAAAATGTCCCACATTGCTATAATTCGTGGATAAGGTGATAAGGGTTCGAAATCCACTCATCCAATTGGTTTTGGCCATGTGTGGTTCATAGATTTTACATTATCTTTCCATTTTATTTAAATCCTCAAATAATGATGTCATCACTGCATCATTATTATGTCATAAATAATTTAATTTATTTAATGTCTAAAAATCATAAAAAAAATACTATGATGTAGGAAATATTTTTATATTTCCAATGACTATTTATAATCAAATATCTGATCTTTATTACCCCATGTAAAAATTGTTTTCGTAAAACATATTATGTTTGTGTCATTTTTACTTTTACATTAAATAAAAAGTTATTTATGTCATTTCCCAACCAAAATGTCTCCATGGGGTCCCCAAGTTGACCCATGGCTTGTCTTGGTCGGCCATGACACAACCAATAAGGTTGGGACATGTGTCTAGGACATTTAATATTATTAAAGCATTATTTATACCTTAAACTACCCTAATTACCACTAATCGCGATTAAAAACTTAATAAGTTACTATTCACCAAAAAAAATATTTTAATCCCATTGAACCACATTTTACTTCTTAATGACAACCATGTATGTCGGATTTTCAAAATTCAATACACATTAGTGGTAAACTTTTATTTAACTGAAAAATCAGTTTTCTTGATTACCACTTAGTGGTTTCACTATTCATAAAAAATTGAAGTTTTTCAGAAAATTACCAAAAATTCACCCTAAGCTATATTTGATATTATGAATTAAAAAATGAAGTCTATTTTACAAAATTCAAATCATATAAGTCACATTAATTAATTTAATAATTAATTCCCGCTGCCAGAGCAAAAAGCGTGTTTTTACAAAACAATAAGTATCAAAAGATTGACACCAGTTTAAGTCTAATTTCATAGTGAAATTGATTCCAATGACCACCATTGGATAAAATGGTAAAAATATATTCTAATTTCACTTCAAAACCAATTCAAAACATAATCTAATCATATAAATAAATTAGATTAAAAAGCAGTTTTGATGTAAAATGCAGTATTTTTCACTATTCATTAAAAAATGAACATTGTCAGAAAAATACAAAAAATTCACACAAGGTAAATTTTGATGTCCAAATCATAAAGAATAAGTTTATTTTGACAAACATAGTTTATAAAATTGTCAAAATATAGATTCAAAAATGGTTTTCCATCAAAAGGCAGTAAAACAATCTTTTATGAATATTAGTGTATTCCATGCATAAGATTGTATTTATTTTCATTTTAGGCCTCTATAAAACTATCTTAATCATTAATAGACATAGATAAAAATATATATTATTCATTACTTACTTGGGATGTTACATCCTTCCCCCCTTTAGAAAATTGCGTCCCCGCAATTTATTTACTTATCGAATAAATGGGGGTACTTATCCCTCATTGCATTTTCAAATTCCCATGTTGCCTCTTCAATCATGTGGTTTTTCCATAAAACCTTTACCAGCTTAATAACCTTATTCCGTAACACTTTCTCCCTCTGGTCAAGAATCTGGACCGGTTGTTCCTCATAAGATAGGTTCTGTTCCAGCTGAACTACCTCTGGACTCAAAACATGAGATGGATCTGGCATATTCTTTCTCAACATCAAAACGTGAAAAACATTGTGTACCTAAGATAAACTCGGAGGTAAATCCACTCGGTAAGAAACTGATCCAACTCTATCCAGAATTTCATATGGTCCAATGAACCTTGGACTCAGCTTTCCTTTCTTACCAAATCGCATCACACTTTTCCAAGGAGAAACCTTGAGAAAAACATGATCACCTACCTCGAAAGATAGATCCTCTTTTCGGTTATCCGCATAACTCTTCTGCCTGCTCTGAGCTGTTCTCATGTGTTTCTGAATCAGCTGAACATTTTCTGCCATCTCTTCTACCAATTATGGTCCCATCAACTTCCTTTCACCCACTTCATCCAAGAAAGCTGGAGTTCGACACTGCTTCCCATATAATGCCTGAAATGGTGCCATCTGTATACTGGAATGAAAACTGTTATTATATGAAAATTCAACCAAAGAAAGATGTTGGTCCCAACTTCCCTGATAATCCATAGAACAAGCTCGTAGCATATCCTCCAATGTCTGAATTGTTCGTTCTGACTGCCCATCTGATTGAGGATGAAAAGCTGTACTAAAATTTAATTCAGTACCCAACGACTTCTGAAGGCCTTTCCAAAAGTTAGAAGTAAACCTGGGATCACGATCCGATACAATGGAGAGAGGAACTCCATGTAACTTGACTATTTCTTTAAGATACAAACGGGAAAGTTGATCAAGAGAGAAAGTATCTCGTATAGCAAGGAAATGAGCAGATTTGGTCAAGTGATCAACAATAACCCAGATTGCATTATTACCTCGAGATGTCTTCGGTAATCCAACAACAAAGTCCATGGATATATTCTCCCATTTCCACTCTGGCACTGGTAAAGGCTGAAGCATCCCTTTCAGTAACTTCCGCTCTGCTTTAACCTGCTGACAAGTCAAACACTTCACAGTAAAATCAGCAATGTCTCTTTTCATTCCATCCCACCAGTAATATTCCTGCAGATCTCTATACATCTTAGTACTGCTTGGATGAACTGAAAATGGAGAACTGTGAGCTTCACATAACAACTCTCTCTTCAACTGTGAATCACAAGGCACACACAATCTCTTCCCAAATCTCAAAACACAATCATTATCAATGTTGAATTCAGGAAACTTACCTTTCTGAACCAGCTCTACCTTTTTCTGCAACTCACTGTCTTGCTTCTGTGCTTGCTTGATTCTATCTGATAGAGAAGATCTCACTGATACCTGAAACAAAACAGAAGGACTTCCTGCACCAACAACTTCTATGCCAAATTTCATCAAATCTTTAACCAAAGGATCATGTTCCAACTGCAACATTGTCAATGAAGTATTACTTTTTCGACTCAAAGCATCAACCACTTTATTTGCTTTTCCCGGATGGTAATGAATTGTACAATCATAATCCTTGATTAATTCTAGCCATCTCCTTTGTTTCATGTTCAAATATTTCTGAGTGAATATATACTTTAAACTTTTGTGATCGGTATATATTTCACACTTTACTCCATACAAATGATGCCTCCAAATTTTTAAAGCAAAAACAACAGCAGCTAATTCCAAATCGTGTGTAGGGTAATTTACCTCATGAGTTTTCAACTGTCGTGAAGCATAAGCAATTACCTGATCATTCTGCATTAGGACGCAACCAATTCCTTTCAATGAAGCATAACTGTATATAACAAACTCACCATTCCTGGAAGGTTGTGCCAAAACTGGAGCATTCACCAATCTTCTTTTCAATTCCTGAAAACAATCGTCACATTCTTTTGTCCAGATAAACTTAACACCCTTCCGAGTTAGCTTAGTCATTGGACTAGATAACAGTGAAAAATTTCTAACAAACCTTCGGTAATAGACCTCCAAACCAAGGAAGCTACGAATCTCGGTTACATTTGTGGGTCTTGGCCATTCTTCAACAACTTTTGTTTTTGCAGGATCAACAGTTATTCCATCTTTAGAAACAATGTGACCAAGGAAAGAAATTTGTTGCAACCAAAACTCACACTTGCTGAATTTCCCATACAGTTTCTTTTCTTTTAAGGTTTGCAAGATAACCCTTAAATGTCTTTCATGCTCCTCTTTAATTTTAGAAAACACCAAAATATCATCAATTAAAACCACCACAAACTTATCCAAGAACTCATGGAAAATTCTATTCATTAAGTCCATGAATACAGCAGGTGCATTGGTTAGCCCAAAAGGCATTACTAAAAATTCATAATGGCCATATCTCGTACGGAACGCGGTCTTCAGAATATCTGCCTCCTTTACCTTCAGCTGATGGTACCCCGATCTCAGGTCAATCTTTGAAAAAAATGAGCTCCCTGGAGCTGATCAAACAAATCATCGATATGAGGCAAAGGATATTTGTTCTTAACAGTGATATTATTCAAGGCTCTATAATCAATGCAAAGTCTCATAGAACCATCTTTCTTCTTAACAAATAAAACAGGAGCACCCCATGGTGATGTTCTAGGTCTAATGAAACCTTTCTCTAATAAATCTTGCAATTTCTCCTTCAACTCTAAATGTTCAATTTGTGCCATTCGATAAGGGGGTTTTCAAATTGGATTAGCATCAGTATCTAAGTCAACAGTAAACTCAACATCCCGATCTGGTATTATTCCAGGCAACTCATCAGGAAAAACATGAGGATACTCATTTACCATTGGCACATCATTAATCTGAACAGTTCCTTTATTTTCAACGACGTGTGCAAGGTAACATTCATTTCCATCTTTTACAAGTTTATCGGCCTCTTGATATGTTATCAAAAGTAATGGTTCATTCTTGTAAACAAACTGAAAGTCTTTCTGAAAAGAAACTTCTTTAGCTCTACAGTCAATCTTAGCATGGTAAATAGAGAGCCAATCTATACCCAGGATAACATCAAACTCAACTAGAGGTAGAACAATAAGGTTTGCAAGTAGGTTCTTTCCACAGATAAGGATATGAAGATTCTTATAAATTCTTTTTGCCTCAACATTTCCCCTAGGTGTTTTTACCAAATGTTCAGGAGTCATTTCTTGAGATGGTATTCCCATTTTACTAGAAAAGTTTTTAGAGATGAAAGAATGTGTAGACCCCGAATCAAACAACACACTGGCATAATATGAAGAAACAAACAAAGTACCTGATACAACTTCATTTGATGACCCGACATCTGCTGAAGTAGTTGCAAAGGATTTCACCACCCCTTTATGCTTGTAGTCTAACTACTTCCCATCACTCAAGCTCCTTGTCGGAAACTCGTTTGCATAGTGACCCATCTCATTGCACTTATAACATTTCACTAACTGTAAATCAAATTTGTTCTTACCTTCACCTTGATCCTTTTCAGTGCAATCACGAGCCTTATGTCCCATCTTACCACATCGGTAGCACTTCCCAGAATTCAGAAGACATTCCCCAGCATGCCTTTTGCCACATTTATCACAAACTGGAAACTTAGTTCTCTTACCATCATACTTTTTTGAAGAATTCTTACCTTTCTCCTGCCACCTCGGTCTCTTCTTCTGCTGGTTGTTATAGAAAACTTGGTCATCAGCAAACTCCATTTCCACATTCTCATCACATAGAAGAAGCTTTTCATAACATTTAAACTCACGAGAAGCTAATGACCTTCGATATTTTGGATTTAATCCTGAGTAAAAACGATTGATTTTACTATCAAGGTCTCGGATAAAATTTGGAGCATACCTTTCCAATCGAGTGAACCTTTTTCATAGGCAGCCACTGAGTCTTCCTCTTGCCTCAATTCCAAGAATTGTTTTTCCATCCTAAGTCGAACAGCCTTAGGAAAATACTTCTCAAGAAACATACCTTTGAATTCATCCCAGTCAAGAGCATCAATCTCATCGGCGTCCCTGATATTCTTAACCATAGACCACCACTGATCTGCTTCACCCTCCAAACGGTAAATAGCAAGACTAACCTTTTGATTGTCTGAACACCCCATGACATCAAAAATCTTATCCAGTGCTTTAATCAACCCTTCAGCTAGCACAGGGTCAGATGATCCTCTGAATGATGGTGGATGTTGCCTCATGAAATGTTCCACCACTAACATGTTCCTCTGCGGTTGATCTGGCTGATGTCGTGCATGGATACCACCACCATTTATCGCTTGAGTCAACTACGCCATTACTGCAACAAACTGTTCAGTTCCAATTCCGACCATCTCGGGATGCTGATTCGGAAGGTTATTTCCTTCTGTATGCCTTCCTAGCACTGCTTCCCTGTTTCCTCTGCAGAAAACCATTCTGAACAAACATGTCTTAGATAAAGCAACATGGTAATCTTTAAATACTATATCATTTCAAAAAAAAAATTGGATAATCATTTAATAGAATTCTAACTCCTAAAGTTATGTAAACCTTCCTTTGATACCAACTATAAGGCCCCAGCCTTAAACCTTACTTAATCTTGAGTTATTACAAGATTACACATTGAGGATCTTTTCGGGTTTAGAGTTTTAGAGAATTAGATCATAAAACTTTCATTACATTCCACATATAAACAAAGTGGTTACATAAAGATAGTATTCTTCATTCCCATAAATGGAAACACATTTAAAATAAAACATTGATTATTTCATGACACAACCTTGACTCTATCATCTTATCATGTACCTTTCCCTTGACCTGTGAAAAACATTTCAAAAACTTGGGATGAGCATAAAAACTCAGTATGGGTTATAAAAAAAACATGGAAAGGAAACATGAGTTCATATACACATAAGAATGAAATCATACCTTACCCATAAAACATAGGCACTTTAACATACCTCATAAAATCATGAATAAATCATAGAAATCATAAGACATAAAGGTAACTTGAGGCATTCATAACATTCTTACGTAGGGAGTAACCCTCTTGGTTACGTTTGGAATACCCATCACAGTATATTCCCTAAATCTCTTCGGAGAAACCTTAACGTTTCACTCCTTCGCGTTACCCAATGCATTGGAGAGCTATATCGGGCTCACCCGCCCTTAGTTTATCACGGAACCACCCGTCTTCATAATATTGCCCAAGAACCATAACATAATCGTATCACATAAAACATGCATAAAGGAAATATAATATTTTCACATTTCAATGACAAGATATCAATACAACACAAACACATTGTGAAAACCATTTTCAATACCAAAATAAAATAAAAGTAAAACATGGTATTTATTTTTCTTTTAAAAAGAAGGTATGGCTTGTAGAGGAAGCCGAAACTCAAATAACGGTCACGACGGCGGAGAAGTCGTTGACGCCGCAGACGTACGACAAAAACATTCCCTTTTGTCATTTAGTAAACGCTTCGTATAAAAAAAGATTCCTTTTGAATAAATGTAAATGTCAAAGGGGTTTATACACCGTATAAAAGAAAGTTGTGTATAAAATAAAATATGCCTCAATGAAAGGTGATTGAGACGAAGTCCCATACCTCGTATCCGACTTGACCCGACCGTTCTTTAATCTCCTGAATAATAAACTTGAGTTAATCTCTACTTGCTTAATAATCTTTTTCAAGTTCATTATTCCTTTTATACCATGTTATTAACATCATGTAATCATTTAAGTTAATAATGTTCATTTTGTCGGTATTTGGTTCTTAAGTCAAAAATAGACTTCTTACACTTACATGTTGTTAATTTGGTCAAAGTTTCGTTTTATCCAGAATTATATTAATGATTTGGATAACATATATGTCATATATATTCATCATATACATGTATTTATAATATTACATCACAGTTAGAGGTAAGAAATGAAATGCACCGTTCATGGAGACGGTAAGCCGTACGTAGGCATGAACGCTACTTCCATTTCTATTTCATATTTTCTGGAATGGAATAATAATGATATAAGAGTATATTATAATTCCAGTATAATAACATATATAATATCATTAACTTTATCCTTTACACATCCCACATATGGTATTAACGAATCAAATCACTTTCAGGGGGCGGTAGTCCGCACTTCCTAAAATGAAGATATCGTGTTTACCCATAATGGAAACCATAAAGGTATGGCCAAAATGAAAAAAACAGAAGCTTAAGGAAAAAATAAACATATTATATATAATATATAAAAATAGTGACATCATAATGGCCACCTTTGAAGGTGTTAAATGAGTATTGAACAATCATCGTTTCGGGAGGCAGAATTTCGCCATCCACAGAAACCGTATGTTCTTTAACCATTTGATGTATTTGTGTGAGAGTGTAGCTCAAATAAATCTTATAACAACATCCTAGTACATTTAATATACTGGTGTTGTTACAAAAGAAGTAAATAAAAAGAGTTTAGGGGGTTGGAGAAGAAAAATAAAACAAATGAACATGAGAGAATGAATTACCTTTAAAAGTGTAACTCCTTTTGATTTGAGCCTAAAGGCTTCATTTGAAAGGATTCTGACCAAAGGGAATACTCTAAGATGAGGAGAGGGATTTGGAGAGAGTAAATGGGCAGGGTTTGGCCGATAAAAAGGCTTGAGGAGTGTGTGAAATGAGGTAGAGGTGGGGGCCTTTTATAAGAGGAGAGGAGGGGCACTTTTGGAAAGTAAAGAAATAATACTTTATTTGAAAATGTGTTTCGGTTTTAAAAGGTCCCACATTGCAATAATTCATGGATAAGGTGATAAGGGTTCGAAATCCACTCATCCAATTGGTTTTGGCCATGTGTAGTTCATAGATTTTACATTATTTTTCCATTTTATTTAAATCATCAAATAATGATGTCATCGCTGCATCATTATTATGTCATAAATAATTTATATTATTTAATGTCTAAAAATCATAAAAAAAATACAATGATGTAGGAAATATTTTTATCTTTCCACTGACTATTTATAATCAAATATCTGATCTTTATAACCCCATGTAAAAATTGTTTTCGTAAAACATATTATGTTTGTGTCATTTTTACTTTTACATTAAATAAAAAGTTATTTATGTCATTTCCCAACCAAAATGTCTCCATGGGGTCCCCAAGTTGACCCATGGCTTTTCTTGGTCGGCCATGACACAACCAATAAGGTTGGGACATGTGTCTAGGTCATTTCATATTATTAAAGAATTATTTATACTTTAAACTACCCTAATTACCACTAATCGCGATTAAAAACTTAATAAGTTACTATTCACCAAAAAAAAATATTTTAATCCCATTGAACCACATTTTACTTCTTAATGAAAACCATGTATGTCGGATTTTCAAAATTCAATACACATTAGTGGTAAACTTTTATTTAACTGAAAAATCAGTTTTCTTGATTACCACTTAGTGGTTTCACTATTCATCAAAATTGATGTTTTTCAGAAAATTACCAAAAATTCACCCTAACCTATATTTGATATTCCGAATTCAAAAATGAAGTCTATTTTACAAAATTCAAATCATATAAGTCACATTAATTAATTTAATAATTAATTCCCGCTGCCAGAGCAAAAAGCTTGTTTTTACAAAACAATAAGTATCAAAGGATTGACACCAGTTTAAGTTAATTTCAAAGTGAAATTGATTACAATGACCACCATTGGATAAAATGGTAAAAATATATTCTAATTTCACTTAATAACCAATTCAAAACATAATCTAATCATATAAATAAATTAGATTAAAAAGCAGTTTTGATGTAAAATGCAGTATTTTTCACTATTCATTAAAAATGAACATTGTTAGAAAAATACCAAAAAATTCACACAAGGTAAATTTTGATGTCCCAAACATAAAGAATAAGTTAATTTTGAAAAACATAGTTTATAAAATTGTCAAAATATAGATTTAAAAATGGTTTTCCATCAAAAGGCAGTAAAACAATCTTTTAAGAATATTAGTGTATTCCATGCATAAGATTGTATTTATTTTCATTTTAGGCCTCTATAAAACTATCTTAATCATTAATAGACATAGATAAAAATATCTATTATTAATTACTTACTTGGGATGCTACACATATTCAAATGATGACATATTCAATAACTTCATGTTGAACCCAAGGAAATCGAAATTGGGTTAAAAAGTTCCCTTGGTAAAATTCGACAGCCTCACGACGTCACTTCAAAAATTCAGAAAATGAGTTTATGAGAGATAAAAAGGGAATCTCATCACTTGGACATAAAATTTACATCAATCAGGATATAGAATAAAATATCCCAACATAATATTATGTGAATTAAAAGACATAACAAATGAAGTCTTTTAAAATGAGGAGGG
Source organism: Viscum album (assembly GCA_963277665.1). NCBI lineage: Eukaryota > Viridiplantae > Streptophyta > Magnoliopsida > Santalales > Viscaceae > Viscum > Viscum album. The sequence goes on from CAUJRU010000254.1 coordinate 182,978, forward strand.
TGAAAGGTTCCTTTACCGACTTGGGTAACTTTCGAAAAGTACACCCCATCGAAGAAGTGTCATACAATGAATATGTAAATACCCATAAATGAAATTATATTACAAAATGAGTTTAATAATGTTCAGTACATAAACCAATCAAAGGAAATTGTGGAAAATGTAGCATAAATCTCACGGGAATAAAAGTGAGATGAAAAATCTCTTACGAAAACTCGGCAGCCTAACTGCACCACTTAAAACTTCAAAATGGATTGATGAGAGGGAATAGGGTCTCTCATCATATGAAAATATAAATTAAAGTAAGAGTAATACAATAGAATATCCCAATAATAAGAAAGATGAGATTTAAAAGGAATGACATAAAAGAGTGTACTTAAAAAGAAAGAGAGGAGTAGGATCCCTTACCTCGGGTCCGACTTGACTCGATCATTCTTTAACGTCCTGAATAATAAACTTGAGTTAATTTCCACATTATTAAGAACCTTTTTCTAGTTCATTATTTCTTTTAGATTACTTATGGTCATGTTATAAACATTATGTAATCATTTAAGTTAATAATGTTTGTTTTGTCGATATTTGGTTCTTAAGTCGAAAGTGGACTTCTTACAATTACATGTTGTTCGTGTGGTTAAAGGTTATTAATATCCAGAATGACATTCCTGATTTGGATAGAATATATATCATATATATCCAGTATATACATGTATTTATAATATTACATAATCATTTAGAGGTATGAAATGAAATGCACCATTTATGGAGACGGTAAGCCATACGTACGCATGAACGCTACTTTCATTTCTTTGACATATTAATGGAATTAAAACTAAATGAGTGATATGTATATTTTAATTACAGAATATTATTCATCATTTAGATGTATCATTCATCATATATATCCATTATATACATGTACTTATAATAGTACATTACATTTGGGGATAAGAAATGAAATGCACCGTTCATGGAGACGGTAAGCCGTACGTACACATGAACGCTACTTTCATTTCTATCTCATACTTTAATGGAAATAAATAATAATGATATATAGGTATATTATAATTCCAGTATAACATCATATATAATAACATTAAATCCATCCTTTATACGTCCCAGGTATGGCATTAATAAATCACATCACTTTGAGGGGGCGGTAGTCCGCACTTCCTAAAATGAAGATATCGCGTATAACCATAATGGAAGCCATAACGTTAAGCCAAAAATGAAAAATACAGAAGCTTAAGTAAAACATAAACATATTATATATCATATATAAATATAGTTACTTCTTAATGGCCACCTTTTAAGGTGTTATATGAGTGTTGAACAATCATCGTTTCGTGAGGCAGAAATTCTCCATCCATAGAAACAGTATGTTCATTAACCATTAGATGTAGGTGTGTGTAAGTGTAGCTCGAATACTTATTATAAAAACATCCTAGTATATTGAAGATACTGGATTTGTAAAAAAATAAATTAATAAAAAGAGTTTAGGGGGTTGGAGAGGCAAAATAAAACAAAAGGACTCAAGTGAACACATTACCTTAAAATCGGGTAACTCCCTTTGGTTTGAGCTCAAAGGCTTCCTTGGGAAGACTTCTTCCCAAAGTGAGGCTTCAAGGAGTAAGAGAGGGTAGTGGAGAGACAAAATGGGAAGGGTTTGGCCGAGCCAAAGGCTTTGGGAGTGTGGGTAAGGAGGTAGAGTTGGGGGCCTTTTATAAGAGGAGAGGAGGGGCACTCTTGGAAAGTAAGCAAATGTTACATTATTTGAAAAAGGTATTCGGATTTAGGGGGTCTCACATTGATCCGTTTCGAGTATAAGGTGATAAGGGTTCGAAATCTACTCATCCAATAGGTTTTGGACATGTGTAGGTCTTAGATATTACATTATCTTTCCATTTTATTTAAATCGTTAAATAATGAGGTCATCGCAGCATCATCATGATGTCATAAATAATTTAATTTATTTAATGTCTAAAAATTATAAAAAAAATACTATGATTTAGGAAATATTTTTATCTTTCCAATGAATATTTATAGTAAAAAATATGATTTGTATAACCCCATGTAAAATTTGTTTTAGTAAAGAATTTCATGTTTGTCTCATTTTTACTTTATCTTTAAATAAAAAGATATTAATGTCATTTTCCAACCAAAGTGGATTCATGGGGTCCCCAAGTTGACCCATGGGTTGTCTCGGTCGGCCATGACACATACAAGGAGGTTAGGACATGTGTCAAGTTCATTTCATATTATTAAAACATTATTTTTACCTTAAACTACACTAATTACCTCTAATCGCGATTAAAAACTTAATAAGTTACTATTCACCAAAAAATTATTTTAATCCCATGGAACCACATTTTACTTCTTAATGACAACCATGTATGTCGGATTTTTGAAATTAAAAACACAATGGTGGAAAAATTTCATTTAAACGGAAAATCAGTTTTTATAAGTACTATTTAGTGGTTTCACTATTCATCAAAAATTGAAGTTTTTCAGAAAATTACCAAAACTTCACCCTAAGCTATATTTGATATTACGAATTCAAAAATGAAGTATATTTTACAAAATTAAAAACATATAAGTCACATTAATTAATTTAATAATTAATTCCCGCTGTCATGACAAATAGCGTGTTTTTATGAAACAATAAGTATCAAAAGTTTGACACTAGTTTAAGTCCGATTTTAAAGGTGAAATTAATTCCAACGACCACTATTGGATCTAATGGTAAAAATATATTATAATTTCACTTTAAAACCAATTAAAAATATAATCTAATCATATAAATAAATTATATGAAAAAGAGGTTTTGAATTAAAATACAACATTTTACACTATTCATTAAAAAAAATGAACTTTATCGGAAAGATACCAAAAATTTACACAAAGTAAATTTTTATGTCCCGATTCTAAAGAAGAGTTTTATTTGGTCCAAATAGAATGTATAAGAGTGAACAAAACTATATTTAATGACGGTTCGCCATCAAAAGGCGATAAGTGAACCTTTAGTGAAAACTAGGGCATATACGCCTAAAATTGAATTCTTTCCGTATTTTAAGCCTTTATCCTTTATTGGATAAATGTAAAAACATTTAAAAACATATATAATCATATTTTAGTTTTTTCTATCCATTCCCTCCAATACAACGGCTACATGTTAACTACCATTTAAAATAATATTATTTTATTATTAGAGTGCAACGTAAGATTCCCAAGAAACTCGTTGTTGCGTGTTGGGTACGCCATCGAGCATAGCTCCCCTTTAAAGTCATATTAATATTTTATTCAAAAATATGGATAAATATGAAAATGTCATATTATTTATTTACCTGGGGTGTTACATCCTTCCCCCCATTTGGGAATTGCGTCCTCGCAATTTTAAAATTGGGCTTGGAAAAATCCTTGAAAGTCCCACATCGGAAGAAGAGTCGGTAAAACAATCACTTTAAAATAAGGAATGATAAGTACAAAGGTCACCCGAGTTAACCCATACTAGGATTCCAAGTATGAAAACATGGACATGGAGGAGAAAACATAGGGTCATGTTCTGATGAAGAGTGATTGAAAACATGTTTAGGAGAAAGTTAACCAAGGGAAAATCACAAACTTGTGATGGGTTAAACGGTATTCGATTCCCCAGTAGGAAAAGTTAATAGACAACATTTTTGTTTTAAGATTATTTTTATTGGGGAATTTATTCATAAGGAAACATAATAACTTATCATGTTGACTTTCAAATTTTATTAGATTCCTTACACAAACTCATATTTTCTCCAAAAGGCGAGTATTTAGGAAGACTAGTTCACATTAAGAGTACTATAATCAACTTTTAGAGAATCACCTAATCCACAAAAGAGAACTATATACTTCCCATGTCTTTAGACTTTAACCAAAATCAAAACCAAAAAGGCTACTATAAGATCAGATAATCCAGAAAAGGATAACCCTTTATAAAAAGATAATCTATTCTTAACCTCCAAAATTTGTCCAACAAAACCCAATGTTCAACGAGGACCATTATATAAAAAATTTGTCCATAAAATTCTTCAAAGTAAACCAATCTAAGAATGAAACCCAAATATTTGAAGGATTTAGTGAAATAGTCTTCCAAGTTAAATCGTAACATTTATCTCCAAACAACATCAGTTGCTCCTAAAGTCTCGTATTGAAATGTAATTAATCTAATCACATATCCTCCATGATAGGTTAATAATTTTCATAAATAACCCAAAATAAACTTACTATTAATTCATAAAATCATATAACTAGAAAGAATCAGTCAAACTAACCAGGGACTTCACGTAGTCCAGTGGTAGGCGATAAATACCAGTCACACTTTGGTTGTGGGTTCGATTCCCGCAGCATTGTCCGACGCGACGGGTTGTCACACGGTCTGCGTGTTGTTCTTTTTCCAAAGCTATATAATTCTCAAAACATTTCCCAAAACGAGATAAAATATTCCAAAATAATCATAACATATTTTAACCTCAAGTTTATCTCATGCCTTTCATTTTCCATCATAACATATAATAACCCATAATTACCTCAAAAGTAAGGATCATATAAACCCTAATGGTTACCTTTTTAATTATTACCTGAACTTCCACATCTATTGGTCATCTCGTACATGATGCATTATAGAACATACCAAGGTTCACGTGGTTGATCATGAATCCTTGATAGTTTGATTATAACAACCACGAGTTTCCTCATTGAATACCCCATTTCATCGAGTCTCTTAATCAGAGAACCACCACAGTTTCCTTCAAACCAATTGTCACTTTGGTGCCTGCGAGATGCAGCCATTCACTAAAAATAGAAATGTCAGTGTGAGTATATCAACAAAACCATCATGTACTAATGAGGAAGGTAAACAGTAAGATATACTTACCCATTCACTTTATCTAAAACTAGGACTCTTTCTGAAACCCTAACCATTATGGTAATGTCACTTATGCTTAGAGAATACCCTAACCTCTAAAGTTATCTAAACCGACCTCTGATACCAACTATAAGGCCCCAGCCTTAAACCTTACTTAATCTTGAGTTATTACAATATTACACATTGGGGATCTTTTCAGGTTTAGAGTTTTAGAGAATTAGATCATGAAACTTTCATTACATTCCACATTTAAACAAAGTGGATACATAAAAGACAATATTCATTCTTCCCATCAACGGAAACATATTTAAAATAAAACACGTATTATTTCTTGACACATCCTTGAAACTATCATCACATCATGTACCTTTCCCTTGACCTGTGAAAATCATTTCAAAAACTTAGGATGAGCATAAAAAGCTCAGTAAGGGTTATAAAAATATGGAAAGGAAACATGAGTTCATATATACATAATAATGAAATTATACTTTACCCATAAAACATAGGCACTTTAACATACCTCATCAAACCATGAATAAATCGTAGAAATCATAATACATAAAGGTAACTTGAGGCATTCATAACATTCTTACGTAGGGAGTAACCCTCTTGGTTACGTTTGGAATACAAATCACAGTATATTCCCTAAATCTCTTCAGAGAAACCTTAACATTTCACTCGTTCGCGTTACCCAATGTATTTGAGAGCTATATCGGGCTCACCCGCCCTTAGCCTATCACGGAACCACCCATCTTTATAATAATGACCAAGAACCTCAACATAATCGTATCACATAAAACATGCATAAAGGAAACATAACATTTCCACCTTTCAATCACAAGATATCAATACAACACATTCATATAAAAACATTATGAAAACCATTTCCAATACCAAAATAAAAGAAAAGTAAAAAATGGTATTTATTTTTCTTTTTTAAAAAAAGGTATGGCTTGTAGAGAAAGCCAAAACTCAAATAATGGTCACGGCGGCAGAGAAGTTGTTGTCACCGCATACGTATGACAAAAACATTCCCTTTTGTCATTTAGTAAACGCTTCGTATAAAAAATATTCCTTTTGAATAAACGTAAAATTCAAAGGGGTTTATACACCGTATAAAAGAAGGTTGTGTATAAAACAAAATATGCCTCAATGAAAGGAGAATGAGACGAAGTCCCATACAAAGACGGTATCCTTTGTTTAAGGATAAATCAATTACATAATTATGTGTGACAAACGAATACACCAAATAAAAGTGGATATTAAGTGTAAAATAATCAAAGTTCATTCACACATATTCAAAGGATGAAATATTCAATAACTACATGTTGAACCCAAGGAAATCGAAATTGGGTTAAAAAGTTCCCTTGGTAAAATTCGACAACCTAACGGCGTCACTTCAAAAATTCAGAAAATGAGTTGATGAGAGATAAAAAGGGAATATCATCACTTGGAAATAAAATTTACATCAATCAGGATATAGAAGAACATATGCCAACATAATAGTATGTGAATTAAACGACATAACAAACGAAGTCTTTTAAAATGAGGAGGGTGAAAGGTTCCCTTACCGACTTGGGTAACTTTCGAAAAGTACACCCCATCGAAGAAGTGTCATACAATGAATATGTAAATACCCATAAATGGAATTATATTAAAAAATGAGTATAATAATGGTAAGTATGTAAACCACTCAAAGGAAATTGTGGCAAATGTAGCATAAATCTCACAGGAATAAAAGTGAGATGAAAAATCTCTTACGAAAACTCGGCAGCCTAACGGCGCCACTTAAAACTTCAAAATGGATTGATGAGAGGGAATAGAGTCTCTAATCATATGAAAATACAAATTAAAGTAAGAGTAATACAAGAGAATATCCCAATAACAAGAAATATGAGCTTTAAAAGGAATGACATAAAAGAGTGTACTTAAAAAGAAAGAGAGGAGTAGGATCCCTTACCTCGGGTCCGACTTGACTCGATCATTCTTTAATGTCCTGAATAATAAACTTGAGTTAATTTCCACTTTATTAAGAACCTTTTTCTAGTTCATTATTCCTTTTATTTTACTTATTGTCATGTTATAAACATTATGTAATCATTTATGTAAATAATATTTGTTTTGTCGATATTTGGTTCTTAAGTCGAAAGTGGACTTCTTACAATTACATGTTGTTCGTGTGGTCAAAGGTTCTTTATATCCAGAATGACATTACTGATTTGGATAGCATATATATCATATATATCCAGTATATACATGTATTTATAATATTACACAATCATTTAGAGGTATGAAATGAAATGCACCGTTCATGGAGACGGTAAGCCGTACGTACGCATGAACGCTACTTTCATTTCTTTGACATATTAATGGAATTTAAACTAAATGAGAGGTATGTATATTTTAATTACAGAATTTTATTCATCATTTAGATGTATCATTCATCATATATATCCATTATATACATGTACTTATTATAGTACATTACATTTGGGGATAAGAAATGAAATGCACCGTTCATGGAGACGGTAAGCCGTACGTACGCATGAAGGCTACTTTCATTTCTATCTCATACTTTAATGGAAATAAATAATAATGATATATAGGTATATTATAATTCCAGTATAACATCATATATAATAACATTAAATCCATCCTTTATACGTCCCACGAATGGCATTAACGAATCACATCACTTTGAGGGGGCGGTAGTCCGCACTTCCTAAAATGAAGATATCGCGTATACCCATAATGGAAGCCATAAAGTTAAGCCACAAATGATAAATACAGAAGCTTAAGTAAAGAATAAACATATTATATATCATATATAAATATAGTTACATCTTAATGGCCACCTTTGAAGGTGTTATATGAGTGTTGAACAATCATCGTTTCGTGAGGCAGAAATCCGCCATCCACAGAAACAGTATGTTCTTTAACCATTAGATGTAGGTGTGTGTATGTTTAGCTAAAATAATTTTTATAAAAACATCCTAGTATATTTAAGATACTGAATTTGTTACAAAATAAATTAATAAAAAGAGTTTAGGGGGTTGGAGAGGCAAAATAAAACAAATGGACTCAAGTGAACACATTACCTTAAAATCGGGTAACTCCCTTTGGTTTGAGCTAAAAGGCTTCCTTGGGAAGACTTCTGCCCAATGTGAGGCTTCAAGGAGTAAGAGAGGGAAGTGGAGAGACAAAATGGGAAGGGGTTTTCCAAGGCCAAGGCTTTGGGAGTGTGGGTAAGGAGGTAGAGTTGGGGGCCTTTTATAAGAGGAGAGGAGGGGCACTCTTGGAAAGTAAGCAAATGTTACTTTATTTGAAAATGGTATTCGGATTTAGGGGGTACCACATTTATGTGTTTCGAGTTTAAGGTGATAAGGGTTCGAAATCTACTCATCAAATAGGTTTTGGACATGTGTAGGTCTTAGATATTACATTATCTTTCCATTTTATTTAAATCGTTAAATAATGAGGTCATCGCTGCATCATCATGATGTCATAAATAATTTAATTTATTTAATGTCTAAAAATTATAAAAAAAAATACTATGATGTAGGAAATCTGTTTATCTTTCCAATTAATATTTATAGTCAAAAATATGATTTGTATAACCCCATGTAAAATTTGTTTTAGTAAAACATTTCATGTTTGTCTCATTTTTACATTAACTTTAAATAAATAGATATTAATGTCATTTTCCAACCAAAGTGGATTCATGGGGTCCCCAAGTTGACCCATGGGTTTTCTTGGTCGGCCAGGATACATCCAATGAGGTTAGGACATTTGTCAAGTTCATTTAATATTATTAAAACATTATTTTTACCTTAAACTACACTAATTACCTCTAATCGCGATTAAAAACTTAATAAGTTACTATTCACCAAAAAAATTATTTTAATCCCATTGAACCACATTTTACTTCTTAATTACAACCATGTATGTCGGAGTTTTGAAATTGAAAACACAAAGGTGGCAAAATTTCATTTAAACGGAAAATCCGTTTTTATAAGTTCCACTTAGTGGTTTTACTATTCATCAAAAATTGATGTTTTTCAGAAAATTACCAAAAATTCACCCTAAGATATATTTGATATTCCGAATTCAAAAATGAAGTATATTTTAAAAAATTCAAAACATATAAGTCACATTAATTAATTTAATAATTAATTCCCACTGTCATGACAAATATCGTGTTTTTATGAAACAATAAGTATCAAAGGTTTGACACTAGTTTAAGTCTGATTTCAAGGTGAAATTAATTCCAACGACCAATATTTGATCTAATGGTAAAAATATATTCTAATTTCACTTTAAAACCAATTAAAAAGATAATATAATCATATAAATAAATTAGATTAAAAAGAGCTTTTGAATTAAAATACAACATTTTACACTATTCATTAAAAAAAATGATCTTTATCGAAAAGATACCAAAAATTTACACAAAGTAAATTTTGATGTCCCGATTCTAAGGAAGAGTTTTATTTGGTCCAAATAGAATATATAAGAGTGAAAAAAAATATATTTAATGACGGTTCGCCATCAAAAGGCAATAAGTGAACCTTTAGTGAAAACTAGGGCATATACGCCTAAAATTGATTTCTTTCCGTATTTTAAGCCTTTATCCTTTATTGGATAAATGTAAAAACATTTAAAAACATATATAATCATATTTTAGTTATTTCTATCCATTCTCGCCAATACAACGGCTACATGTTAACTGCCATTTAAAATAATATTATTTTATTATTAGAGTGCAACGTAAGATTCCCAAGAAACTCGTTGTTGCGTGTTGGGTACGCCATCGAGCATAGCGTCCCCTTTAAAGTCATATTAATATTTTATTCACAAATATGGATAAATATAAAAATGTCATATTCTTTATTTACCTGGGGTTTTACAATAAAGAACACAATTTATTAACTAAATCAATTATTCAATATTTTAGGAATTATTTCGGCATGAATAACATGGATTGGTGACTTTTGAAGAAATGACCTTGGAGAATCGGTAGTCTAATGAGAGAAAATAAATATGATAAACACTTTTCTTTTCTAGCCAGCATGTTTTATACTATATCAGGATGGTTATTAATGTATTATTCTATAATATCTTGTTAAATATTGTGAAGGTAAATGTACCTGTTCATTGGAAAAATGAAATCACAATATTAAAAGTCTCCTTCAGTTAGTTTTTTTCATTATCAAAGTTATTTACACTCTATCATTATCCCTAGATGCATTTAATTCTATGTTTATTGAATAATGAAATGAAATTTCAAATATATACCATGAAATTTTGATTATTAAATTTATAATCAGGATATTAATGAGTTTTAAATGAAATAATTATTCAGATATTTACCTTTCCATATCGATTTTCCTGATTTTTTCATGATAGAATTTGATGTAATTCACCCTTAATGAGCATTTGAGCTCCCCATTATTTGGGTTAATTTAACCAATATTCCATGGAGTTCACGATAATGGATATTCAAGAATATAATAATACTATCAATGTTATTCTAAGAAAAAACTGATGTCAGAATTTTTTTATTTAATTTCAATGTGAGTCTCATGTATGTATCTAGTTTAGAAAGACTACAAAACATCATAGACCATTAGGATACAGTTCATGTTATTTTATAATAATACAATTAATTATAAAATAGGATTAAAGATTTTAGGGTTATATTTATTCAATTAATCAAATATTTCATGCAATTTCACTAAATTTACATCAATTAAAATGATCAATGACATAAATGATTTTCTCATTAAACATTAATCAAACCTCAAGGGTGTCATTATAAACCATTTTATCAAATCAATATTGTTTTTTTATTATAATCTCTTAAGGAATGTTTTATTATTTATAAATACTCTCCACATTTTCATTCTATATTCATGTGATTTTATCTGATAAATTGCTATTTAATATCCCCGTGACTCACATTTTACTCGATATGTTTCATGTAATTAAAACGGGACCCATATCATAATTTTGGTTGGGAAAAAACAATTTCCATATGCAAATTAAATATATTTTTAATGTTACTTTACTTAAAAATAAATAATTTATTAAGGAAATTTTATATAATACTCTTTAAAATAATTTTATGTAATTTCTAATTTTTTTATATCATTCATTTTCATTACTGTGTTAAAAAATATGTGTGAAGTTTTCATTCTAAACACCTCATGTACCCTTAGTTGAAATTTTCTTTGATACATTCACATAATTATTTAATGGGATTCCAAAACAGAATATTATTATCCTTTTTTGTAAAATATTTCAATTTTTATGGTTTTCGTAGACCTCATGGATGATTCAAATTTGAAATTTAATTTTCCCTAAATTGTTTGAAAGTATGATTCATCTAAATATTCTTCCATTTATAAATATTATGATTTTTCATAGACATTATTCATCTATATCCTTATAACTTATTAATATGTATGAACTACATAATTTCCTTCTCTTTTATAGGAATGAAATATCACCCCCTTTTTTATTCTTACACACCCACTATATATGATCCTAAATTTTATCCTAATGCCTTTCTATAGTTTATTATCCGTATAATATTTATCCGATTGATGTTTGTTCACATATATTCATAAATATACTAATTTTGGTAATTTAGCTAGAAAACCATATCCCATTTATCTATATATTGTTATTTCAATATGAATTATTATATGTATTAGAATGGTACTACCATATGATTTTATGTGATGTCATTGGGTGCCCATTTATTTTCAATAGGATTTTCATGTAAAAAATATTTATGAAATTTGATCTAATATTATTATATGAAACCATTTGAAATTTATATGAACCCCATTTTACAACTTATGGTTACTTTTTATTTTCTTTATTGATATAATTTCTTTCTATTGGTGAATTTTTCAGTATAAGTGAATGAATTTCATTTTATTTTTTGAGTAATAGTTTTTATTTACATTAGTTGTTTATGATGTAATAATTTAATGATTTTCACGTGTCAATAGTATTTTTAAAAGATGCTGTATCAATCCAATATCATCTTCTAATTCATTGGTTTAGGTTTTTATATCTCACAAAATAGTGTATTTAGTTATACATTATTGTTTTTCATAAGAATGGGCGCTGATGGAGGGGATATATATTGTAATGATCCATATTCTATAGTTTCTTAAATTTTGAAATATGCTTCATTGGATATTACTTATTCTCATTTTTGTGATTACCTCTAATTAAACATGTTAATTTACTAATGTTTTTCCACTATTTAGACCCATGTCTAATGATATGACAAGTCAAATTCCAAGATTTAATATCTATTGATTACTATGTTTGAATTTTATTTAATATCATTTTTATACCCATGATCTCATATTATTTTAATTATGATATTTCATTGCTATCATTTCTATTTACCATTACTAGGAATCTCATGTCCCACATGATTATGAATCCATTTCAATGAGTTATGAATATTGTTATATTGCAAAATATGTATAGTATCTAGTATTGTGTGGATATAATTATGAGAAAATTATCACAAGGGTTTTAAGATTATTTTATTATATATATTGACCTTATTGAAATGAAACTTTCTATTAATGGTATAGTGTTATTATTTGTGAGATGTAATTATTTTAATATGGAAATGTTGTAAAAAGGCATGTATTATCTAGGTCTCGGTTATTTCTATTAATGTGTTTTTTATTTTTTAGGATTATTTTAGTAATTTTGTGGATTATAAAGAGATATATTTAGTGAAAAAACGGATTATTCAAAAGGATATGTCAAAGCATATAAAATCATCATAAAAATTTGACAACATATATATTATGTGTTCACCCATAAAATAAAATCCATTTATGAATACAAAAAAAGGATGGAGGACCAGGAACTAACTTACATAATGGTGAACAACAATTGGAATGTTTTGTTATGTATTAACCAAATCTCACCTGGTGAAACAAATATGATGAAATGTACACATAGTATTTACACTCCATGGGTGAATCCTTTGTTTAATCAAATTATATTTGAATAAAAATATATTATATTTCTTCTATAAAGGTATTATGATATGAAGAATGATAGATATCAATATAGAGTAACCATGGTTAAGAAAAAATTTAATTAGTCTCAACTAGATTCTAGTGTAACTGAATGTTAAATTAATGATGAATTATTCCTAAAATTAATATATAATAAATCCATTTTGGTTGTTTTATATCCCATTTACACATTTAGGTTTTATAAATGGATGAAATATGAATTAACCTAGTTAAAATATGAATCTATGAAAAAAACAATGATTTCCCAATGAAACATAACATGGGTTATGAGCTGGAGTGATAAATATTATGATTTTCCATACCATGTATTGAAATTTATGAATAAAAATGTGATCTTACTCAGACTCTAAAATTAACCAATAGATTGTGGGATGGGTACCTATGAATGTTTATTTAATGGTGATAATGAAGTATATATTATTAAAGAAAATATATTTAATGTTTTTGGGAAATATCAATAAACGAATTTCCTTAAAGGAATAAGTATATGATTAACATGTGATAATTAAGTAAATATATTGAAAATGTTTCTGCATAAAAATAATGGGTTTAGTTGACATAATTAATATAAATTATGTTCAGTCTATAATATAATTAATAATTAAATGTCTTTTGTGTGTGGAATGGGGACATTATCAAAATCAATTCCCTAACATAGGGATAAACCAATATAATGATCATCGAAAACATGTAAGAAAGAATGAAAATTAGGTACCTATTAATGAAATCAATTATATGACATTAATAAGCCCAAAATAGAAAAAAAATCTATTATTTTGAACATGAAACCAAATAACCCTAGACACATAACATATATATTTGACGAAAAACACATTATTATGGATGATAATATTTTGATGAAAGCGATATGTTTCCCATAACTGTATTGTTCGTATCTAAATAAATATAAAATCATGAATATTTTTTATAATTCATATTCCATTTTTTATTTCTTTTTATTTTTGGTAGTTAAAATTATAAGGATAAAATTGGTTTCGTGAGGGGAGAATGTGACTACCAATGCTTTAACTAATCGTATTATTTTGATAAACTATTTGTCTATAATTATAAACTATAATATTTCATATTTTTAAACGATGTGGAATTGGCATTGGAAATCATTATATAATGTAAAATTAGAACGGACAAAACATTTTTCATTCATAATATAATTTATTAAAAAATAATATAAAAATATCTTGAAAACTATAAAATATATTACATCAGGAATAAAATAAAACAATTAAAGGATTATAAATCAATTATTGACAATATATGGATACTAAAAAAATGTCTAAATTAGTATATATACAATATAATTTTAATCATGTGGGATGAATAATTTCTAAAAACCCAATAATGAGAAAGATCACTTTGAAATTATGAAGGATTATTCAATTTTCAAAACATGAAGTAATGAAAATTCCCACAGATGTGAGAGTAAAATGAGTTTATGGTTTATATTATATATATATATATATTTGAAAAAATAAACCCACTACATATATATTACATGATTATATTTCCATTGTTCATATATCAAATTCATATAGTGAGGTAATGTATTTGATATGTCTTGAATTTAAAATAATTTAACTCACAATGAGATTAACATGTGATATACTAATATAAAATAATTTTATTTATTTATTTGATACCAATGGATTTAGAAATAATTTTTAATTTATGATATGATAATATTTAAATGAATAATTAATTATTATTAGAGTAATGAAAATAAATTATAAAATATTAATAAATAATCATTATGATAATTGTTAAATCCTTTTAATTGTAAGTGTAATATTTTTTTTTAAAAACCACATTGATACAATTTTTTTTTATTATCCAAATATATTTAATTGAAGTTTTTATATATATTAAAATATATGAACTAATATATTAACATGTCAATAATTTTAAATTTGTATGAAATACTAAAAGCGGTTCAGCCATGAGTTCGAAAACCCATGACACCACAAATTTATTAAAAAGAGTATAGATACAATAGATAGAAGGAAATGCTTACATGTGAGACACCACACCGGATAACGAACTGAACTGACACATTATAATACCATATATTACCTTTTTCTAGGCCGACCTTGACCCTAAGATCCTTCCCAATTATCTGGATGTCGCCCTCTTCCCCTTTGCAACACTGAAGCATCATCCATCTCCATAACCTCTATTGTATGTAGATCATGATCTTCAGTGGTCCTCCATATACAGCAATGAATGCATAGCAGTAATAGAGGGGATAACATCCTGGTGAGAAGCATCATGAATAGGCTCATAATGCTCAGGAAAAGCCTCCTACACGTCCTTGAAGTCCTGAACCGTCACATAAATAGGCAGGTCCACCTCCTTTGGGGCCTCCAAACCATTAACAGCCGTAGGCGTTGAGGAGAGGCACGTTTGGTTACTACATCATGCATTCATAAGTTCTTCAAGATTAAGCAAGTCAAACTCAGGGGTATTAATAGATTCTAACATTGAAAAGAAGTTGACAGTCGGCTTTGTAGGTCCTTGTAACTCCACAATACAAGATGCATCCATGGAAAAAACATTCACCTTATTCCCCCCTGATCAGAAACCATAGGGAGAGATTACACTGGGTCAAGGACATGAAAAGATGCATTGACATCTTCCATGTTGTCAGGGGGAAATTCTTCTAGACAAGCATCCTGCTTAGAGAGGTCCTCTCCTCCTGGAATAAAATACATACCACTAGACTTATCCATTTTACCCGACTGAACATCAATCTGAACACCCTGTTTAGCAGCAGCATCCCCGACATCCATATTCTCCACCTTTAGAACCATCCAAGCATCCACATAGACCACCTTCACCTCCTCCTGAAACCCCTGCTGAGCGGCATCCTCCCCAGTAGCAGGATTACCCATCCTCAGAGCCACGACCACCTGCACCCCATCCCGAACCCCCTATTTACCAGAATCATATCCTATAGAAGTATTATCCATCCTCAAATCAGCTTCCACCCGATCAACAACGTTGGCCACCTGCACTACATTATCTTTACATGCCTTCGGCTTCTTTGGAATCACCAATTGGAAGCCATCAGCATCCATGATCTTCATGTTACCCTTCCTGCAAGTAGAGGCTATTTCAGTAAACTCCAACTCTTGATTTACTTCATTCTGAATCGCAGCCTCATGCTCAGATTGATTCTCCTCCTCATACTCAGCCACATCAACCCCGGACTAGTTCTCCAGACCCTTAGTACCTCCAAAGGTGCCCTGATCCAATGATCCAACATTCATTGGCATAGTAGTAGCCTTATCAGATATATGAGATGCATCAGACCTTGACAGACCTTGTTGAACAACCTCAACAAAAGTAGAGATACTAGAATTTCTAGGATCCTTCCTCCTGAAAACCTGCTTACTACCATGAGGATCAAATTGTTTCTTCTTGCACTGCTCTGGGGCATGATGCAAGGATTTACATATTGAACATTTCAAATTCTTGTTACATTGCTCAAGAGCATGACCAATGCACAACCAAGATTTACAGAATGTGTGCAACCATTCATATTGTATATCCAGTTCTAACATGATTTCGCCCACAACAAGGAAAACTATGTCAATTAAAACTTGATCTAAATCAATCTCTACCAAAACACGGGAAAAATGACATTACCTAGGATGCTCTGTTTCCTTGTCCACCTTAATCGGGAAACCAACAGTAGAGGCTACCTCCCAAAAAACTGACAGATGCCAGAAAAACCAATTCAAACCCCTAATTCAAATCCATGTCTGAGTGGAGGAGTTATTTACTGCAAGAGGACTTGCAAGGGGATCCCACTGCTACACCATGATATAACCAAGTATCATTGAAACTGGTCCAAAACTCCATGATACATTTTGAAGTTCTTTCGAAGGGAAAACAATATGGAAAATACCTCTCCCAATTGATGTCAAACGCTAGTCAGTGAAGCCCCAACACGTCGATAAACGAGCTGGCACATCTTCAACCATCAAAGGAATGTCACCCCGAGTACCTGATAATCTGGCAAGGAGGGAGAACCCGAATTCTTCAAGATGATCTTTTAGAATTTTTGGACTCACTTCCACAAATTCAATTGAACCATTCCTGGTAATCTATTTATGTAAAGAAGAAGTTTCAAGCTGAGATTCGGAAAAAACCAATTACGAGAAGCAAAACCCTCGGACTTCCTCTTAGGGTTCACCATAACTTCCTTCACTGTATCTACGAGATCCAATGAAATGTCACCACCTGTAACCACCGCCTTCAAGGAGGGAATGAAGACGTCTTTCAGATCAAAATAGAATTCTAGTATGTTAGCCGTTTAATCTGCCCGAAGTTCTCCAGAGAATCTTTGAAGGAGAAGTCTCCCGCATTTCCTCCAATGTTATTTTGTGTGAAATAATATTATGAAAACATAATGTTACAAAATTTTCATTTTCACACAATTTATTCTCCCTCTGTATTTTTTATTTTCATACAATAGAAATTTAATTAGAAGTATTAATTTCCATTATAGTAGATTAACATATTTTATAATGAAAAAATTTCATACGATTGATTTCTGAATAGGATGATTTATAATTGAAATATAATGTTGTTGCGAAACATATATTTTTCATTACTTTATCATAATATTAATGTATCCTAGAATATTATAAATGATATATTGTAATATAATATGTATTTATTAAATTAAATGACGAAGCATAATATATTAATTTAAGTATTAAATAATATGTCCATTACTTTTAGAAAATAAATTAAGTGATTTCATAATAAGTTATTTTTGTTTTTTTAGATAATTTTGCCTCTTGATGTTGATAATAGTATATAGATTTTTTTGAAGTTGAAAAAATTATTTTATTTAAAATAAATAATTTATTCCCTAAAAATAAAAATAATTTATAATAATATCTATTATATAAATTTTTAAACTTGGTAAATCTCTTTTCCTAAAAATGTTCTTTCATGAATTTTGATAATTTGTATTGAAATTAAACTTCTTGAACACCAAAATTTGATGAAACAAATAAAAATTTGAAATTACAATTTTAAAATTGTATAAACATTTATATGGTAATTTTTTTAAATAATATTTATTATTATATTAAAAATTAATTACCATTTAAAAATGGCATTTACGATAAACTGTAAAATGTTAAAAGTGAACAGAAAAAACAAAATTGGATGTCACCGAATTGAGTTTATAAGGTTAATCATGAACCAAAAATCAGTCTCCTATATTTATGAATATTTTAATGTCACTGTATATGTAAATAATAACACTACATTATTATAAAGTCTATAGATATAACCAAAAGAGTCATACCATTCAATTATAAATGGGTAACACTTCCAACACATCATGACTCACCTTTCAGTCTACAATATTAATTAAATACTTCCAAATTACATAACCTATAACACTATGCTTATTTAAATTATTCTTTTCACCATCATTAACTATTAGGTTTTCATTTCATTAGATAAATCAAATAAAATTTTTTGTTCTTAGTGTGAGTATTAACTCCCACAAAATTAACATTCTTAATAATATTAATTTATATGTATTATTTATACTTTAATATGTTGATATTAGTTTTATAAATATAATTTAATGTTATTATATTAATGGTATAATCACTATTTAGTCATCAATAAAATGAATAATGTAAAACGAAATAATCATTTCTGAATACGTGCATACAACATCCTTTATGTGAAACCAAGTTCAATTTTCATCATCAACAATCACTATGACTCGATGAATATATTTAAGGATGATATATGTTTTTTATTTTATTATTAATGCTTTTTATTTGTCACAATATCATTATGTAATTACATCAACATACTCACTAAATCACTATGTAAAGTGATCATTTAGGTCCATTTAACCTTCTATATAAATGATATTATAATGGTTATTTATAAATGATTATGAGATGTAAAATAATGGAAATACAAAGTAATATTGATATATTAACTTTTAAAAATCATTTATTATTTTTTTTGATATTCAACCAAATATTTATTAATATATCACCTTTCATCATTAAACAAATATAATAAAAGTGTAACATGATTTACATTTTAGAAATAATTAACCATTTGTATCATGTAAATAAATTAGGACATATGTAATACTTTAGAACCAATTATTATTCTATAATTAATGACCTGGTAATAATATATATGAATCCCCTTATTAGTAATATATCACTTATTCTTAATGTTTTCAAAAATAAGAAACATAAATTTATAAAAACTGATATTTAACAGATGTGACAACTAATTAATATTTTTAAAACAAATGAAAATATATAAAGTATATGAGAGGGAAGTGATTTTGAAAAATGTTTTATGATTTTAAATTATTATAGAAAAGTTTATTTTATTGGACATTAGAAAGCATTAAACCAAAAGTGAATAACGTTAAGGTGTTTATAATATCATATTTAATTATATGAGTAATATATCTTAAATTTCACTAGGTTTCATTTAATATAATTTGATTAAATCTTATTGGATAAATTATATCATATTAGTTTGGTTTTAAGGATCTATTTCGTGTAATTTAATTATATTTAAATTGATTTAAATAATAAAAAATTGGAATGTGTTTTGTTTTAAAATATTTCAAATAAATTATCTTATCTTTTTCATTCTTATTTTCAAATCATTATTGTTTTAAAATATAATCATCTAGGGAATTTGTATTATTTATAAATAATTCTATTAATTAATTGTTAAATTAATTGTGTGTCATATTTTTGCACAATATTTCATTTCACATACAATAATATTTTAACCAAATTCATTCTTGTAATTGAATTGGACATCATCCCTTCTTCTCTTTTGAGAACCTCCATTCACCCATGTCATAAATCATTAAATAATTTTGAGCATTTAATGATGAAATCAAAATTATTTATCTGATTTTTTACTACATATTCTTCATCATAAATGTTATATAAAAAAATATACTATTAATATATATTTCATTTTCATCCAAGAATAAAAATAATATACTGTTTTTGTTTTTTGTTAAAAATCATAATTCTCCCTTCATTTATAGTTTAAATATCAATTTATTCTTATGTGTTAATTTAATTTTAAAATGAATTATTACTATAATTAATTTAGAAAAATTTAACAATTTATTTTCTAAAAAATAATACATGTTTCTTATTTCGAAACATTTTATTCTTCATATAATTAAAAATGGGTTTCAATTATATCAAAACCATTATACATGCCTTATGATTGATAGAATATATTCTAAAATTATTACCTTAAAAATTATTTCCATCGATGAACTATGTAATTTTATTCCCTTTTATAGTAATGATACTTCCCAAAAAATTTCTTTCCTCATCATCAAATATTTATGCCAGAAATATTTCATCCAATTTATTTCCTTTTTGCAATAATTATTTTTATTTCATTTTATTGACGGGTGTTCACCTATTTGTTTTAAGGTCAATTGATATTGGGAATGTTTTTCCAAACCATATTGTAACAACCCGAATCCGAAGCCCCTCCTCTGGTGCCCCGCACCCGGTTCGCCACATGACCTCAAGCGCGTTTCCCCAAATGCCAGAGGCTGCCGACTAGCAGCGAGGGCCTTGGTGAGTCGGTGGGGTAACTATGCCCTCATTTGGTAAGGTATACAAGGTAAGAAAACAACAATAATCAGCGGAAGCAGTAACAACATGCATAACAATAGAAACCAAATAGCGAAAGTAATGTAGATATATAACTATGATGACAATGATGCAAAAGGTAAAAGTATCTAAGGAAAACAACAAACACAACAACATGCTAACACTACAACAAAACCGGCCCCTAGGGGAGGTTTTTATTTCATTTGGAGGCGGTTTAAACCGCCACTATAGGGTTTGGCGGCAGTTTACAATAAACGCCGTGAAATTGGGCATCAACAATCTATTAGTGGCGGTTTTTACTATTTCGCAGCGGTTTAAGAAAAGCGTCGCAGATGCCTCTTTTCGCGACGGTTGTTGTCCATTTCGCGGCGGTTTTATGCATAGATGATACTTTTTTTGCGGCGGTTTTAACCACTGCTATATTCTGGCGTTTGATGCGCCTATGCCACGGCGGTGAAAACCACCGCTAAATTTAAACAAAATACATTTAGCGGCGGTTATAACCACCACTAAATACTGACCAATAAGGCATTAGCGGCAGTTATAACCGCCGCTAAATGCTGACCAGTAAGGCATTAGCGGCGGTTAAAACCCCCGTGAATTGTTGACCTGGAAAAAAAATATTCTTCTCCTACCACACCACTACCCTGAAAAACAAATCAAACCAGAATATTGAACAGGAGACACCAAACAAACAAATAACATGGTAGTATTCATTGAAAAATAGGATATGAGAAAATGTTGTATGTTATGGAGTCCAACCTAAGGAAAGGTATATATCACAATTTGGTGAGTAACCAATCCATGTGACCCCCAAGATGTATATGTGTTTTTAGGTTCTTTAATTTCTTATGTGTTTTAAGAAGGGTTGATTTATACTATATGGATACTAATACTCTATATAATAAATGGTTATGAATTTTGATACAATTTATGTGATCACGCTAACCATGGTGATGTGTAATGATATGTAATTGGTTATGCTCTAAGTTGGCCGATATAACATCCATGGGTGTATTGTGATATGGGTTGGGTTTTTTTAACAATGGATTTGTGTTATGGGATAGAACAAATTATGTTTATATGGGTATAGAATTTGTTCCAAAGATGGATGTTTGAGTAGTTATAAAATGTATGTTATGATATGGTTTGTTGTGTGTTTTGGGTTGGTTGTTAATGCCTACTATAGAAAATGTGTAACTTGTGAATTGGCGTTTGTTTTAGGTTGGACAACACGCTAACCGTGCATGGTGCTTGAGAGAGTATGGTTTATTATCTTGTAGGTTATACATGATTCCTATTGAGGATTTGAGTTATGTCATTGGATATGTGATAAGAGTTTCATGTATACATCCCAAGATGGTCATCATGTTGCAGGTTGGATGGGATGCATCATGAGATAGTTGTTATTGACTTTGTTAAAGAAAATAAGTTTGAGTTTTTTAAAATTTCAAAAACTTATCTAATGTTTTCCTAAATACCTTATTGGTGGAATTATACTTAGCCAAACCAAATGATATTGATTTTTCACAATATTTATTATCATAAGATAATGTCATTAATATATATGTGCATGTATGTGATCTTTATCCTTCAGGGGAAGTATGGTGTGTCGATTTCTAGTTAGGATTAGTAACCTAGATTTCATAGTTGGATTGGGTATGGGATTTGTGATATGCATGAGAACCCTCGAGTGGGTATATTGGCCTATGATTTTCCTCGTGGTATTTCAGATGGGTTCATAGATGCTTCTCCATGAGTTGTATCCTATATAGGATGTGACATGTGAACTAGGGTTGAGAGAGACTTGTAATATTGAGATGTATCTTGGGATATTTGTGACTGGAGTGTTCTAATAAAGTGAAATAGCGATTCTCATTTCCACCTGATGAGGGTTTTCTTGTATGTATGTAATCCAAGAGAGGACTTATCCTAGGTCTATGAGTTCATTAAAAAAATTAAAGTAAGTTTAGACACTTTGTTCTATAGTGATGGTATATAGGTGGATTATGGTTTGGTATTCAGTTAGTAATATCATTGTATTTGGTACTGTGAATGTAAAAGCATGGGTAGTGCTTGTGTTTTGTTAAGTCTAACATGAATAATTGACATGGTTATTTGGGGGATAAGTTAATTTAAACTATGATTATTTGGATGTTATTGTAATGATGCATATTAGGTGTTTTAATAGAGTGTATACATGCTTAGATTCATGTTATACTGATAACGGTTAAATTTAGGTGTTGTGGGAGGCTTCCAAGATACACTCTTTCCATGTCAGTAAGAGCGTGAGTTCTTTATTAGCATAATTGGTATGTTGGTTGTATAATCTAAGATTAACCTATCAGGTGGGAATTTCTTCATGCCTGTGTAATGTGTTGTGGCTCATTGGGCCTTGATAGTGATTGTATGAATTGGGATTACACAGCTAGGATACCCAGGTGCTGCTATGGAGCAACAATGATATGAATGGGACTTACACAGTTGGACTGCCTAGGTACTTCTATGAATCAGTTATGGTATGAATCAAGCATACACAATAAGGCTACCTGAATACTGCTATGTAGTAGAAATGGTATGAATATGGGTTACATATATGGTATTCTCATTGGATGTGGTACCAATTCAAACACAGGCCTAAATGGAATGATGTATACGACACTCGAGAAATCAAGACATAAAATGAAACATCATAAATAAATAAAATGCATAGAAGGAAACATGAGAAATCAAAAAAATGTTAGGACAAGGAAATGTTTGGTGGCAACTATGTTCCATATACATGTTACATATACAAACCAACCATTCTCATACTTGTTCAACACATCAACAACACTACTACTCATCATCTGATGCTGCATCGTCACCCTCTCCACCTTCATCTCCACTACCTGTTGCCACCTATAAGAACATTATATTGAAAATTAAATATTGTTGCATATTTATAATTAAACATAAAACCAATAAAAGTGTGAAAACAAAATGATTTTTATTTTTTTGTGATTTACCTGCTCACCACTAGCCGATGCACTACCACCGGGGGCCTATCTGCTCATATGCTGACGTATTTCAAGCAACTCTTTCTGCAAAGCAGATATCTGATCCCCCGGCTGGTGAACTATGTTTCGTAGAGAAGACATCTCCCTCTGAGTATCTTCAGGTATGAAATGACTATAACCAGGAGTAGATGTAGCCGAAATCCCGGATGGCCTGCCAAAGACCTCAGATGGTACGGGTCCAAAACCCATCCCGCACACTCTACCAGGATGCTCCTTCCCAAGGACATTACCAACCGGGTCATCCTGGGAGACTGAGTAGGATTGCTCAGGATTGACACCCCATATTTCTTTAATTTTTACCTATAAATCAAATATCAATATATATTAACACAGTAAAAAATGATAATTAGTTATTATAATAAATAATTGACTTCATACCCCAACTTCTCTGGCAGGTTCATTAACAAAACTTCCATCTATTTTTTTTATGAACATCCAGCCACAGTTCTGTTCGGGATGCTTCATGCCCTAAACTCTGTGACTGCATTAAACAATGATAAATCAACAATTAAATATGTTAAATAGATAATATTGTCTTATAAATATTTAAACTAATTAAAAGATTACCAATGGCATTTGGCTTCTAGAAAAGCTTTTTGAGCCCGCAGTGTGCGGGATGACTTGTTTTTCCCGGTTTGATGCATTCTATCTTGAGAGATCCTGAAATAAATAAAATTCAATTTAAAAATAATGTATTCAATGTCTATCTCCTCTTCATGTACATGTATAAATGTAAAATGAGGATAATTTAATAATATATATTTCAATACCATACGCTTCTCATCACGATGCCTATCGACAAAAACATTCCACTGTTCTTTCGGTACCCCACTAGGTAGCTTCTCATACATCTGCTGCACGGTCAACTAAGTATCATTGGAATCACACCACAACCTCCATTTGAAATCTTTCTATTTTTTCCAATATTTTTCAATGTCCACTTCCGTGCTATCACATCAGCAACGGTAAAGTGGAAGAACATCTGTATACAGAAATTCATTTTGAATATATTAGTAACATGACATTCAATTAAACCATAAAGTAATAAAATTACATTTATCTGAGAATCAAAAACTTCATTTTTCCAGTTTGGAGGCATATGCCTCCAATCATCATATGAAATAGGCAGGGAAATTGGCTCCGCTGCCAGCTGACCTATAATCTGACCAAGTAAACCTGTGGCATCATCTGTCGGGACCCCATAAGAATCAAATGACAACACTATCTTCTCGCCATTCATGTTCCAAACATCAGAACTTTTTAATTTTTTTTCCACGGTTACAATTTTTTATCTGCAATTAGCAAACAATTACTATAAACAAAATGCAATAAATTAATTTAATTAAAATTTGTACCTATGACTATGACCCTCCTGAATGTCCATGATGAACTGGAAGGGGCGTGTCGCTGCCCTGCTGCTGAGGCTCCTGTAGGGGGAGGAGATGACTCATCCTCTAATGAGACATCCACTGACGGTGTCAGAGATGGTGCAGGGGGAGATGATGCAGGGATGTAGGTAGTTTCTGCCTCAGATGCCGTGGGGACAAACGAATCGTCATCTGTCGTAGAAGTAGATGAAATGGTGTACCGCTTCTTCCATGGCATTCCTGTCATTTAATCAAATAAAATTAAGTTCAGAATATATATTTCAAAAAATTTATGCAGAAAAAAAATTAAAAATGATAATAGATTCCCAGTACTGAAAAAAAAAATATATATAACAATGATAATGAATGACTACAGAAATGAAACAAGTGGTTGCTGAATGAATAAATAATTGTACATACACTCATTTCCCCCTTCAATCATGTCGGTTTCCTGCTCCATTGCTTCATCCACTTCATTCATCCTTTCTAGACTAATATTTTCAATATCATGATGGACAAATAATTCTGCTTCCTTTTGTTGATGAAATTCAATTGTAGAGGTCAAATCTTCCACTTCATCACCTATATCATACAAATCTCTTTGTATTACGTGAGTAACTACACTCCACCCTTCATCCACAACATCATTCACATAATATACCATTGTTTCCTGCGATGCTAAGATATATGGATCATGCAGTTCTCGATCACCAACATCCATCAAGCGAGAGAAGTTTACAGAAGTAAATTGCAAGGAATCTCTTTTAACAGCTCTTATAATATCGACCCATTTGCATTTGAATAAAACAACAGAAAAATGCCGGTGGTAGTTTAATTCAATAATATCATTCAACTTTACATAGTATTCCACTTCAGCAAATGTAAATATACCACTATTCTGTGTTTTCAAACCCATTTCTCGATCGACTGTACGAAATCTAAAACCATTCACATTATAAGCGTAGAACATTCTAACTTGTTTTATAGGACCTCTAGCAAGAAAATTCAAATCTTCTGACAAGTCTGCTCGAGTATCAGTATTCATGATCTGAAGAATAAAAATATAATTTAATAGATTTGAAAATTGAATGTGTCAAACTAATATTCGTATTTATTGCAATATTTATAAACTTACACGTCGTGCAAATCATTCTACCCGCACTTTATTCACAGCTTTCGTTATATCTTTTTCATTTCATGTTCTCCCTCTCATTCGTCTCTTTTTTTGTATCCTAAACTCTTCAATAAATGGATTTGTAATTTCACTATTCAGTATCACATATCTATGTGCCTGTAATAACTCCAATTCTATCAGTGTCGCGTATGAGGTCCTCCCAACTGATCGGCCAATAGCAGGAAATATTTTTGATTTCTGATGCATTTGAGATTGATTTGATGTGTTGTCAACACGTCCAACTCGATTAAATCATGTCTCAATATCATCCAAATATCTGGAACAAAAGGTGAGACACTCCTCGGCCAAATAGCCTTCAGCAATAGAGCCTTCTGGTTGAGCTTTATTTCTCACGTATGCTTTCAAATGCCCAAGATATCTGTGAAAAATAATAATAATATTATGTATTTATTTAAATTCCAAATATTGTTTACTTAACTAGAAACATATAAATAAAATACCTCTCAATTGGATACATCCATCGATAATGAACGGGGCCTCCTAATTTAGCTTCGTCAACCAAATGCACAGTTAAATGCATCATGACAGTAAAAAACAATGGAGGAAAGATCATCTCCATTGCAAAGAGGGTCAATACAAACCTCTCCTGTAGGTTGTCAAGCTGTAAAGGATGTAGAGTTTTCTCACATAATTTCCTGAAAAATGTGCAGAATTGCAGTACAACAGTAGTAACTTTTTCAGGTAATAATGTACGCAATGCCAATGGTAGTAAATGTTGTAACAAAACATGTGAATCGTGACTTTACAATCCACATAACTTACGATTCTTCAAATCAACACACCTCAAGATGTTACTCAAATACCCATCAGATACCTTGACATTCTTTAAAATTCGAAGGAATGCATCTTTATCCCTATTTTTCATTGAAAAAATGGCAGGAGCATACTTTTCATTCTCATCTGGACAGATATCACGTTTTATGTTCATTACTTGTAAGTCTTTGTGAGCATTGAGATGATCCTTCGACTTTCCATGCTCATTAAGTAATGTGAAAATCAAATTATCACATACATTCTTCTCAATATGCATCACATCAAGATTGTGGTGCAATGAATTAAATTCCCAATACGGAAGTTTGAAGAATATAATTTTTTTCTTCCATTGTTGCGTTCTGATTTCACTTGACGATGCACCTCGCACTAGTTTTCCCCTATTAGTCAAATGATGAACCTTCCCAAATTCTGTTTTAACATTTTCAAGCTGTGTCAATATTTCAGAACCGGTTAACAACTTTGGAGGTGGTCTACGATCAATGGAACCATTAAATTTTTATTTGATTAGCCGAAATCTATGAGATGCATCAAGAAATCTTAGATTGAACATGAAGCACCATTTTTTACTATGAGGTAGCCGTTTGGGCTCGAAATCAAAGTTACAAATAGGACAAGCCAAACCCGTATAAGTGTTCCAACCAGATAAATTCCCAAGCCTAGGGAAGTCACTAATGGTCCACATTAAAGCAGCATGCATTTTGAACATTGTTTTAGAAGAAACTTCAAATGTCTCAACACCGTTGCTCCATAACTCCTGCAATTATTCAATCAAAGGCTGCAGGTATACATCAATATCATTTCCAGGCATTTGTTTTCCAAGAATAATCATCGAAATGATAAAAGATTTTTGTTGCATACACATCCACGGAGGCAGATTATAAGGGATCAAAACAACTGGCCAAATGCTATAACTCGTACTCAAAGTCCCAAATGGGTTGAATCCATCGGCAGCCAATCCCAATCGAACATTCCTAGGATCAGCTGAGAAATTTGGATGTAATGAATGAAATGTCTTCCATGATTGGGAATCTCGTGGATGTCTCATTAACCCATCATTGTTATTATCTACAGAATGCCACTTCATGTGTTCAACGGTTTTTGATGACCTGAATAATCTTTGCAATATAGGCTTCAAACGAAAGTAATGCAAAACTTTTGCAGGTGTGCTCCTTTTCTTCTTCTCTATGAAATTATGTTCAGTCATACTTCCAACATCACCTTTTGACTTCCATCTAGAAGAAGAACATTTCTTACAATTCTGTCTACTTGAATCCTCTCCCCAGTAAAGCATACAATCATTGGGACACGAATGTATTTTTCTATAATTCAGACCAAGCTTGTTTACAACTTTTTTAATCTCATAAACTGATTCTGGGATTTTTGCTTCAGGAAATGCATCACGAATAAATTCCAATAACATGGAAATTGCCTTATTTGTAATTCCACAGACATTTGATATGGTACAACTTCTGCAGAAATGAAAGCTTTGAATATTTCAAACACCCACTATACAACTTTTGATTTCCATCGTCAAATAAATCATGAAACACATTTTCCTCACTGAAGTTTTCCCTTACATTTCGCTCCATAGAATCAAGAGGAGGATCCAATGATATGTTACAATCTTGATCTTCTTGTGTTACAGTCTCAAAAACATCACTTGTCACGTTGCAATTTGTAGCACCCTCTTCTGGTTGTTCTGATGTGTTTTGATGCTCATAGTGGTGTCTTGTAGTGCCGAATGCATCATTTATGAGGTTTTTCATTTCATTTTCCATTGGAGAAAAACTTGGGACCTCATTCTGTGGATTAACATCAGTCCCCAATCTTTCTGTATTGTTTGATTCTCCATGCCAAATCCAACAAAAATATTAATCAAGGAATTGCTTTAGTATTAAATGTTCATAAACTTCACCTCTCTTCAACCATGTTCTAAATTTACATTTAGGACATGGAAATCTTATTCTCCCTTCAACGGATCGATTAGAAATTGAAAAATCTAAAAACTCATTCAAACCCTTAACATATTGAGGTGTGTTCCTTGGTAATGTGATCTAGCTTTTATCCATGTATATCACAATGTGCCTTTACAAAATATACGATAGTGTAAGATTACAGAAACATAATATAATAAAGATGAACCATTGATCATAAAGTATGCATAATATAATAAAGATGGTTCATTGATCACATTTACCACTTCAGACCAACCGAACAAGTCTGGTCCATAAGAGACAGCGTCAACACCTCATTGAGGAGAAATAAGAATATCAGGTTACACAATTATCATAACACTATCTACCCAACTATTTTTTATGGTTTCCAATGGGATATGTTTACAGAACATGAAGCACCTAATTAATTCATTATCCATGATAAGACATGTCGTTATGGACCAAATTTACAAGGGAGAGAAGTCGCATGGATTTTTGTAAAATAAACCATTGGAATTGAAATTGGTCCATAGGATGGGATTTAATATATTGAACATATCTATATTCTTGGAAAGAGTTGAGGTGTAAATAATATTAAGTGATATCCCAAAGGAACCAACTAATCAATATAAATACCAAGAAATTACTCAAATTGTGGATGGATATTCTCACTTTTAGTAATGAATACATGAATAAATATAGGAGAAATATATAAACCACAAAAATATATAATCCACAATTACTATGCATGACTTATCCGTAGTTTATGAGAAGCAATCAAAGAATCAATGAATAACTAAAAATTACCAAAGTCGAAAGGGGTCACGGGGGGCGCCGGGGGGTGCGGGGGTCGCCGGAGGCCACGGGGGGCGTGGGGGGTGTCGGGGTCAATAAAAAAATTACACCCATGAAAATACAATAGAGAATTCTCACTAAGCATATACCTAGGTATGAAATCCATGCTATAAAACCATTCATGGAAAACCCAATACACATAATATGAAATCATACCTTCTTTAAATAAAAAATAAAGATAAAGTGATGGGCAAGGTTTATATAATGACATGTCCTTTATAATTAACTACATCATGATGAATCTCTGAGAAATGTAATATAAATTTACATTCATCTTTCGACGTACAAACTACATGCACTTGATAATTTATACTTAGAGCATCAATAATGAAATTTCACTTTCTTTGAGTATAATTAAAATCCAAATAAAATGACTAAATATATTCATCCCATATCCCCTATCATAAATTTTTATCCCTATGATAAAATATTTACTACATGTTTTTTTATTTGTAAATGCCACAAAATTCTCATTGAATAACTAATTTCATAAACATTGGAGGGCATGCATAACCATGACTAACTCAATATCATGTGTTGGATAATTGTTATCATTTATTATAAGTTTCAAGACCCATTTACTAAAACTCATTCTTCCATATCAACATAAATCTTAACATCACATTGGAGGCCTCATTATTGACCTTATAATGCATCCTTGGCTTTGGTCAAATAAGAATAGGTGTAGATGTCAATATATTTTTTAGCTCATAAAATGAATCTTTTTATTTATCATCCCACTAAAAATTCAATCCATTCCAAGTCAATACTATATTTTTAATGAATATGTGAGAAAACTGCAAGATAAAGCAAGAATAAGAAACCACATGACAAATGAAAATATGAATCTCAACAATATTAGTATGAATCTATTAAGAAATTATAGATTCTAATTTCTGAATATCCCCTAATATCCTAGATTTAGAGATCTCACGACCAAAAAATGTCACCTATTGATTATAGAAATAACATTTCAATATATTGGCATATAAATGATGATATTTCAATGTGTCTAAGAACATAACCAACTATTCTTCATGCTCCTCATAGGATCATGATCATACCGATATATCATTGATAAATATAGTCCCGAATGAAAAAAAGGATAAAAAATGGTTTATCAAAGTTATAAATACATATGGTTTCTCCATTACCCTAAATAAAATTACCAAAAACACAAAATTACTATATAGTGTTTGAAATTCTATCTTGGACACACCTTTAGCTCAAACCTTTAACCGCTGATAACCTAATCGATGAACAATCTTCAAAATCCATAAATAACCTCTAAACTGATTGAATAAATCATAAATTCATAGAAAAGGATACCAATTATAAAGATTAACATGATTTAATTTATAATAGATAATATAACATCAATAACTCAATCTTGCAATATTGGTAAAAAGAAATGGATAAGCCTATGTAGACACACTCAGATTAATAAATCCATTGGATTAAATATCTCCCAACTAAATATTTATCTATCTAATATCCCATAGAGATATATAGTAATGGGATATTGTTATAGTCTCGATACCTTGTACTAATTCAATCATAAACTCCACCTCCATCTCTAGAGGTAACCTTATAAAGTCCTCAAAAAAAACATCATGATACTTATTAATTGTAGGAGGAAAACAACACTTGAAACACCATTAGCTAACCTGAGATCCATCCATACCACTAGAGATATAGTAATCCCCATTTTCCAATAATCATATCTTGATCAATTGGAATTATAATCTTATTCACCTAGAATAACATATGATTTATCATAAGATGGAGAGAATTTCTCTCTTTTCTAATAACAATAAATATATGCTTTAAAATGTGATAACATGTCTATACTAAAAATTACAATGAAATATTTCATCACTATAATGACCAATTTCCAAAGATATACATATCCAAAAATATCAGCTACATAATTTAGGAACTTCTAATGGGATCCTCTCTTTTTCCAAATGAATTATTTAGAGAGAAAACCTTAAATAAAAATTCAACAATCAAACCTATGTTGGATACCAAGAAAGAAGACATAAAATAATTAGAATAACTATAATCAAATAAAACACTGAACAAGGTTGAGGTATCAATTACTATGCATGAATTTTAGTAATAAATACATGAATAAATGTAGGAGAAATTTATAGACCACTAAAATAAATAATCCACAATTACTATGCATGACTTATCTGTCGTTTATGAGAAGCAATCAAAGAATCAAGGAAGAACTAAAAATAACCAAAGTCGAAAGGGGTCGTGGGGGGCGCCGGGGGGTGCGGGGGTCGCCGGAGGCCACGAGGGGCGTGGGGGGTGTCGGGGTCGCCGGATGACACAGGGGGCGTGGGGGTCACCGGTGGTCGAGGGGGGCGCCGGGGGGTGCGGGTTTCGCCGAAGGGTGCGGGGAGTGTGGGGGGTGCGGGGGTCGCCGGAGGGTGCGGGGGGCGCAGCGGTCGCCGAGGCTGGGGGGGATCGGGGACGAGGGTTTGGGAACACAGTCGGGGTGGGGGAAAGGGTCGTGGTGTTTTAAAAAAAATTTGGGTTTCGCGGCGGTTTATTAAAAACCGCCGCGAAACCTTCACTGAAAATGTTTAGCGGCGGTTTTGTGAACCGCTGCCACAAAACCGCCACTAAACCCAGTTTTTTTGTAGTGTGAAATACAACTAAAACCAAGTGAAAAAGAAACAAAGTAAGATCCTCAGTATCGCGAGCCATATCTTGGTCCCATGCTCCCCATCTCCTGATGCAGTCAAGATCCTGAAGTAGAACGGCGCTTGCCCTTATCTATACCTCCAATAACATTGTCTGCTGGGGCCCAAAAGCATGGCCCAAACTGGGTGTGAGATACAATCCCAATAGGCAATCACCCAAAGATTTGTTCCTAACAGTCAATGAATTCATGGCAGTAATAAAACAAGTAGCAGTAACAGAAAAGCACAATAAGCTACAATCCACAGTTCTAACAATTAAATCACACAAGTAAGTAGTCAGCAACAAGAATAAAATAGGTAACCCTATAGTTAGCTCTCATAGTCTAACCCCTATGGTTAAACATATAAATACTAGTAACCCTATGGGAGGCACACACAGTCTCACCCCTCTGGTTCTGCTACGCAATGAAGCAGACTCTCTAGGGAAGCACTCACCGTCAATTCCCCCTATAGTCTCATATCGTGTTAAAGGCTCTCTGGGGAAGCACTCAACGTCAATTCCCCATGTGGCCCACGTCGTGGATCTACAAACACTTTGGGGAAGCATTCAATGTCAATTCCCCCTATAGTCTGACATCATAATTGAAAGACACTCTAGAGAAGCCCTTCCGTCAATTCTCCCTTTGGTCTACTACTTTAGGTTCTCATAGTCCCGAGTATAACTAAACATGCTCAGTGCACGTGTCATTCATGTAAACCTCAAGAACTACTTAGCTATCAAGTAATTCTCAAGAGTAATAACAAACAACAGTTCTTATATCCTACAACTAGGCATGGCAACTAGAAAACTGTCCAACAGGCAAAACAAGCATGGAAACGCATTCTAAGCACAAAATAAAGTACTCTACTCAAAAGCAATATCCTCTACTAAAGCAAACAAGCAAGCAGAAAAACAGCAGTGGAAAAACAGGAAACACGCAATACCCCGTTCACGGGTATTGGTGGAAGTTTCACATAATATTCATCGACTTTAAATAGAAAAGCACAAACCACCTACCTCGATCCTAGGAGATCGATATACGTGAACCATGAATAAAGATTCCTCTTAGAGAAACGTAGATCTGAGAAAACTTACAAAACGTTCATCCCATGATAACCTGGAAACTATGAGGAATCAAGAAACAAGGCTAAAGAAGAAGGAAGAACTCACTGCTGCGATTCCAACGCAATTGAACGTGGTTGAATCAGAGAACGGATGGCGAGGTGGGAGCCCGTCGAAGATCTGGTCATACGGTCACTGTCGGACCAACGAAAACTGAAGAAGACAAATCTGGGTGTTAGATGTGACCCAGTCCATTTAATGAAGAAAAAATAAAGTACACGGTGTGTACTTCAATTTTTTCGTACATCCAAAATAACCGTCCTCCACCTTAGCCTTACACACAGTGTGTGTGGCCCGGGCACGACCAACACATGGTTTTGAGCCGGGGAAGAGTACATGGAGTGTACTCAGAAAGTACACGGTGTGTACTTCTGAAATTTTCAGAAAATTTATTTTCCTTAAAAATTCCAGAAAAAAGGAAAACATACCTTAACGAAGATCTGAGTTCTTACAAACTTCCCCCTTAAAGAAATTTGTCCCCGAATATCCCTAACGAGGTGGAGAAGAAGAAACCCTGAACAGCTCCGGCCATTGTGATCATGCATCAGCCTCCCTCTCCCATGTCTCATCTTGTACTCGTCCCTGCTGCCATAGCACTCGTACCAGAGGAACAGACCACCCATAGAGAACCTTCGTACTACGATCGATAATCTAGATAGGATGCTCCTCGAATGACACATCCGCTTAAAGATCAACCTCCTCGGGCTGAAAGACGTGAGACAGGTCTGAAAAGTAATGTTGGAGCTGAGAGACGTGGAAGACGTCATGCATGGCCCGATACCTCTGAGGTAGCTGCAACCGATATGCGATCGGCCCCACTCTCTCCAAGACCTCAAATGGCCCGACGTACCGCGGTGAAAGCTTACCCTCTCTCCGAATTCTTTCGTGTCCCAACTTCGGTACAACACGTAGGAAAACCTGATCACCGACCTCGAACTCTAGAGGTCACCTCCAATGATCAGCATAATACTTTTTTCGAGACTGCGTTGTAGCCATCCTTTTCCGAATCAACACTATCTGCTCTGAAGTCTCCTGAACAAGATGAGGTCCCAGCAAAGCTGCCTCTCCTGTCTACAACCAGCATAAGGGTGATCGGCATGGCCTACCATATAAAGCCTCGTATGGTTCCATCTGAATGGTCTCCTGTAAACTGTTGTTGTAGGAGAACTCCACCAGAGGAATTTTCTTCTCCCATGAACCGCCAAAGTCAAGGATACAAACCCGGAGCATATCCTCAAGAACCTAGATCGTGCGCTCGCACTAGCAATCAGTCTTGGGATGGTATGTTGTACTCAAAAGTA
This sequence comes from Viscum album, assembly GCA_963277665.1. Lineage (NCBI taxonomy): Eukaryota > Viridiplantae > Streptophyta > Magnoliopsida > Santalales > Viscaceae > Viscum > Viscum album. The sequence goes on from CAUJRU010000254.1 coordinate 217,933, forward strand.
CCAGTGTACCCAAGGCCTTCTGAAGTCCCTGCCAGAATCGAGAGGTAAAGCGCACATCTCTGTCTGAAACAATAGAGTACGAAACTCCATGAAGATGAATGATCTCTCTGATGTAAAGTCTTCCCAGATCATTGACACTGAAGGTCTCCTTGATCGGAAAGAATTGATCACCCTTCGTAAGCCTGTCGACGACTACCCAAACAACATCGTTTCCCCAAGGCGATCTCGGCAACCCGGTCACAAATTCCATCACAATATCGTTCCACTTTCACTCCGTAATGGGTAACTGCTGTAAGAGACCCGCTGGTCGCTGATGCTCTGCTTTCACATGCTAACATGTAGAACATCTCATGTCAAATCCAACAATATCCTTATTCATACCTGGACACCAGTATTGGCGATGAAGGTCCCGATACATCTTGGTGATGCCAGGATGAACTGCCCAAATAGAGGAATGGAAATCCCGCATCAGCTCCTTGCGTTTGTCTGCTGGCACCCATACGCGTCCTTGGAAACGCGAGATATCATCCTCGCCCACTGTCCATCCAGGAAGAGGGTACTCTCCTGACACCCTCTCCCACAGGACTAAGCCTTCTGAGTCTAATAGATGCCTCATCTGTACCGAATCATGTAGCATGGAGGTAACAACTACAGAAGATAGAAAAGTATGCCCTCATCTGTCGTGCACCTCCAGATGCATCTCAGAGAACAGAGCCATCAGTTTCCACTCACTACTGGCCTCCTAAACGGCCTGAATCTGAGTTCTCCTGCTCAATGCGTCTGCCACGACGTTGCCCTTTCCCGGCGTATAGGCAAGATCGAAATCAAAGGACTGAAGATACTCGTCCCACCTGTGCTACCTCAGATTCAGATCACGCTAAGTGAATATATACTTGAGGCTCTTGTGTTCAGTGAAGACCAAAAAATGATCTCCCAGATGATAGTGTCTCTAATAGTGCAAGGCATGAACAACAGCTGCTAACTCCAAATCGTGCGTAGGGTAGTTCCTCTCATGTGGCCTCAACTGCCGAGACCTGTACGCAATGACTCCATCTCCCTGCATAAGCACAACTCCCAGCCCGATACCTAAAGCATCATAGTAAATGGGGTAGCTCTTGCCTGGCTCCAGAAAGACTAGTATCGGTGCTGAGGTCAACCTCCCTTTCAGCTCCTGAAAGGATGACTCACAAGAATCTGTCCATGAGAACATCACCCCCTTCTGGGTCAGTCCTATTAATGGTGCTGATAGATGAGAAATGACCTGAATGAAGCATCTGTAGTATCCAGCCAGCCCTAGGAAACACCGTAACTCAAAGACGTTCTTCCGATGCTCCTAGGAAACTACAACTCCCACTTTCTCTGGGTCCACATATACTCCTGCCTCTGAGATGACGTGACCCAATAAGTGAATCTGATCCATCCATAAGTGGCACTTCGCAAGTATAGCATAAAGCAGATGCTCTCTTAGGGTACTCAGAATGATCTCAAGATGTGTCCATGTTCGTGTCGAGTATGAGAGTACACCAATATATCGTCCACAAAGACCACGATGAAGGAATCCAAGTAAGGATGGAACACTCGGTTCGTTAGTGCCATGAAAACTGCAGGCGCGTTCGTGAGACCGAATGGCATGACTGTATACTCGTAAAGACCGTACCTACTCCTGAAGGCTGTTAGAGGTATATCTGATGGTCTAACATGCAAATGATGATAACCGGACCTCAAGTCAATCATTGAGAACACAAGAGTACAAAATGGGAACCGGGGAGGAAAAACACACAAGATTGCAAAACACGACTACACGGCGTGTATAAAACTACATGGTGTGTCTTCTTAAACCGCTGAAATGGGCATGTACTCATGCCCTAAAAGTCGTGTACACTTCAAACTACATGGTGTGTTGTCCCCAACACACGCCGTGTACTTGGAACTATTCCCCTACACGAGTTCCTTATATGGCTAACCTACACGGTCCGACTTAACCCAAGACCACACGGCGTGTTCGAAACAAACACGGTGTGCACTAAACAAGGTTTCAGTGGTCCGTGTTGTTGAGTACACAACCATATACATGGATAGACCTTACACAGCGTGCTCTGAGCCAACATTTCATGTATAGGCTAAGGCGACATCGTCCCGTGTTGTTCGTGACATGGCCAGGTACCTGGGCAAGACTACACAGCGTGTTCCGAACAAACACGTTGTGTGGAAAGGAAGGTAACGCTGTCCCGTGTTGTTCGTGATGCGGCTAGGTACCTGGACAGGACTCCATGGAATGTTCCCTAAGGACACGACATGTTTTACCCGAGCTTACTTAGCCCGCGTTGTTAGTGACATGGCCGGGTACACGGTTCACTACTACACGGCGTGTACCTACCATAAACGACGTGTTCTTAAATTTACTTTCATGACACCGTGTTCTGCTCACACGGTCAGTGACACGGCCTAAAAACTACACGGCGTGTATACAAATAGTACATGCCGTGTATTCTGGGATTCTATGGGCAATAGCTCAGAGACTACACAGAATTTCAGAAACCCCAAAAACAAGTCGAAAAAGTTCCAAATTCCGATCCGTGAGGGCCCAAAACACCACAAGAACCAAAATTTGGCGTTCAATTTAAATAAAGAACAAAATAACCAGTTTTCTAACATTACAACAGAGAATCTATCAAGAAACTCTCACAACAGCATGAATAATCTACACAAGGACTATCACAATAGCATGCAATCATTAATGCACCCTAGATGGCATGGAAAGAATGCATGGCATGTGATTCCTACAAGTTTCTATATGATGTATGAGACGGAATACCCTCATCTCATCGGGTTGTGAGAGAATTATAACCGCAATATCAAAATAGTAATAGCACAAGCCATGTGAATCACTCTAGGTGAAATCAGATCAACTATAAAATCTCAAAACTAACAAACTGCAATTAACGAGGTAGTATGGCCTTTCCCTATACACGGGTTAGCTACTCCCGAGCACATCTTAATGCCAAGTACCGAATCCATACTATCCCTAGCTATGTCTCCAAATAGTAAAGCAAGAGAAAAGAACTCCTCTGATACCACTTTGTAACGATCCGAATCTGGAGCCCCTCCTCTGGTGCCCCGTACCCGATTCGCCACATGACCTCAAGCGCGTTTACCCAAATGCCAGAGGCTGCCGACTAGCAGCGAGAGCCTTGGTGAGTCGGCGGGAAAACTATTTCCTCATTCGGTAAGGTATACAAGGTATGAAAACAATAATAATCAGAAGAAGCAGTAACAACATGCATAACAACAAAAACCAAATAGCCGAAGAAATGTAGATATATAACTATGATGATAACGATGCAGAAGGTATAAGTATCTAAGGAAAACAACAAACACAACAACCTGCTAAAATACAACTGAAACCAAGTTCAAAAGAAAAAAAGTAAGCTCCTCATCATCACGAGCCACGGCTCGGTCCCATGCTCCCCAGCTCCTGATGCAGTCAAGATCCTGAAGAAGAAGGGAGCTTGCCCTTATCTATACCTGCAGCAAAATAGTCTACTTGGGACCAAAAGCATGGCCCAAACAGGGTGTGAGATACAATCCCAGTAGGAAATCACCCAAATATTTGTGCCTAACAGTCAATGAATACATGGAAGTAACAAAACAATAAGCAGTAACGGAAAAGCACAAGCAGCTATAATCGACAGTTCTAACAAGTAAAGCACACAAGTAAGCAGTCAGCAACAAGAAGAAAAAGGTAACCCTCTGGGTAGCTCTCACAGTCTAACCCCTATGGTTCAACTTCTAAATACTAGCAACCCTCTAGGAGGAACACATAGTATAACCCCTCTGGTTCAGATATGCAATGAAGCAGACTCTCTGGGGAAGCACTCACCATCAATTCCCCCTATAGTCTCGTATCGTGCTAAAGGCTCTCTGGGGAAGCACTCAACTTCAATTCCCCGTGTGGCTCGCGTCGTGGATCTACAGACTCTCTGGGGAAGCACTCAACATCAATTACTCCTATAGTCTCGCATCGTAATTGAAAGACACTTGAGAGAAGCCCTTCCGTCAATTCTCCCTTTGGTCTACTACTCTAGGTTCTCATAGTCCTGAGTATAACTAAACATGCTCACCACGCGTGTCATTCATGTAAACCTCAAGAACTACCTGGATATAAACTAAGGCTCATCAACAATAAGAAACAATTGTTCCACTATCCTAATACTAGTTATGGCAACTGGAAAAACCGCCCAACAAGAAAAACAAGCATGGAAAAGAAATCTGAGCACAAAATAAATTACTTTACCCACACGAAATAACCTTTACTAAAGCAAACAAGCAAGCAGGAAAACAGCAGGGGAAAAAAATGAAACACGCAATACCCCATTCACGGGTATTGGTTGAATTTGTACATAATATTCATCGACTTTCAAGATAAAATCACAAACCACCTACCTCGATCCTTGGATATCGATATACGCGAACCACGATGACAGATTCCTCTTAGGGCAACGTAGATCTGAGAAAACACAGAAAACGTTCATCCCACGATAACATGGAAACAAGGAGGAATCAAGAAACGAGGCTAAAGAAGAAGGAATAAATCATCGTTGCGATTCCAACGCAACTGACCGTGCTCGAATCGGAGAACGGACGGTGAGGTGGGAGCCCGTCGAAGATCCGGCCGTACGGTCACTCTTGAACAGACAAAAACTGAAGAAGAAGACGAATCCGGGGGTTAGACGCGACCCCGGTCCGTTTAATGAAAAAAAAAGTACATGGCGTGTACTTCTTGAGTACACGATGTGTACTTCAATTTTTCCATACTTCCGAAATAATCGGCCTCCACCTCAGCCTTACACACCATGTGTGTGGCCCGAGTATGGCCAACACACGGCTTCGATCCGGGGAAGAGTACACGAATTGTACATAGAAAGTACACGTCGTGTACTTCTGGAATTTGAAGAAAATTTATTTTCCTTAAAAACTCCAGAAAAAAAGGAAAACATACCTGAACGAAGATCCGGGTTATTACACATATACCCATTAAAAATATGGTCTTAATACCATGTTTATTATTATATGGATTTAATGGTATTTCATTATAATTTTTCGTGATATCATTGGATACCTAATTATATTCAATGGTTTTATTGTGGTATGATAATAGATTGAATTGTTAATGTTTTACACATGTTAATATATTCAAAATGGATTTAAACCTCATTTTCATTATATGTGTTCATTATGATTTGTTGAATGATACAAATTTTCATTCATTGGGATATTTGTCTAATATAAGTGAATTATTTTCATTTATATATTTTATGTAACTCATTTTACATCATAGGTTCAATATTATATGATAATATAATGATTATCATGTTCACTAAAAATTAAGTACGATTATGTGTACTGTCCAATATCACCTTTTAATTGAATGGTTTAAAATATAATATATTAGAAGATATCATATTTCCAAGTATTTTTTAGTTTTCCATAAGCATGTGCACTGATTTTTTGGCTCATGTAAGTAATGTTCCCCCATAGTAATTTTTATTTCAATGTTAAAATGTGTTTTATATTTGTAAATTTATTCTCATATCTATAGTAAGATATCATGGACCTTGTTTACTGACACTTTTTTCAAAACCCTTTTTTCATGTAATATGTTATTACACATAATAAACTATGATATATTATTATTTAATTATCATGTATGTATTTTCATATGTATATTTATTATACCTATATTATCACCATATTTTTACTATTTAAATTTTTTATCTCTTATATTCACAATTTCTATACATTTGTTCTTTTCGTTATCTTTTGATGAAATTTCATATATTTATGAATATGATTTTAAAAAATAAAAATTATAAGAAGGATCATAGTGTGGAAAATATTTGGAGAACTATTTAAAAGGGATATATATTACATTAAATTTATTGATAGTCCTCAAAGACACTAAAAGTTTTGTTTTTGTAATTGATTGATTATTTTTTAGATGTAATTGGTACCTTATAAATATTTTGAAAACTAAATGAAATTCTAGATTGTGTCACTATAGATTCTATTAGTGTCAGGTTTAGTTACATTAATGTGTTAATTTTTTTATATTGAGGAATAATATGAGATAAATTTCATGAAAATATGTGCAATAAATCTTAGGGTTATTTCAATATATTGGACAATATCATGAGAATCATTAATATATATTTCATTAGGTTTTCTAGTAAAAAATATCCAATTATAGAAAAAAAATGTCGATACATTATTTAGTATTGATGTACCTTGGGGTAATAATTATAAAGAGGGTATGTGGGGTGTTATCACAATAATATCCTAAAGAATGAAAATAAGTAATTGCAACTCATTTATTATGACACACTAGGGAGATATGATTTCGTTATTCAAATTCCTATTGAATGAAACTATGAAGTATTTATTGTATTACCGAATTATGAATATAAAAATATGAGAGATCCGAAATGAGTGAATACTATATTAAACTAAGAGTGATTTAGGTCAATCATAATTCATTTATAAATTTACTACATTTTGAGGAAGAATATTTCATGTTATTATCAAAGAATAATTCTTAATTGGTTTCAATCAGTCTTGGTAACAAATTTTAATTTTATTATTTGTTAATGATTGAAGGTAAAATGTTATGAATGGTAATAATTAACTATGTAGGTATTATCCCAAAAATAATAATATTTGGAAAAGAGTTGGTGGGTAGAATCACATGATTATGTTAAACCAAAAATCATGAATTCAAATTAATAAGTTGAACATTATTGGACAAAAATAATACACCAATGAATAGAATGATATAGTCTTATTAAATTTTATATAATATCAAAATTGGATGAAAGAATAAAAAACCCTATAAAGGTCAAATATATTGGATGAAAAAGCAAGTAAATTTCATTAAATGGATATGAAGACACTTTACCAGTGGAAAATGAGGGATGAAATAAAAAACTATAGTATGGATAGGAATAGTTTTATTCAAATAATTGAATAAAATGGAGTATTTAATATGTTATAAATAATAATTGAAAGTTTTATTTTTGGTGATCAAGTGATTTATATTAGTAATTTTTCTATTTGAAGGATTTACCAGGATGATGAAATTAATATAATCCAAAACAAATAAGACTATCGAATACCTAAGTGATTACTACTACTAGAGTCTGTCATGATATATAAGGTAGACGCACCCTCTAATTAGAAGTGGAATGTATATTTTTAAAATTGTATTCTATGCAACTTATTAAATCTATAAAGATTCATATGATCATTCAATTACAATATCAATGATATTATTATTGAACAAAACTACTAGAGGCATAATTATTATATTCTTATTCTATGTTTATGGAATATATATTTTCAAACCAAATTATTGATTCTTTAGAATAATTTTTTATTATTTCAGTAATGGATTTATTCCCTCAGAATAGAGCTAATAATATGTATAGTAAGTATGAAGAGTCATATTAACCTATGATATTTTTTTGATAATAGGTAAATTTCCAACACCATCTTGAAAAAAAGTATATAATTAAGTCCATGAAACAATATAAAAGTATGCACATTACCCAATAGTTTTATAAAATCTCATTATTAATGATAATCATTTTCATAGGAATGATATTGTTTTCCCATGAGTGAAAGGTTGATATATCTCATGTAATGATATCATGAGTTATCAAAAAAATTTCAACTCCCATAACTATTTCTTTTATTATGTGATAATAGAAATTATATGGATGTAATTTATAAAATGGGAGTGTAATGTAACAACCCATGATTTTGGAAATTAAATTAATTCCATGAACTACATGATTATAATTATAAACTATATTTCGTCATATTTGATTCATGAAAATTAAATTTATTTTGGAAATATGTCATAAAATATATAAATTGTACCTATATACATATTATATATTTATAAGTTGAATGTTGAAATAATAGAACATAAAGGATTTTTTCACACTATGAATTATTACTCACCATGAATATTATAAATCTTTTAAATGATCATAAATCTAAATGGCAAATAGATAGAAATGAATAATGTCATGATGACTATGAAATAACATGGACAATTATCATCCATGATGTTCACCAGCCAGAAAAATTTATATAATGAAGAAAAGCACTATGAAGTGTGAAAGCATTAAGTGTAATCTATAACAAGAAATAAAATATATGGCTTGTATTGTGTGATTAAAAAGAATGAAGGATTTAGAATTTATATATATATTTGTGAACAATAGTTATTAAAAATATGGTAATTGTAGATATTTTCATTAAAAAATTGGCGATTTCTCTCATATACAATATGTTTTCTTTTTCATGTATTTATATTTTAAAAATTTCAAAAACAAATAAACTTTTATAAAATATATGATATGAAAATAATATATATATTTATTTAATTTCATTACTCATATATAATAGTATTTATATTAAAATATGGTTTATAACTATTAAATATTAATTTTACATTTAATGGAGTTTACAAAATAAGTTACTGGATAATAACAAATATCATAAATGTATTAAAAGAGGGTTTAGTTAAAATGTACTATATTATTCTTTTTTGTATGAAATACTTTATTAGTTATTGTATACTTTACCTTAATAAATGGAATATACCACTTTAAAAATAATATATTATATGATCTCATATACTATAAAATAAAAAATAGAAATTGATATGAAATATTATTAAAAACCCATATTGATTTGAAAATCAATTTTTCAAGGAAAATAATTTTTCTTAATAAATTTCTTTTCAATTAAAATATAATTTAATAATATTTCTAATCTGATTTAAATTAAACTAACTTCATTTTTCGTATTTATTACATCAAACTTTTCTTACTAGGAATATTTTAGTTTTTTTTCGCAAAAACAATTTATGTATAAAAATACTACATCTGAAAAAACTATAATTGTTATGATTTGATTATTGAAATTCCAATAAAAGAATATTATAATACCATTTATGTACTTTAATATATAAATATGGAGTAAATAAATTCTATACAATATAATATATTAACTTATAATTAATCTTTCCAACATTTTTACAACTAATTTACAATATTACTTTTATAAAATTTGTATTCATTATTTTGCACTAATTATGTATTTTTATTCTGATATTAGGTTATAATATTATTTAAAATCCACATCCAAAATATTAATAATAAAATAATATTATTTATATCATAATAATCATGATTTATTGGAAAATCATCTTTAACAAAAAAACTAAACATAAATAGTCATTTTTTCATGGAGAAGTAATTTTATATAATATATGGGTTACTTAAAAAAAATTCAAACACAAAAAGTTACCACTTGCTATTTTTTTCTTCTAATTTTATATTCAAAATTTTATATTATTTTAAATTTATAATTATAATTTATTTCATCCATATTATATACATTCATGAAAAAATTAATTACCTAGTTAACTTTTACATACGTTAAGAGTAAAATTATTAAATGTAATGGCCTAAAAATAATTTTTTTTTATAAAAAATGGTTGTGTGAGGTACATATTTACCTGAACATGATTCTAATCCAATTTTTATATTTTGTATCAATTTACATTTTAATTAAAAGGTATAATAATTGATAATTTAATACTTTCATCCCAAACAATACTTCCCATTACTTATAAAAGTGTATCACATTAACCACTTCAAGATGAACTACTAAATAAAAATTATTATTGAATATATGAATAATTATTCCTCCTAAAATCATAAAATATTTCAATTCATCATTAAAACATTATTTTTCATAAGGAATTTATTTCCATGTATAAATCTTGGGAAAAGTTTAGTCCGTAAGGTGAGTATTTCCACCTAATTAACATTTCATCTAAATTAAAATCATTAAAAATTATTTTATCCAAAAAATAGTAATTATAATGATATAAATTAAATAATTTATTATTTTATATTTTAAGTATATTATAATGTTGCAATCATCTATAACATCCTTTAATAAAAAATAAATCATCATTCATTTGTACACATGGAATGCTACATCCGTGAGTAAATAAATTAATTTTTCATCACGACCATTCATTAATGGTTCATATAATGAATTGAATAATGTTATATTATTTTATTCAATTTTTTTTCTATTTATATTAAATTATCTCATTATATTTGATCTTACCCTTACTCATTAAATCATTAAAACAGATTAGAAAATAGGTCTATTTAAGATCCTGTATGAAATATGTCATAAATTGGTTTTCATAAGTGATTAATGAATGTTATATATTCATAATACTATAATGAACATTATTTTATAAAAGTTACAAAGATTATTTTTCAGTATAAATCTCTTTTACAACCTTCAAAAACATGTTGTACTACATATTGAATGTTTTATGGGTGTTAGGCACTTATTTGGAGCCTGGAGCACTGAATATTTGGAAAACATGGAAGGTTACTTGGTTTTTTAGCAACCATGTGACTTGATATAAAACCATTTTACATTTCATACATTTTTTATAATATATTTTTTCACGGGTAACACGCTATTATGTAAATTTTCCTCCTTCACCATGTCTGGTTCCTCCTTAGACAGTGATGTAAACACAATTTGTGTGTGGTTCGACCAAACCATATATTCCAACTATGCACATATTTTTTTTGTTTGAAATTACTATTTTTCCCATAATGAAACTTAAAAGAGCATTTGTTCATTCCTGTTCTCATTTCAATGGGACCAATATCTCTTATCCTCCATGGGATCACCTCCATCCTAATCCGGGTTCTTTGATTACTCCCCGATGTAGATTATGAAAAAATAGTCATCAAAATCAATAGATATATCTCAGTATTCTCTCTAATCATATTAAACACTATTTTAGTTCCTCTTCATATCCCTTTCACAACATTGGTTTAATAACATTACCCATATGTTAAGCGTGTTGGTATTGTATACATTTAACTTCTAAACTACATCAAATATGTAGCTGATATTGGGTGAGGATTCATTTATGACCTTAAAGTAGGTTTTATAGATATATTACATGAACAAATTTTGTTTTTATAGCTACATTAGAATTTTTCAGGGCATCCATTGATTCAAATATCCATAAAAAGAGTTCACTAGTTCTAAATTGATTTACATATGTTAGTATACTACTTTTTACCCATCTTAATTAGTTAGGGGATGTCAAACTCAACCACATAAAATTATATTTATCTTCCAAATGATTTTTAACCACTAATATAATTCATTAAATGAACCAAACAACTTCTAATTGCTCATCTATGGTTGTAAACCGAGCTCCCCCCTTGTGTGTAATTTTTGGATGGCCTATAACACCTTCTAAGTGCTTGGGTGAAACATAAAATAGATTTTTAATTCATTGGTTAATTTAATGAGATTATAATATATAATATCTTAGAATAATTATGGTTTACTTGCATAAATGAATTATATGGATTAATCAAAATTATTAACAATGGGAAGAAATCCCATGGAAATTGATGCATGATTTCATTATATGCCCTACATGAATGGTGGTGTCTTGGATATATTAGTCTTATGGATTATAATTCATTTTAGGGGACCCCCCATCACAATTATTATTGTGAATAAACCATTGAAACTTGATGTGGTAAGATGGTTAAGTGGATTTTTGAGCTCGACGTTTAGCTCTCCCTTATATCGGGTATTGAGATTAAAGTCACTCACTGTTATAATTATATTTTGGATAAGTGAATTAGGTTCCACATTCTTTTTTTTGAGTTGTGGGGAATGAAATATCACCCCATATATCTCAAGAGATGGTTTTGATGTCTCACATTCATTATGAGATTCATGGCCTGTACCCCTTAAGCTTATATGTTCTATTAGACTGGTTCTGGAAGCATGAGTTATTCCCCAATCCATATTGTTCCTAGTATTCAGGTATATTCATAATTAAATCCTCTCATTATTAGTCTTCATATATGGATACTTTTAATAACTATTATATGTATATTATTAATATATATATATATATATATATGTGTGTGTGTGTGTGTGTGTATTATTGATCTTCCATTCATTCAAACATATGTCGATGCATGTTTAGAGACCATGTGTCCTTTTGGTACCTTAGTCAGCTGGTGATTATTTATTCATCATTTTTACTATTCTTTATACGTGAACACTATTTTCTATATTACACAACATGTATTAAATATAGAAACTGCAAGTTGTTTCCAAATTTGATTTTATCTCACACAGTACTTGTCCCACCTTTGGTACCCAACTATAATATATTCCTGTAGGAATGGATATAGAAATGTTTCCAATTATATAATGTTGAAATTATTTTATCGTAATTTTATAATTAGAGTATAGGAATGAGAACATACTTGAGAATCTAAGGGAATCATATTTTTTTAATTTTTTTATATTTTTATAGCACGTAATATATGCGTGTCAAATATTTCCCCATTGTTTTATATTAACATTACAGGAAATCATGTATCTAACTCAGACTATTCTCTTTTTGTATTTTTATAGTTTCATGTTTATTTATGCTTATTCAGTTATGAATTGTGTTTTTTCATCTCACATATCTTTGATATCATTCTTTCCTCTTAAGTGGGTTGTTGGTTGAGTGACATACTGTCTACTTATATATTCCCCCTCTATCTATTTTCTATTTGTTTATTTATTTACATTGGAGAAATATAATATAATGGAGTAACACCACCATACCACCATAGAACCTTGTGACTATTCTGCATCCTCTTCCATTTTAGGAGGCACAAATGAGGCCATGTGGCTCAACATCTCATGCTACATATTAAGATGATCAGAATGCTAGATATTAAAAATTGTTATTATTTATATTTTATCTTACTATATGGGTATTATACTAGAGATTATGAGTCTATGGGATTTGGTAATTATTTAGTTCTAGGCCAATGAAAATCCATTTATAAGGGAAACAAAAAATACCTAATATGAGAATATGTAGAAATTTATTATTACTGTTTTGGAATATATGACTTCACCATTAGGTGTCACACATGTTTTGTGAAGATACGTCTCTTGGTATCTTTTTAATGCTAATTTATATTTACTTTACTCAATCAAATGAATGGGTTTCAATAGATGCATCTTTTATAGGAACATTAGAACTCATATTACATGAATTTTTTAACATCATGTATCTGATCATGATAAATTTCCCATGGAAAAGAGTTAATGAATTTATTTATTATATGGAAATTTTCTAACATTTCATTAAAATAAAGTATAATTGAATTAATTAATGATACAACATCAATCTAAATATTATTTTCCGGTATAGTTTAAATGATTACACCTTAATTAATTAGTAATTTTGTGTTGTGGATTCTAGATATATGGGTTCTAGATTGTGATATATGTTTTATAGATATACAATGGTTTAATGTATGGTGAATTTAAATCATTAAAAATAAATTTTTTCAAGAAAAATGGAATGTCAATTGTAATATAAAGGATGATTTCATATATACCAAACAATTCATTCTATATATAATGAAACACATATTTTAATCTTTGAGACCTTGACCCTTACCAGGCCTTAGTTTTTCATAGTTGGGAATATCTTACTTTTTAATTTCCTGTTATGGTCTTTTATTACAACCTAGATCTTGGTTTTGGAGCAAACATAGAGGTGTGATCTCTATATATGAAGTCTATGTACATATCATATATTATTATATATAATCCTTTAATTGTTTCATTATTTTCATATTCATTCATTTTAATTGAAGTTTCATGCCAATATGACATCCTCACGTAGTATTCCCTAATGGTAGTGACAATTATGAATCAGAGGTGGCAGGAGTAGAGATGCTAGTGATACCTCATGCATTGGCACATATGGACCGTATTTTTTTCAATATATTTGAGTTGAAGCTTTGTTCCAATAAGTATTCATTATCCTAATGAAATATATACATTGTTTTTCTTGGCCTACACTGAAAATGGTTGAATTGACATGGCAGTTCTAGTTGTATCATCCTTCCAACATTTTGTGTGATAGAGAACAACATTCTATTGATTCATGGACTAATGTTATTTATTTTATAATTTTCTATCTTGAAACACCATCAAGGTAGAGGGTTAAGGATTATACTGAAATTATACTTAAGTATTCTATGAGATTGTTGAATATTATTAACTTGGATGATTAACAACATGATATGGTTCATGCAGACTTCAAGAAAGTCATTTTTGACTATTTCCTTCCAAAAACATTGAGGTTGATCATGATAAAGAATTTATGAACCTATAGAAGGTATCCATGTTATTACTAGAGTGTTATTATCATTTTATTGAGCTATAGTGTTTCACCCATTATCTATATAGATATAATCTTATTAACATATATATATTTTCTGATGGTCTTGTATACGCCATCTGAATGAAGGTCAATGTCTTTTAGATGAAAATTATTTCTGAGATCATTAATCATTCCCTCAGTACTATGATGAATCTTTGGAATGTAATTGAGTGATTTAAGTATGTTTGGCACCATTATCTGTCATAATTTATTCTATTGGTAGAAATTGTTGTTCTGAAGTTTATAGATGGGGTAGTAGCAATATGATAGCTTTTACATAAGACTTCTTGATATGTAAACTATATGAGAATCTTAAACATTTGAGACCCATTTTTATAGGAACCATTGTACTATAGAGTGTGCAGTAGGATGAAAAATATCCAACCCCTCTTAGACACCTTTTTATAAGTGGATTGCATATAGGTATCTACACCTACTATACTTTCTAGAGTGGGGCCAATATAATATCGTCAGATATTTAGTTGAAATGCCATTATCCACCTAGGGAAATGTAGTGTTTTAGCCTATGATGGAAGAGAAAAGTCCTATACATTCTATTTTTCGAGTTAAAAATCAAGTAGACTCTCATTATTGTCTTTTTCATTAGATATAAGCACATGTCACTCATTCATTTCTATGATAATCATAGAGAGTCTTGTCATTGATATTGAAAATATATTTTTCCAAATGATAGTTGGTACCCCGTTAGGTATCTGATCAAAGATTTTTAAACATTTTGATGATTACCTCCTTAAGAGAAGAGGATATCTCTAAATCTCAAATATTTTCAAACATGACATGATGTGATTTTTATGTAATCATTGAGATTAAATAGATAGTACCTTATCGATAATATATTAACTATTATCGTTATAGGATAGTGTTTACATCACCAGATGGTGGTAGGTTTATTTATATAGTATAATGGGATATTGTTTCGACTCAACTTGGATTCAAGAATAAAAGTCCTTGTAGTGTTACAACTCATATAAAAATTCTCTTCATATATGATCATAGGTTGGAACCTAATATTATCCCAAACATAGTGGATTATTTTAGGGATGTCTCCCCTATCACCTTTTATGTGCTACCTCTACTGTGAGAGGTAGAATTAACTATTGAGAACGTTCTAAGAGAAGTTACCCAGAGTCGGTGCATTATTGTGTAACATTGGCATGATCACAAACGATCATGTCTCGAAAGATCGATTATTTTAGTAGCCTTGGAAACACTAGATACATTCATAAGTCTTACATTACATCATAAAGTAAAACAAAACTACAATAATATCTTGTCTTCATATCCCCTCGTACTATCCCTGCAGGTCATTCATAATATACTTCTTCATATCCTAGAAAAATTAAAACATTGGAAGGGGTGAGCTCAGATGCTCAGTAAAGAAAACAATATAGAGAAAGCTTTCAGAAAAAAACATTAACATTTAAGGCAATGTATAACTAAAACAAAAGCCTTTTAAACTTTAACATCAGCATAATATGGAAAAAATAAAATGAAATAATGTCATTTACATATTCACATGGATATTCTACTAGTAGAATAATGACATGAAATATCAATAACAACTTTTATAATGATGGAATGCATAATGCCAGACTATCATAACCACATAGCCAAGGCCTCATGCCAAGACTACAAATAAGATTTTGTCAAGGCCTCATCCCAAGACACTAGTTTGTCTCATGAGACCTACCGATGCATCGAGGAGCTATAGCGGGCTCCACCCATCATATACTAAGTCCAATGCATTCCTCATATGAACAGGTTTAAACATATCATAACCTATAACATAATCGTATCACATAAAACATGCATAAAGGAAAAATAACATTTCCACATTTCAGTCACAAGATATAAATACAACACATTGATATAATAAAACATTATCAAAACAATTTTCAATACCAAAATAAACGAATATTAAAACTTGGTATTTATTTTTCATTTAAAAAAACTTATGGCTAGTAGAGGAATCCAAAACACAAATAATGGTCACGACAACATAGAAGTCATTATCGCCGCATACGTAAAACAAAAACATTCCTTTTTTCGTTTAGTAAAACACTTTGTAGAAAAATATTCCTTTTGAATAAAAATAAAAGTCAAAGGGGTTTATACACCGTATAAAATAAAATTATGTATAAAATAAAATATGCTTCAATGAAAGGAGATTGAGACGAAGTCCCTTAAAAAGATCATTTTTTAAATTAAATAGATATATTATGTGTATTCACTATAATTACACATAAAGAATGTACAAATACAAGATGGGACAAAATAATATCATGACATATTTTGAAAGTATGAGATTAACCCAAAGAATGGGAATTGGGTTAAGAAGTTCCCTTACCTCATGTCCGACTTGACTCCATCTTTATTTAATCTCCTGAATAATAAGATAGAGTTAATTTCTACATGATTAAGAACCTTTTTAAAGTTAATTATTCCTTTTATATCACTTATTACCATGTTATGAACATTATTTAATTATTTAAGTTAATAATGTTCGTTTTGTCGATCTTTGGTACTTGAGTCAAAAATAAACTTTTTATAATTACAAGTTGTTCATGTGGTGAAATCTCAATTATATAAAAAATTATATTCATGATTTAGATATCATATATATCATATATATCAAGTATATAAATTCATTTATAATATTACATAACATTTAGAGGTAATAAATGAAATGCACCATTCATGGAGACGGTAAGCCGTACGTACGCATGAACACTACTTTCATTTATATTTCGTATATAATGGAATTAAAACTAAATGAGATATATATATATATATATTAAAATTAGATTATAATATATATGTTATATAGGTCACATAATTTCATTAATTTCACTCTTTATACATTTCATGTATTGCATGAATGAGTCACATCACTTGAGGGGGCGGTAGTCCACACTTACTCAAATGAAATAATCGCATTTGCACAACATGCAAATCAGAAAGCTATGTATTAAATGTAAAATACAAAATCATAGATAGGAAATAAATATAATACATATCATAAATAAATATAGTGTCTTCATAATGGCCACCAGGAAGTGTGGTAGGAGAAGATAGAACAATCATCGTTTCGTGGGGCAGTAATTCGCCATCCACGGAAACCGTATGTTCTTTAACCATTAGACAGAGGTGTGTGTAAGTGTAGCTCGAATAATTATCATAACAAAATCCTAGTATATTTAAGATACTATTTTTGTTAAAAAATAAAGGATTAAAAAGAGTTTAAGGGGTTTGATAAGAAAAATAAAACAAATGAACATAAGAGAAGACAATACCTTATAATCGGGTAAATCTTTTTGATTTGAGCCAAAGGCTTCCTTGGGAAGACTTCTGCCCAAAGTGAGGATTCTAGGAGTAAGAGAGGAACGTTGAGAGAGTATTTGGGCATAGGTTGGCCGAGCCAAATGGCTTTGATGGTGTGAATAATGTGGTAGAGGTGGGGGCCTTTTATAAGAGGAGAGGAGGGGTACTCTTGGAAAGTCATGAAATATTACATTATTTTGAAATGATTTTCGGATTTTAGAGGTCCCAAAATTATATATTTCGAGTATAAGGTGATAAGGGTTTGAAATATACTCATCCAATATGATTTTGACATGTTTATGTCTTAGATTTTACATTATCTTTTCATTTTATTTAAATCGTTAATTAATGAGGTAATCGCCGCATCATCATGGTGTTATAAAAATTTAATTTATTTAATGTCTAAAAATTATAAAAAAAATACCATGATGTAGGAAATCGTTTCAGCTTTCCAATTAATACTTATTGTCAAAAATATGACTTGTATAACCCCATGTAATAATTGTTTTAGTAAAAAAACACATGTTTGTGACAGTCTTATTTTTACATTAAATAAAAAGTTATTAATGTCATTTTCTTACCCAAGTGGCTCCATGGTGTCCCCAAGTTGACCCATGGATTTTCTTGGTCGTCCATGAATCATCCAATAAGGGTAGGAAAAGTGTAAAAGTAATTTCATATTATTATAACATTATATTTACCTTAAATTACACTAATTACCTTTAATCGCGATTAATAAATTCTAAAAATTACTATTCACAAAAAATTATTTTCATACCATTGAACCACATTTACGTCCTAATTACAACCATGTATGTCGGATTTTTGAAATTATGTTCACAGAAGCCGTAAAATTTCATTTAAACGAAAAATTAGTTTTTTAACTACCACTTAGTGGTTTCACTATTCATCAAAAATTGAAGTTTTTCAGAAAAATACCAAAAATTCACCCTAAGATATAATTGATATTCTGAATTCAAAAATGATGTCTATTTTACAGAATTCCAATAATATAATTTGAGTTAATTAATTTAGTAATTAATTTCCGATGTCACAACAAATAACATGTTTTTAAGAAATAATATATATCAAAAGAGTGACACTCGTTTATGTCAAATTTCAAAGTGAAATTAATTCTAATGACCACCATTGGACAAAATGGTAAAAATATATTATTATTATAATTTAAAACCACTCAATAGTATAATTTATCACTATAAATTATTTTGATTAAAAATATTTTTTTAAGTATTTTTTTTCTTTTCATAGAAAATTTGAAGTTCTCAAAAAATTACCAAAAAATTCCTCTTAGGATAATTTCGATATTAATAATCCAAAAATGAAGTCAATTTTGAAATATAAAAACTATATAATTTCAAAATGTGGTTATTACTATTAATAATGGCTACATTTATTAGCTGTAGTGTGTTAGAACTCGAGGTTGCGTACAACACACGCTGCTCTATTATTCAAAGAGAAGCGTACCATGGAAGCTTGGGGTGTTACATTCTCCACTCCTTCAATAAATTTGATCCTCACAATTTAAAATTTTTCTTTGAAAATAAAATGTTGAAAATAGAAAATACCTTTGTGGAAAACCCACATCGAAAATAGGGTTAATAAAAATATAACTTTAAAAGAAAGAAAGATAAGTACAAAGGTCATCTGAGATAGCCCATACTTGGATTCTATGAAATTATGGATATGGAGGGGAAACATACCATCGAGGTCTGATGGAGAGTTGTAGAAAACAGGATTAGGAGAAAGTTTAACTACAAGGAAATCACTAAATTTTTATTGGGTAAACGATCATTGATTCCCAAGTAGGAAAAGTTAACTGACAACATTTTTGTTTTAAGCTACCTTTTATAAAGTTCAAGAATTTATTCACGAGATTTACGAAGAACGTAAGGAAATATACTAACTTGTCATGTATACATTAAGTCCTTACTAAATGTTTACCGAAAACCCGTCTTTCACCCCAAAAGGTAATAGAACTCAAAAATATTATATTTATCCTAATCGTACAAGGTTAAAAATATTAACACATACCATTTAGATTATGAATTGTAATAACCAGGGATTTCCTGTAGGCTAGTGGTAGGTAATAAAGGGTTGTCGCACTAAGGTTGTCGGTTCGATTCCTACAGCATTTTCCGACGCGACGGGTTATCCCCCGACCTACAGGTTATCCTTTTTCTAAAACTATAGTATTATAATATTTAAAAAATAATCTTCAGAAATGTTTTAACCTTAAACAATACTATCCAAAGTTCAAATTAATCCATTTCAACCTTTATAGTTATCCAAAATACCTCTGTCCATACTTTCTTTAAAAGGTCTCTAAATTCCAAAATCAATTGTATCATCAGATTCCTCAAAAAAAGTAATGTTTCTCTTATTGTCACATACAAAAATATGATTATCTTCATCATATTAAAACCATAATGAAAACAAAAAGTACTACAGTACAATCCTTATATATATCACATTATTATTAAAACAAGAATATAATCCTTGAGTCCAAAATCACTAATACATTAATTATTCCACTTAAACTGTAGTAATAGCATAAGATTTACCTTTATCCATTGTCCTTTTCTAAGTTATGTTTCCTTGGATCTTAGGTAATTCATTTGAATAATGCCCCATTTCTCTACAATTATAGCATACAACATTGACAACAACTCTCTTTCCCTTACAATCATGAGCTTGGTGGCCTTTTTCACCACACGTGTAACAAACTCCGATTCCTTTTAAGCAAGTACCAGGGTTATTCTTCACAAAATTATTGCATAATGGAAAATCCTTCATTCCCTTTTTCCCTTTATCTGTCTCTTGTTCCACCATTCTCTTCTTCTCTTGATTTACTTTATTGTCATAAGATTTAGAGAATTTATTTTTTGTCTTGATAGAACACGAGACTATATCTTCGTAAGTTGAGAAATATTATGATACTAAAGCTCGATGGAGAAATGGTTTTAACCCATCAAAGAAACGATCAATATTAGTTGTTGGGTTATGTTTATAATCTGCAGCATGCCTCACTAAACTTGTAATGTTAGACTCATACTTTGCGACATTCTCATCCTCCTTCTGCCTCAGACTCAGAAATTGCCTTTCCATATCTGCTCAATGGCCACAAGGGAAGTATTTTTCTAAGAAGAGATTTTTTAACTCCCTCCATTCTATATTAGATCTTCATCATTTTCCTTTGTGTTTTGAATCAATGACCACCATTGATCAGCATCTCTTGTGAGGTGGTAAACATCCATGATAACCTTTTCCCTTTCACTACTCCCCAATGCATGAAATATTTTCTCTAAGGAGTTTATCCATTGCTCAGCTACTAATGGATTTTTACCACTATTAAATATTGGAGGTTGTTGCATCATAAAATGATCTATCGCTGATCCTCCATGTTGTGGATCAAGGAGCTCCATACGAGTAAGGTAATTATTCATAACCTGAGTGAGTTGTCCCAATATGGTGATAAGTTGATCAGCACCAGTTGTATCTCCAGCTCCACTATAATTATCTTGTTCAGGAGGGAAATCCCTACATGGAGTGCGTGCGTTGATAAGATTTCCATTCCTCCCACTTGGCGCCAATTCCAAACAATGGCAGAAACTAGATTAGTTTATGAATCAAAATACATAATTCCATACTTGTAAAACACTTAACATAAATTGAACTATAATCATAAAAATGTTTTATTTGAGTAAGTATATACTCATAAAACCTTAATAATGGTTTGTAAAGAAAATGAGAATTATCCTAAGCATATCCCCCGGGAGTGTCATAACAAAGAGTGCAGCAAGGCCCGTTGTCGTGCACCAGTTCCTATTCGAGTCTAGCTCAAAGTAGTGTTTTTGGGTTTTACCCCTAGGTACAACTATGCTAGAGACATCTCTACCTTCTCGTACCCAGATAGGGATGTATTGCTAGGAAAACTCACAAAATATCTATACTACCAAAAATCTAGGAAGTTATTCTATACTAATCCTCAATATCTATCTTTGGGCTATGTGATCTAATCATAGTTTATCTAAATCTATCTTCCAAGGTTAGTACTAAACTACCTCTGATACCAACTATAACGCCTCGACCCCAGTTACCCAGAGTCGGTGCATTATTGCGTAACATTGGCATGATCACAAAAGATCAAGTCTCGAATGAACGATTAGTTTAGTAGCCTTGTAAATTCTAGATACATTCATAAGTCTTACATTACATCATAATGTAAAATAAAACTACAACAACATCTTGTCTCCATATCCCCTCATACAATCCCTGCAGGTCATTCATAATATACTTCTTCATATCCTAGAAAAACTAATATATTGGAAAGGGTGATCTTAGATTCCCAGTAAGGATAACAATATAGTGTAAGCTTTCATAAATAAACATTAACATTTAAGGCAATGTATAACTAAAACAAAAGTTTTTTAAACTTGAACTTCAGCATAATATGGCAAAAATAAAATGATATAATGCCAATTACATATTCACATGAATATTCTACTAGTTTAATAATCACATGCAATATCAATAACCACTTTCATAATGATGGAATGCATATTTTCAGACTATCATAACCACGTATCCAAGGCCTCATTCCAAGACTAAAAATAAGATTTTGTCAAGGCCTCGTGCCAAGACACTAGTTTGTCTCATGAGACCAACCAATGCATTGAGGAGATATAGCGGGCTCCA
Organism: Viscum album; assembly: GCA_963277665.1. Lineage (NCBI taxonomy): Eukaryota > Viridiplantae > Streptophyta > Magnoliopsida > Santalales > Viscaceae > Viscum > Viscum album. The sequence goes on from CAUJRU010000254.1 coordinate 240,374, forward strand.
CCCGTCACATACTAAGTCTAATGCATTTCTCATATGAACAGGTTTAAACATATCATAAACCATAACATAATCGTATCACATAAAACATACATAAAGGAAAAATAAGATTTCCACATTTCAATTACAAGATATCAATACAACACATTTATATAATAAAACATTATCAAAACCATTTTCAATACGAAAATAAAATAATATTAAAACTTGGTATTTATTTTTCATTTAAAAAAAGTTATGGCTTGTAGACGAAGCCAAAACACAAATAATGGTCACGGTGGCGTAGAAGTCATTGACGCTGCATACATAAAACAAAAACATTCCTTTTTTCGTTTAGTAAAACACTTCGTACAAAAATATTTCTTTTGAATAATATTAAATGTCAAAGGGGTTTATACACCGTATAAAATAAAGTTATGTATAAAATAAAAAATGCCTCAATTAAAGGAGATTGAGACGAAGTCCCTTACAAAGATCATTTTATAAATTAAATAGATCTATTATGTGTATTCACTATAAGTACACATAATGAAAGTACAAATACAAGATAGGACAAAATAATATCATGACATAATTTGAAAGTAGGAGATTAACCCAAAGAATGGAAATTGGGTTAAGAAGTTCCCTTACCTCATTTCCGACTTGGCTCGATCGTTCTTTATTCTCCTGAATAATAAGCTAGAGTTAATTTCTACATGCTTAAGAAAATTTTTAAAGTTCATTATTCATTTTATATCACTTATTACCATGTTATGAAAATTATGTAATTATTTATGTTAATAACGGTCGATTTTTCGATCTTTGGTACTTGAGTCAAAAATAAACTTCTTATAATTAGAAGTTGTTCATGTGGTGAAATATCCATTATATACAGAATTATATTCATAATTTAGATATCATATATATCATATATATCCAGTATATACATTCATTTATAATATTACATAACATTTAGAGGTAGGAAATGAATTTCACCATTCATGGAGACGGTACGTAGTACGTACGCGTGAACGCTACTTTCATTTCCATTTCGTATTTAATGGAATTAAAATTAAATGAGATATATATATATATATATATTATAATTATAGTATAATATATATGCTATATAGGTCACATAATTTCATTAATTTCATTCTTTATACATTCTATGTATTGCATGAACGAGTCACATCACTTGAGGGGGCGGTAGTCCACACTTTCTCAAATGAAATTATCGCATTTTCACAACATGAAATTGATAATGGTATGTATTAAATGTAAAATAAAAAATAATAGATAGGAAATAAATATAATACATATAATAAATAAATATAGTGTCATCATAATGGCCACCATTAGGGGTGGTCGGAGAAGATAGAACAATCATCGTTTCGTGAGGCAGTAATTCACCATCCACAGAAACAGTATGTTCTTTAACCATTAGATGGAGGTGTGTGTAAGTGTAGCTCTAATCCTTATAATAAAAAAATCCTAGTATATTGAAGATACTTTTTTTCTTACAAAATAAAGGAGAAAAAGAGTTTAAGGGGTTAGATAAGAAAAATAAAACAAAAGAACATAAGAGAAGACATTACCTTAAAATCGGGAAACTCTTTTTTATATGAGCCAAATGCTTCCTTGGGAAGACTTATGCCCAAAGTGAGGCTTCTAGGAGTAAGAGAGGGAAGTTGAGAGAGTATTTGGGTAGAGGTTGGCCGATCCAAATGGATTTGATGGTGTGAATAATGTGGTAGAGGTGGGGGCCTTTTATAGGAGGAGAGGACGACACTCTTGGAAAATCATGAAATATTACATTATTATGAAATTATTTTAGGATTTTAGAGGTCCCCAAATTATATATTTATAGGATAAGGTGATAAGAGTTCTAAATCTACTCATCCAATAGGTTTTTGACAGGTGTGAGTTTTAAATTTTACATTATCTTTTCATTTTATTTAAATCCTTAATTAATGAGGTAATCGCTACATCATCATGGTTTTATAAAAAATTTAATTTATTTAATGTCTAAAAATTATAAAAAAAATACCATGATGTATATAATCGTTTTATCATTCTAATTAGTATTTATAGTAAAACATATGACTTGTATAACCCCATGTAATAATTTTTCAAGTAAAAAACACATGTTTGTGACAATCTTATTTTTACATTAAATAAAAGGTTATTAATGTCATTTTCTTACCCAAGTGGCTCCCTGGGGTCCCCAAGATGACCCATGGATTGTATGGATTGTATATGACTCATCAACTAAGGGTAGGAAAAGTTTAATGGTAATTTCATATTATTATAACATTATATTTACCTTAAATTACACTAATTACCTTTAATCGCAATTAATAAAACATAAAAATTACTATTCACCAAAAATTATTTTCATCTCATTGAACCACATTTTACTTCTTAATTACAACCATGTATGCAGGATTTTTGAAATTATGTTCACAGAAGCGGCTAAATTTCATTTAAACAAAAAATTAGTTTTTTAACTACCACTTTGTGGTTCCACTATTCATCAAAAATTGATGTTTTTCAGAAAAATACCGAAAATTCACCCTAAGATATAATTGAAATTATGAATTGAAAAATGATGTATATTTTACAAAATTCCAAACATATAAGTTGAATTAATTAATTTAATAATTAATTTCCGATGTCACAACAAATAGCGTGTTTTTAAGAAATAATGTATATCAAAAGAGTGACACTCGTTTATGTCAAATTTCAAGGTGAAATTAATTCTAACGACCACCATTGGATAAAATGTTAAAAATATATTATTATTATACTTTGAAACCACTCAATAGTATAATTTATCACTATAAATTATTTTGATTAAAAATTTAGTTTTTAAGTATTTGTTTTTATTCATCGAAAATTGGAAGTTCTCAGAAAATTACAAAAAATTCATCTTAGGATAATTTTGATATTACGAATCCAAAAATAAAGTCCATTTTGAAATATAAAATTTATGTAATTTCAAAAATTGGGTATTACTATTCATAATGGCTACTTTTATAGGTCACGGTGTGTTAGAACTCGAGTTTGCGTACAACACATGCTACTCTATTATTCAAAGAGAAGAGTACCATGGAAGCATGGGGTGTTAGAAGAAGCACCATTAACCCTTCCTCTATATTGGATGAAACCTATTGAAATTATGGAGCTCAATAAGTCATTGACGGATCATTATGATAAATTATTTTTACAATATAAAACATATCAATTGGGTTCACCATCCCTTTTTTCAAGGAAGTCATATAGTACCATTGGGGACTTCATGGATCACTGATTGTCATACCAGCTTATAGGTAATAATAAGTATCTACAACCTAAAATAAAAGACCAATTTAATATTATATGAGGAGTGATATTTAATTCAAATACAATTCTAAGGTCATTCTATCATCTAGTGTCAATCAAGACATCATAAATATCTCTAGTATATTTAATGAGTTGGTATGGCCTATTCGAGTACACGATTAAGTTTTTTGGTGTCAGGAATTCACCTATAGACATTGTGGATATGATGAATCGATTTTTCCAACCATATTAGGATTCACTTTTAGTAGTCATTAAGGATGAAGTCTTTGTTTATTATTTTTCTAGAAACAACTATTCCAATCATCGAGTGATCATGCCAAATACATTGAGAGAGTATAGAAATTGTGGTATGTTACGAAAATTCCAATTTTGGATCGTTAAATTCAAACTCATGGGTCTTATTACCTCAATATCAAGAATTACAATAGCACTGAGAATGTGAGAGTTTTAGTTTCATGGGAATAAAATAATAATTTATTTTAGATAATGAGTATCTTTGGGAAATACCGGTACTAGAAATTCATCAACCAGGATTTCTCACACCTTGTATTGAGACATATGGGATTGAAAAAAATGTGTGAAATTCATATAGTTAAAAGTGTGTGAAGGAGCATTTCATGATTGAAATGGAAAATTGAGGATAATACTAATATTATTTATTTTTGTTCCATGAATGATTTATATTATTTCTGGTGATATATGAGGTATAAATTTTGTAATTTTTTTGATCTATGATGAGTCAGTCATAGGATATGTGTCTCATACATTGAGGCCACATGAATTAAATTACTTGATACATTAACTCATACTAGTTGTTGTTGTACATCCGATGCACTATTGAATACATAATTTATGTTGAGATCATTTAATGGTATTTATATATCACACAATCCATAAGAAGGTATTTAAAAAGAATGATATGAATCTCAATAAGGGATGATGTTTTGAATACATAAAATCCATTGATTTTTATATTTTCTACACACCTAGAAAACATAATTTTGTACCAGATGATTTCTTATAGAAAACTCAAACAAAGTATTTTTGGGAAGATAGTGGTGAGTGGCAGTTTATGGCTTTGTTTTTAGAAATACATGTCAAATTTCATATGTATCCCGGTAAAACTATCCCTAAATCCATAGTAGTGTCTTATACTCTTCATGGAATGGTAAGAATGAGGAAACATTCATATCTAATGGGAATATTCATAATATAATGTATCTCTGATAAATATCCAACTTTTTGTTGCCCCATGGATGATGATAAGCCATTATTCTTAAATGGGAACATGTGGGTCCCTATAGAAATTAGAGAGGAGGTGATATAGGAATATCATATATCAATTTTTGAAGTGAATCCCAGTGTCATTAAGATGTATCAAGACATAAAAAACTAGTATTAGTGGCCTAATATGAAATGGTATATAGCTATTTTTATAACTTTGTGATCCACCTATCTATAAGTGCTGGAATTTATAGGAATGACATTTAAAATCATTGTTCATTCCTGAGTGGAAATTGGATGATGTTTTTATAGATATCGTGACTGATTTTACTATACCACTATACAGAAATGATATAGTTTTGTTTATTTCCGATCATTTGAAAAATTTATCACATTTATAACCTATTCACGAGACCTTACTGAATGAGTCTGTAAGGAGGATATGTACAATAGCGGTCATATATCTTCATTTAGCTCCACAATCTATCATATCTAATAGAGAGGATCAATACACACCAGGGTTCAATGAGGGGTTTCAGAAGTCCTTTTCTACAAATCTGATTCTATGAACGACTAATAACCCTCAAACTAATGGATAAAATGATTTTGTGATTAATTTTTTTAAGTACATGCTTTGTGTATACTTCCATGAATTATGAATCTGATGGAAAAAATGCACACCACATGATGGTTTTGAGTGAAATAATAGGTTTCAGTCCACCATAATGATGGATTTTTATGAATACATGAGTGTTTTTCCTTTTCAACAAACTTTGTAATGGTTATATAAAGCTTAGATAGCTTTTCATGGACCATGCCTCATTCAAGAGACTAAATATCATGTATAGTTGACCTAAAATAACATGTCTCCATCAAAGTCTAGAATGAAGTCATTTGAAAACCATAACCTAATAACCCTTGAGTTTGAGGTTGTACATGTATTTATTTGGTATGTTACACACAATTTGGTCCATATAAATACTTGTAGGAAGGGTAATATTTCCCACCAATAAGATAAACCTTTTGGGATTTTGAAATGAATCAAAAAAGTGGCTTACTGAATGAAAAATCCTCAGAGAAACCAGTATATGAATTATATACATCATGTATCTCATATTGATTTATATAATTTATATCCATTGAATTTATTTTTCTTCCTGAGGTTGTTAGTTCATATATTAAAACCATCTTTGAGGAGTACCTAGTTCGTATTGTGGATAAAAGTGTGAAGGAACTTTGTGGAAACTCAGTTCCTCTAGAACATATTATAAGGTAGCATGGACCTATATAGGATGGTAGCATGGGTTTTTAGGATGATATATGAAAATTTACATTGGAATCCATTAATAACAACACGTCTATACCCTCAAAAGGTCATCTTGAGGAAAAAAAACTTTATGGAGGGGAGGTTGTAACGACTCATGTTTTTTCAATGGTAAGTCACATTTTGTTTGAATAAATATATTTTTCAACCATAGTAAATGTTATATAAGGGATAAGGAATGAACATGGGTGTTCAATATTATTTAGGATCTTGGAGATCCAAAAATTAGGTAGGTAGTGTAGTCTTTGTGGTTACCAAATGGTTAGTACCAACCATGTAGAGTCATTTTAGACTTGTAGGGGCCGTTTTGTTTTTCTCCAACCATGCAACCCAAGAGCATGACCAAGAAATTATTTATAAATTTTATATTGTGTAAATTTATCATAGTCTGGTCATGGTTATGAAAAAAATACTCTTAATCCAAATTGGGTTTATGTTTAGAGTGTGAGGTGAGGATGGTTTGCACACAGTTTGGTCGGACCCTGTGGCGAAAACACGAGCCTCTATTTCTAATGTTGAAATTACTATTTTTTAATTAAATAAATAGAAAAAATTATTTTTAATTATTTATATGATTTATATTGGACCATAATCAATTATCCTCTAGTTAGTTCACCTCATACCTAATAGGGGTTCTTTGATAGCTCTAAGATCGACACTCGGAATAAACTTCCATTAGAAGCATTGTAATGATCTTAGTAATCTATCAAATCCATTTTCATATTATTTTATATTATATCAAATCTCATGTTGTATTTATTTGAAAGATTATTCACCCTATTTCGTGGGGGTGGTCTGTTATTCTATTTTTGTTCAAAGAATACCAAATTTGATGCCGATATTAGAGGAGTCCACAAACATAATGTTTGTTGTCTATTTTTTCTTGAATAAAGACTTATTATCATATCTTCATCATTGTGTCTCATACCATCCACTACCAAAAGTTTCCGTAATACATGTTCATTCATTCAAAATTAATTAATTCACATAATTAAACTCTTGTTGACCGTTTCTATGTAGTTAGAGGATATAGAACTCAACTGTAGACACCCATTTTGGCACATCAAAAGATTTTTAATAACTAATATAAATTTTTTAAATGAACTAAATTCCTTTTAAGAATTATTCATAGGTAGTAAATGTAAATTCGTCATTATAGGTAATTTCATAATGTACTATCGAACTATCTATTTCTTTAGTTGAACCATAAAATGGGCATTTAAAAGTTTGATTAATGGAATATGATTTTTATATTTAATTTCTAATATTCATAATGGTTTTCTTACTCAAAAAATTACGAATTTTAATTTAATGGAATAATAATGGGTGTAAGGCCATTCCATTTGAAAAATTATTTCATTTTCTTCTTTACATGTACTATGATTCCTTGGATATACTCGGATTATAGATTATGATGGATTAGATGTGATCTATCATGTTTGTTATTATTAATATTATGATTATACCATTTATGTTGTCTATTGTATTATTATTATGGGAAATTCTTGGAATGATGTTTCACTCTCCCTTCTATCAGTTGTTTAGAATGACATCTCTCACCATTATACATTTCATTTAGTGATGTGAATGACATAATGTTCTCCTCCATTAAGGGTGTTGGGCATGACATCTCGTCCAACCTATCATAAGTGATGATCCTGACATCTCACATTGATTGTGATATTCAGACCATGTAACCTTTTTATTTGATATTATAGTATCATTTAGATTTATTTTGGATTCCAATGTTTCACCCAGGTCCTGCAAGTGCCTAGTATACAAATATATTCCTACAAACAACCCTGTGTACTTTGTGCATATAGGTGAATAAGATATATATATATATATATAATATAAAACATTAATATATAAGGATGGTTACTGATCATTCATTTATTCTAGCCTCTTCCAAAGTAGCTAGGCCCTCCAATTGTCCATTATAACCTGATTTGTCTGGTGATTATTTATTGAGCATTTTTTAATAATCATTATAAATGAACACTGTTATTTATTTGAAAAAAATCTGTATTATTTGTAGACATAGATGGTGTTGTCATACTATGATTTTAACTCACAAAAATCATAGGCCACTTCTGGTACCATAGTATATTTATTATATGAAGTAATGGATAATGTAAATAACCCTATTATAATTTATTGATATGTGCTGCTTACAGTTAGAGAATTAGAGTAGAGGACATATAATATGATTGAGATGCTAGTGCAGCATCCTTTTGCCTATTTTTGTATGTTTGTATTGAATCTTTTATATGCCAATAATGTCATTCCATTAGTTTGTATATCTGCATGAAGTTAAATCATGTATATATCTCAAAATATTGTATTTTTCTATTATTAAATTGTTTTGGGTATTTATACCCTCCCGTAATTGTTTTTCGCATCTTTTTCATTGTTCATGTCTGTTTTATCATGCTTTCTACTACATATGGTTACTTGTCCAATGTATTAGTGTATATTTATATGTACATCTTCTATATACATTATTTTGGTTCACTTTTGTCCAATGCTTCACTTTATGAAGTGGTTTTAATCTCAACCCGGTACCACCAGAGAACATTGTTTCTAGTTGTCAGCTAATAGGGTATTGGTAGGCACACTTGAGGACATTTGATCCACTGGCTCGGTTAACTTGTTAAGTAGATCGTAGGTAGAGGTGTTTCAAATACCATAAAATAAACCTATATTTATGTTATATAAATGTTTTTATATTTTTTAAATATTTATATTATGTATCAATATGTCACCTTCTATCATTAAAGACATTAGAAACTAGTTCATCACAATTTTCATTTTGACAAGCCACATTAATGTATATCATCCATAAGTAAATGGTACAAAAGTAATAATTGAACAAAATTATTCATATATCATGAATAAATGGAATGACGAACCAGAGAACACATTGTGTGAATTGAACCCATTTTAGGATGGTTGTATGTAATGATCAAATAAATGTTCAAAAAATAGATGGTAAGCATAATCAAAAATAAAAATATAAATTCATAGTAAAGGATGATAAATTCTTTATATGAGAGGGTATTATTTATAAATAACATTTTAAAATAACAATGTAAGGATTATATTTCTATAGTATTGGAGGTCAGATCCAATTCGATTAAGTGGGGATATTAAAAAGTGGTAATTTATCTAATATTTAATTTCATGACACTTATTTCATAATATACAACATGATGATTATTTTTTAATTTTATTAATTCATTTTCAGTTTGTCTAACCATAATCATTTTTTAATAGATATATAGTTTTATTTATTTAATTTGAATTTGATACAGTAGTTATCCAAGTGTAAAGTGGGTTTTATCAAATTGTTACCTAAACATGTAATGATGATTTTCCAATACACTTTTAAAAATAGTAACTTCTAAAATTTATTAAATCTGGGGAATTTATATTCTTTATAAACAAATAATAATTTCTATTTAATATTTATGGGATTTTATAGGCTCACTCATTATTTTTTAAACATGAATTATATTTTACCTAACATATCTGGTGTATATAAAACCGTCATATACCTTATTTATTGTTGAAAACCTCCAAATACCCATTCCCTTATTCATGGAATTATATTCAAATTTTCAATATCAATACCTCTATAATTTGTTGATTTCATTTTATATTTCATTAAATTAATCCATATTTTTTAATTGAATTTTTGTTGTTATAAATTTGGGTGGGTTTTTCAATGTACAAAAAGAATTAACTATTAATGTTTTCCATCTAAAATAACCTTTCACCATATTATTATTTTTATACGATACTTAATTATTATTCATAAATGGTATTTTAATTGAAAATAATATTATCCTTTATTTATAAAATATATCCCTTTACAATGATTTCAATAATATCATGAATTTTTTCCATAGTGATTTTTTATAATAATTTTAAACATTATTGCGATATATATCCACATATATTAACATAAATTATGAATGATAAAGGATATTTCTTAAAATTAGATATCAACACTATAACAATTTATTACCTATGTAATATCTATATTTTTGGATGAAATGATCCATATCTACCTTTTTCATACATAATAATTTATAATATATCCTAACAACTTTTAACCCAATGTCTTTATATTGAGAGTGATATTTTTTTAATTCATATTATTTAATGGTTTCCTCTTAGATTTCATTCATTAATTTAATTTTTTAGATTGTCTTATCAAATGTATATCAATTTTATGTGTTGTGTAAATATTATTTCCATTATTATACAGACTGAATATCATTTTCATATATAGAATCTAGACGACATTATATACCCATTTATTTTCCATTGGATTAAAACATAATTAGTATTACTGGAATTATTAATTATTTCATTATATGAATATATATGATAATAAAATAAAAAGAAACATCATTACCTTGGTTATTAATGTTTTTTAATTAATCCCATTTTTCAATCCAGGATATCTTAATTCATTATAAGGGAAATTTTTTTATTTAATGTGTAATGAGACATTGTTTCCAGGGGTACAATGTTATATTATAGTTTAATGATTTCCATGAAGAAATAATATGTATTAATGATAAATGGTGGAATATTATATCATTATATAATGAGTTGGATTAAAATTTTGTCTTTAACATGTTAAATCATTCTCATGTACATTTTAGTTGATCATTAGAATAAAAACTAATAACATGACTCATGTATGTAATGTTATATATATTATAGGTTTTTACTATATTGAAATATGATTCATAGTTTAATTACTATCCACATGAGTTTATTAAAATACTATTTAACCTGTTTATTAAACCAAGTTCTAGTATGCTTTTGATTCATCTCTTATGAAATTCAAAGTCATACGCCAAGATTCATGATTACTGATATTTTGGGAATGTATTATTTTTGTATATTCATTACCCTTATACTCTCTTATCATGTTTAATGATTTTATTATTATATTATCATCTATGATTGTTATTAATATTAATTCGATTTCACATCCTTGTAATGTTTCTATTTTGTCAGGCTATGCACATCATTATAACATATATGGAAAATATGATGGACTCTATTATGGTACAATTATGGTAAAATGATCACAGTGGTTGACATATAACATACATATGATTCTAGTGCTAATTTAAATTAAAATTCATGTTCATTAGATGTTGTGATTATTTTATAGTTATAATGTCCAACTAATGTAAATGCTGTGAAATGAAGGAATGTTACGGTCCATCACTATGTCCACATTATTTTGATACTATTTGGTACCACATCATGTGACCGTTTCCTCAACCATTCAATGCAACACAAAATATTATAATATAGAATCAATAGTTGAAGTCTTTGGAAATTGTATTACTCATATTTGGATTTAGTGAAATGGAATAAGATCATGTGTTGGTATATGTTCTATTAGAAGATGTATATTTATTTCATTCAATAACGCATAAGAATGAATAGGTATTAAAGTTATAAGTCATTTAAAATAGATATTTTGAGCATATATTCACTAAAATATACCTTCCTTACATGAAAATGTTCCACATGGAAGTGAAATTTATTAATATTTGATAGTTAAAGTTGAAGAATGTATCCATTCATGAGACCAACATTATGATGCAAGATATAAATGAATAAAACTCTATATGAAGATAAAAAAAATTGATTTACCATTTCATTAATGTGACAAGTAATTTTAGTTGAATTTTATTAGACATAAATATATTTTAATAAGATGAGGATATAATCTCAATTACCATTATGGTAGAAAATTTCTAATCCACTATATGCGTGATTATAGAATGTATGGTGAGGAATAGGTCTGTTGAGCACCTCTAAATGAAATAAAAATCCAATTTGGTTCATTAAATAGTTAACTTTTCCACATGTAATCACATTTGAAAGAGAAATACATGGAAGTTTTAATTGGACATGGATTTTGTTTCATATACTTAAAAAAAGACCATTAATTAGAAGAATGAAAGGTCAAGGAATAGTATTTTATGTTCTCTTACATGAGAGTTATAAGATGATGGACTATATAAAACATTTTGAACACATTGGTATAATTTTCCTCATAAATGGGAGAGTATATAAGGATAATATTATGAGATAACTATAGATATAGTTTATGTAACTAATTGTGTGGTAATAGTTATATTGATTCGATATTTGATGTTAGTAATTTCTTCATTTTATTTTGTTTTTATACACTCATTTATATCATTAATATTTATTTATAACATGAATAATCCACCAATACTCTAATAATGGGGTTGTATGGTTGGTTATTTCCTTGGAATCATTTTTAAATTAATATCTATTTATTTGTGTCTATTGTGATGCATAGATATTTCATTTTTGAAAACATGATTTCTATACCAATGGTGGACTTAGAATAATTACATTATCTTTTTTGGATCATGATATATAATTGATGAATCTATTTTTCAATCTAAGGACATTAATTTTTGTGAATTGTTTAAATAATATATCTTTTTCAATGGGTAAACAAAAGCATCAGAGTTTTTTATTGGATCCACTCTAGTATCTCAGTATAATTAAATTCTAGGAGAATTGTAAGAGAATAATTATCATTGTATGGGACAAAATTCATAGCATGGATGATATAATCATGTTAAAAAAATGAAATACTATATTTCCCGATGAATTATCCCATCATCCCCCTGAGTGCGAAGTTCTATTTTCCATTGAACAGGTTAGTAACACATGAATCAAATCATAAACTCCATATACGATGGCACTAGTATAGTAGGTAGAGTTAATGAGAAAAAATGAGTTATTTTATTATTCATTCATATCCAGTAGTGTTTCACCTATAGGGCCCCTATTTTATTTATAGAAATTTAAGATGGATCGTTGAGATTGTACAATGATTTCATGGAGATCAAACCTATTAAAATTATTAATAGGGACCATTTAACACACCTTGAGGCCTTGTTTTCTCATCATTAAAAATAAAAACATTTTTATACATTGTCCTTCTCACTGGTTATCATCATTACAGGGTGAAAGGGAGATTGAATCAAAAAAATAAAAAAGATTTGAAAATTATGAGTTCACATTAATGAACTACATTTTGACTAAGTAATATTATATTTTATTGATCTGATGAATATTTAATTCTAGGAATACTATGATAAAATAACATTGGTGTTCATTTACGATATGTCAAATAATCCAAAATCTATAAACTGAATAAAAATTTTCAATTAATAATAAATGAGACCCGAGAAAAAATTAATTTTATAATCAAATAATTATGTGTGATTGTTTTCTCTAGGAAAATTATTTTATTAGTCATATGGTTTCTGGGGATGTAATATACAATTATCATATGTTTATAATAGATTTTAATGAATTTAATACACAAATGGATTTAACTTAGACGAGTAGTTTCCCTAGTTTGGAAGGTTACTATGGAGAGTTTTTAATTAAATTTTACTGAATAGGAAACCTCATGGACTTGTTAACATGTAAAAGGAATAAGTTATTATAGTATACGGAATGTAAATGTTTTGTCGAGATACTATGTAGATGTATCAACAAAGTAGTATTTAAATTTTCTTTGTCAGAAGATAGATTAATTAGATAGTGTGAGGCATTTAAAAAAATAACATGGTTTTATCCTTATAAATACTGATAGGGTGTTTTCAAATTTAAAAGTTCAATAAAAGATTAATGAAAAAATATCAATATCATGACCTTGAGTTGGTAGATGAAACCATTATCATTATGATATAGAATCACTATCATTATGGGAAAAGAGATTTCGTGTATATGGGCAACTAATTATTGATGTGTAAATTGTCGTCAAAAAAGATGAACATGAGAAAATGTATATGGTGGGAAGTACTCAAGGACTGTCTTTTCATATTACACTATACCCTAATGATGAAAAAATAAAGTTAATTCATTCACTATTATCTTCAATTGAGTTATAGAAATTCCGAGGATATGATATGATCGTATATTCTTTGTTCTAGAAACGATGGTTATCCTTATATTTAGGAAAGTACATGCATGATTCCATTTTAAATAAACTCATAAATATCAATAGATTATAATTTTGATAATTCTAAATAGTATAATAACTATACCTAGTAAAGGATTAATCAATTGAATGATGGTAAATTGAAATACATTAACTATAAGGATTTAGTGTTCATGTTTCAAAATATGTTATATATTCTAATAATACCTGGACTGATGAATGATCTATTTGTTGAAACATATATAACAAATTACACAATAACTAGTTCTTTTAAAAAATTGTATTTATGAGTAAACATATAGTTGTATAGTATGAAACATGAAATTATATCATACGTACCCAGATTCATAGAGTGATAATAAATAACGTCTCAAAGGCAATATCTTAAGATAGTAAGTAGTCATCTTCCAAATCAAATATACAAGTGATGAATCATTATTATTGGATTCTTGGGAGTATATTAATAGAATACATAGAATAATTATGTAATATGGTTTATTAATGATATCCTCAAAATTATTTCAAATTTCATATAATTATGGAGAGGCCAAGCCCATTGAGTTTACATTCAGCATCATTAACAATGAAATCATGAGACATAAATGGAAAATATATCAATTTCCAATGAATTTGTCCCATAGTATATATATTTTTGGAATATTAAACACAATTATCATTATAGTAATGTAAGTTTGAGAAAATCATATCATCCACACCATGACAGTCCATCTAAAAGTTACAATCAAACACTAAAAGATGTCTCGGGATGAAATTCAATTGACTTTCAAGAAGCACGGTAATGTTAGGTCACTCTTTTGAAATATTGTTGCAATTAAAATTTTTATTTGAGAAATAAAATGGCAGAAAATGAGGCATTGTACATGAGGGGATTTCATACACTAAACATATTGCAATTATCATCATAATGGAAGATATTATGTATAGAACATACAGTTGAGACAATAAATTAATAATATTATTTTTAGAAACATATCAAATCATCTCAATGTAAAAAATAGATATAATGATATTCAAATTAAAGACTTGGAATTTCAATATGGTAACTATGTATTTTTAGTAGTGTCTCTAATGATAGGAGTTAAATATATCGTTAACCGGTGAAGTTACTATTTAGAGATATTCGTCCGTTTTAAAAATATATTAAGGAAATGTGGTTTAGCTTACCTTTTTTTTGGTGCCACACAAGTTTTATAATACACATGACATCTTACATGATTCAATATTAAGGAAATATTTTCTATATCAAAAATATATATACAAACATATAAGATAATTTTTTTCAAACCCAACATATCTAATACTAAATAATGTTTCTATATTCCACATAATAGATTGTATGTTTTTTGGAATTAGGTAACATGGATAGCGATTTTCCCACAAAGATATAAAAATTTAGAAGAGGAATCATGGTATCCCAATGAAAAAATGATTAACGAATAAAAACGTTTTTAGTAGTTTAAATTTATCAAATTTCAAGGATGAATTTATTTATGAGTGGGATAATGTAATACCCAATATCCTTCAATAATAGGGAAGCACTACATTTCAGAACTAGTGCATAATCATTGTTCTATGGAGAATTTATTGTTGAAATTATTTAAATTTTACTTTTTAAATTTAATATAACCTAAATAAATTTATTTCTATATTCCTAGTTTTAATATTAGTTTACTATGAATAGTTGGGACCTTTAAAAAATAATTATTTTTAGATGAATTGTATAAATGTATTGATATTTAAAAAAAGGCCAAATCAATTACATTATCATCATACCAAAATGAAATTTATTTGATGAAACCATTTATAATTTTTTTTATTTATATTTAAAATTAATATTTTAAAATTACTATAGTGTATTCATTAAAAACATCTATAATTATTCAGAAGGATAAGTAATATTTTACTCTAATAATGTTCTATATTCTTATATTAAAAAATATATATTTTAAGGACTACGGATAATAAACCAAAAAAATGGATTTCATATTATCGAACATGATAATCATATAATGTAATAAGGTATGTTTTATTTTTAGGTTAATGATTACAACAACTATTATTAATGATAAATACTACGGGAATACTAAAACCATTATTTTAAACAAATATTTTGTTAATATTTGGTATTTTTTTACTAAAAATATATTTATATCACATCCAAAATATAGTAAAATTTTTTGAAATCCAATATTTAAAAATTATCATGAATTCAATGTGTAATAATTCAAAACCTATTTTTTCCTACATTTTAAAAATGGGGGAAAATTTGAATTTCTATATCGAAATTCATATGAGGGAAAAAAAACATATATTTTATTTTTTAAATTTTTTGGTAGTTTGTATAAAAATTTATGTAGTCCATAAATATGGTTTTTACATTAAAAAACACGTCTTTTTAAATTCTAGGATGATTTATTTTTGGTATAATATTTTATATTTATTTAATTAAATTATAATTTATTCCAACTTATTCAAATGGTGAAGTCATATTAATGGATATTTATATTCCAATTCAGCCTATGTGGTTTAGCCATAGATATTTTAATTTTCTTATTTGTTGTATAATAATCTCCATGGAACTCGGACTAATCTATAGAACTTTTTTTTTATTATAATAATTTTTTTAATTTATTATATACTCATTCATCACCATCGATTTATGAGTATGACTTTCATCTCAAGCAATAAATATTGATGGAAATAATAGTGTGTCCTAGGTCAACCATAGAGATTTTTTAATGGTGGACAACATTCATTTTTCAATCTTGGATTTTGAACTCTTGTTTTAATTCCAATCCATAAACATTAATTTTTTTAATCCATACACATGTATTTTATGGTTCCATTGTAACCATTGGGGGTGATTTTGGGAATAACTTGGATTTAGGGACCATCACAACTATTTCATTTTTGGAAAACATGATCACACAACATGTAGTTTCAAGAACACACGTCATTTATTCATCTAATTAAGGGGACAATATTAATGTTTTACTACATTGTGTGAAGTCTGAAGGAAAATCTATATATGTTCAATTGTCTTCCTATCTATGGCATTATAAGAAAAGACATGTTTGATCACATGTTAGTGTTGGGTACAAGAACAAACCTTGTGTCTGAAACATATAGTGTATAATTTCTTGTTTTGGGAGGGTTACATGACCAATACGTGGTTACATAACACATATATTGTATACAACATGTTTATTGAGAAACCATCAAAAATTTAATGCTTCCCATGGATGGTTGGGCCGGATATATGAACTCAGTTAGGTTTGGACCAAACAACATGTATGTTGATTACATGTTGTTATTATTCCATGGTTTAAATTAAATTCCTTTCGACCTAGAATATTCTATCACGACCCATCCTCGAGACCCGTGTCGTGACTACCCCAATCCCACCTCCCATAGGCCAGGGGTTTGCGACTAGCACCAAAGGCGTAAATCTGAAAAAAGGGGGAAGGCATTGCGTTATAGAGTAAACAAACACAACCGAGTAATCCAGCAGAAGTAAACACTAAGTAAAACTGGGTACAATAGTAAGTGCGGAAAGTAAATGGGCCAGAAAACAAACCCAAATTGAAAGTAAAGTACAAATGGAAAGAAAGTACAACAACTGAATGTAAAGTAGCAATTCCGAGCTGTCCACTGGATATCCCACATGAATGGTGGGTACAGATAGCCTCCTAAACTCCTCGGGTATAGCCGTCCGCTCTGTGTACGTCCAGCCCAGTGGTCCACCTCCAGGTACTGACTTGCTCCACAATCCAGAACAACAATCAGCGTTGTCCATCATTTGCATCCAACACAACGGGGTTATTTCTTGGAGAGTCATGAAATATTTTTATGAAAATGTGATGGAGGGGAGGTAGTGCACGATTGGATCATGGTTCTCCCTAACCCAATTCCACAGCCCAACAAACCATGTTAACCGAAACTGACGAAACTCGAATGGATGGTGAACGTTTTTTATACTTTATACCTTCTTAAGAGTAAACATGTACACCCCCAAAAATAGTTGAATGATTAAGGTTAATGAATTTGAAAACTGTGTTGCCCAACCCATGAAATTGGGTCCAAGTTTTATATTATTGAAAAAATATAATTTAAAATTACCACCCCCAGAATTCACCCCAATTTTACCCAACTCAACAATAATTGATTACACCTAATTTTAAATTTCATAGAAAAAATTCTAAGGCTCCATGCATCCATTCTCGACAATTAAAATCACTAATCGAACATCGACACCACCCTAGTTATATTGTTTATTTCTAAATAGATCTCTCTATCACACAATCCTCTTTCTTGATAAAAGAGGGCTTCTTTATTTGTTATGGTTATTATATTTGCATCACTGTGTGAGTGATTTTTGTAGATTTGATATTAATTATATGATTTTATGAGATATCTCCTTTTCATCATGATGTGAACCAATTTGTTTAAATTAGGGTAGTTTTCATTGGTTGATCACTCATAAATGTTTGGAGGTAGGTGGTATATCATTAAAATAATGAATTCTTGATTTCAACTACGGGTATGTAATTGCATAATATCTATTTACTGTTTAGAAATTAAATTTAATATGTTAACTTATTTAATTTTTTCAATTAATAAATTAAGGGTTTGATGAATTGATTGAAGAATGTGGTTATGGAATTTTTCAGTTAACATATTTTTGGAATTTCTATATTTCGAAAACATTATAAATTAAATGGTGAATTAATTAATGGTATATTAGGATTTTTTAATTGAGGGACTTCACAATTTCATTAATTAGTCAATTATTATATTTATGGAAATATCATTATTGGTTAATTAATTATGTAACAAAATAATGGGATGATATGATTAATTAGTTTTTTAATTAAATAATGAAATGATGGAATTTAGGAATTGATTAATTTTATTAACTAATTATAGAATTAATAAATTGTAATAGGTGATTAATTTATTTTTTAATTAATTATCTGAATGATAAGATTATTTAATTATTGAATATCTATATTTAATTATTATTTTTTTTATTTGGTTCATGGGATTAATTAATTTTCGTATTAATTAATGAAATTTTTGAATTATGAATAGTTGAATTATATTAATTAATTGTCAAAATAATTAATAGATGTTTTCATTGTGAAATTTGATTAGAAGGTTAATTTTTATTGACCTATAATTATGTGATATTATTGTGATTTTTAAATTCACATGTGGGATATGGTCTACTGTATCAATATCCTAATTTTATAAATGTTGACATTCATTTGGGACACTAGGTTTGATTCATTAAAATACCAAAGTAAAAAATGAGTTTTTGTTCTTGGAATACTACATAAATTACCCATGGTGTTCTAAGAATGGGAATCTAAACCAAAACTTCTAGTGTTGGACTATGATTCAAATTTTCCATGATAATTAATTTATATGAAATGGATATTGAATGAACATCTGTTATAATGAATTATAAAATTAATATGTGATATTTTTTAGAATCCAACACATGATGAAGTGGATATTTAACGTTTGGGTTTCTTTGGGAACTCATGTGTTATGTGGTTTTATAATTATTAATTGAGTAAATGTAAACAATTTACTTTATTTCTTGTATTGTATTCATTATAAAGTTGTTTGCACTATTTTGAAAGGATTTAGTTTTAAACTTTGTTGGTAGTGGCCTACAGAGTTTTACTCATGTAGTAACTAGGATACCTAATGTGTACATGACTTGAATTCATGGTCGTTAGAAAGGTTAAGGTTAATGGCCGTATATTGGATGGATTATATGGTATAAATCATGGATAAGGGAAACAAATGTGATTTTTGGTCATCTTGGGAGTAGTCACTGTCTTAATTTTTTATATTTTTTCAATTTGACACTTGATGCGTATTTTGCATGACATATATAAAATTTTAGTTTTGGATGTTCTATTTCATATTTTGTTCATCATGTGATACTAGTTTTTCAGGTTATTATTCATATCATTATGATATTTTTTACTTATTTTGGCTATGGTATTACTCAGAGAAAGATAGTTTAGTCTCCCCATGATTGACAGTATAACATTGATGCTAGTAAAATACTATGGAAAACAGGGAGGTCCACATAAATTCGCCCAGTTGACTGCATTGTGGAACTAGTGTGTGGTACCCTAGTTAGGTATACAAAAATGGTTATCAATGCCAAGTTATATATTTCATTTATTTTTAGCACAACTTGGTAATAGTAGATTAGAGAATATGAAGTGTTAGGAATTGAACATTATATTCTGCATTGGAGAAGTTGTAACATCCTATTACTATTATCAAATATTACAATACCTCTCTTTTTAACATGGTTTGGACTGGTTTGGTTTAGGGTGACTTTTGGTGATAATATTTCAAAATGTTACATTTTCAAGACTATGCACGGTTGGCGCATGATTCCCCAAAACTGTATGCCCTCTATCTGAAAACTATGGAAACCCTAATAGTAGGGATTTTCATTGAGAGCACATGAGTTGAAAAAATATTCAACCACCTGAGAGAGACTATGCTCCTAGAAAACATTGTCACATGGTTGGTCAAACAATGCATTCCCACCAAGAAAAATGTGTATCTGGGAAATAATTACTCGAAAAATTATTTTTAAAACCAGAGAACACTTATTTTATGTGAGAGATGTATATGACTAGTGCTATTACATTATGTTCTTGCTTGGTAGCCCCCATGAGGGGATTTTGGGCCCTTATACACTTCTATAAGTGAATTTATTATAATAGAATGGAATTTCATCTCTTCCTGAATGGTTTCCACTCATCGTTCTTTTTCTATAGTTTTAACTTCATTTATCCATAGGATTTTATAGTTATCCATGTTATTTGAGGATCTAAACCTAAATATTTTGATATTGAATCAATTTTGAGTTCCTTTTTCCTAATTTTCTATTTTTGTCATTTCAGTTTAATTATTTGGGAATTTGTTTTCCAGATCCCATGATTTTTTTTGTAGGCCGTTCCATTACGATGGCCAATTTTGATTGACCCTGAATTGATCGATATAGATTATAATTTTTGTTTTAAATTAAATTTCATTTAATTTTTTTATATAAAACATTAATTCCATTTAATTGTGGATTTTAAATAATATTTTTGACATGAAATTAAGAAAACCCCCCAATTATATTTAATTGGAGTGTCTTTGGAAATTGTTTATGAAATTGTTCAAATTACATAACAGAATTTAATTGTATAATTTGAGTTTCCAAATTTATTTAATGAAATTAATTTCTAACAGGTACTTTAGAATAATGGATTAATTTTGTTTTAATAGAATCCAAGTTGTTTTATCTTGGAAAAAATAATTGTTTATTTAAACACTCATGTATTGTATTATAAATGGAAATAGGAATATTTTTCATGGAAGAATGTGATGAATTGTATTTTAAATGGGTTTAAAATAAAATTTCTATCATTCATTGTTACTAGAGCACCTAAACTAAAAAGTAGTCAGTTACTTATTTAGTACAACACAATATCACTTTACAATACTAATAATACATATATACAGAAGGTTACATCCCTTGTAGGATGTGGATGAGTCCTCTTTGGCCAGTGTCTGAGAAAAATGTGTTCTCATATTAATGTGAAAACTTCTTGAATGTTAGGGAGTCTTATAGCCGAGAACTATAAAGCATTTTTGATTATGACAATTTTTTTCATTTTTTCTATATGAAATATATTCTATTATTTTATATAAATTGTTTTACACATTACCTATTAATTGATATTAACTGTTTTATTTTAAAAAATTATTAAGTCATTCGTTTAAAGTTTCTCCTTAATTTTAAATGTAAAAAATGATTTGTATTAATATATTATTTTGAAATTAGAAGACAATTTATATAAAATTAAAAAAAATATTGCATTAATTAAATGTTTCCTTAATGTTGTGAAATCCTTATTGAGACCCTACTCAGATTGTATCTCACTACCTATTTTTGCCTTTGGGTGTTTCTATATTATATATATCTAGGTTTTTAAATGGGTAACAATCCACTTGGAGGTGGTAGTATCTATTTATCTAAGGGATTCAAGATCTTTGTCAGCTGGGACATGTGGTTTTATAACAATTTTCTAGTATGGTGAGTTGTACATTGGGTTGTTTAGCTATTTAGGCTTCTATAAAACATCTCCATGTATTGTCTTTCCTGTATATATACTTATTTTTGTCTTTATTTTTTATTATTGCGGAGAAATCATTCCCATATTCATATCATTTTATTCTATGTTCTAGTCGTCAAATTATGGGAACAAGAACTCCCTTTATGATATGTCAATATAGGCTCAATTAAGATTTTACTAGGTTATCCAGGATGGTCCAGGAGGAGGTGGTATCAAAGGTGATGATTTTATATCTTTCCTTGATATCAGTACGTAGTTGATTCATCTTTTACATATTTAAGAGATATTAGAGATTTTTTTCCTGGAATGATCATACTAGAATGATCCATAAGTCACATGGGGTAGTTTGGGAAAGTAATATTTTGAAATTTTTAATATCGTTCTCTTGATTTTGATTTGGACATATTGATATTAAAATATTTTTTTATTTTGTGGGGTTAATTAATCTTATTGTTCTATTTGAGTGTCAATATGAGGTCTTAAATATATTCTTCTAATGTTGTGCAACAACATTCCTCTATGAATATGTATGAATTAGATATTGGAGGGAGCATCTGATGAATAAAAAAAATGTAAATTCTATACTTGACCCATGTCTGGATGAGGTACTTGAAGATACTGTCCATACTCTATAATAGTCATTTCCACAAATTCTCATTGATGTTGTAATTGTGGAACCTCAAAGTGAAGTTGAACAAAATCCTTATCAGGAGTAACATCACAAAAATTAACGAGGGTTAAAGGGATCATGGGATCCTTAAGAGACTAAGGAACTATTCATCAGTATTGAGCATTCTATTGTGTTCCGCAGAGACCCGATGAAATCAATGAGAAGTGTTCCACCTTATGGAAGAGGGACAAAGCAGGATATGGTTGGACACAATTATGATAATAAATAAGAATGTGGTATTAGATTCAAATGATATAAAAGATTATTTCATTGACCATTTGTATCTATAGTTGATGGTGTTTTCGAAGGCAAATAATTATTTAAAAACTTGAGTAGACTAACTAGACAATGAATAAATATGGAAATCACTATGTTGATCTTGTTCAGTTTGAACCTGATATTCTATCAAACGAGAAGATGAAGACCCAAAGGTTTGAGATGGACTATGATCTAATATTCATTCAGAGGATTTCTTATTTATTTTCCATTCATATGATGATACGATGGATAGAGCATTAATAGTTGTAATGAATAGTTATATATTTCAGTTTTTTCAATAGTTTCATACTATCCCATTGGCGATGAATATTCCTCTAAAGTAAAGATGAAATGTGTTGATTATGAGGGATATATCAATAGAGTTTTTTTTCTAGATATCATACAGTTATTGGATGTTGCCCTCTTATTTTATTCCAATTGGAAAATATGGACACTCAAAAAAGGTTTTCAAACAAGCACCCAATATAAGGAGCTTCTTTAGAATCCTAGGTATCTAGTAGATGTTCATCCTAGTCTCTTCCACTCTACATTATGGAAATGGATGATCTACGCATTTTAATACTATGATTAAATAATAAAAATCATATATTATGGTTTTACCACAACAATGATCAGAAATGAATATTCTTCACATAGACTAAGAGTATCCAGATAAAGCAGATATGTGTGCAACAACAATATGAGGTACTGTAACTAAAAATATTTTATTAGTTACTTCTTTATATGATACCAATGCATCTCATTTATTTATTTCGACCTGTTTTTTCAATCTTATTAATCATCCTATTTAGAAATTATCATATGGTATTGAAATTAGTACATATATTTGAACAAAGGGAGAGTAAGGACTCCATATTCAGAAATTAATTTTCACATTAATTTATATTGAGAATGATTTGATACTTATAGATTTTGACACTCAACCACTTGACATCATCCTCCAGATCCAATGTAGTTGGGGTTTGGCATAGTGGTAAGAACACCGTAATCCTATAAGATAAATGTGGGTTCAAAACCCATTGAGCATAGGTACTGTAGTAGTATTGGAGTAGTATTGTAGCAGAAGCGGCACTGTAGCGGCGCCGGTACTGGGCAGTACTGTAGCAAGCAGGTTACTATTCACAGAATGGGAATTGGGCCAAAACATTGGGCTTATGGGCTATGTAATGGGCTACAAGCCCACTAGGCCTTTAGGCTATGTAATGGTTATGCCTTTACTGAGTTAAAAGATGTCTTTGCTTTGATTTAATAATAAATTGAGGCTTCAGCCCTAAATGTTTAAAAAAATCATCCTCCAGATACAATTGATCATTTAGAATATATCCTAGGATTATTGATATCATGGATGGGTCTACATTACTGCACCCAATGGTTTTTTCTAAATCATTCAATAATAAAGGGACATGAGGTTGAGTAGAGTCAGATCATCCTATCATGAGCTTGGTAAATTAATTTCATTATTTTGTTTTAATATGTAGCTAAAATAATTGAGGGGCGATCTACCTCTAGTTATCATTGAGTTTACAATTATTTTTCATAATAGGATCTTCATGTTGTCACTAGTAAAGAAGGTAGTGTTTTCATTCAACATAGTATTTGATACTCAAACATTGCTTATTATTTCTTACCGAATGGATCGAGTAGAAATGAAATAGTTTATGATTCAATTGAATGGTCACCAAAAAATGCTTTATATGGCTGAGTGTGTCAGATTAGGAAACACAGATTCTCATTTTTAGGAAATTTAATTTTTATCTATCACCACTGTGTTTATTACTAAAACCTCAATAATGTTATGGAATCAAACAATTATTGGTTTCCATGAATTGATGATTTATTTGATATGTTGAAAGTAGACTGTGGTTCTCAAATATTGATCATCAATGTGGTTACAATTTATTATGAATAAAATAATGTGAAATTTAGGAGAGCTCTATTCAGAGTAGGTACACCAATTATAATAACATTGTATTGACTTTTAGTATAACAATTTATCTTTCATTATTCATTCATTTAATGAAAAATATGTTCTATGAGTATCCAGACACCTTGTAATATTTTTGGATGTAATCTGTGATAAAGCAATGTCCTCAAAGGACTTTTGCATCATCTGAGAGTAGTTCTGGAATATTTATAAGCCACAAAATTATGCCAATCTTTAGAAATTTTATTTAATGATAACATAAGTGATGTTCTTAGGGAACGTGGTGCTAGAATATGGTATTTTATTTGTTCCAAAAAATGTTAAAGATTTTAGGAATTGGGAACAACCCCAAATATTTTTTGAGATTTTGATCATATTAGTCTTAGCATGTTATACTCATTGGTTCATTAATGACTTCTCAATGAGTCATTATACAGTGATTTATCTAAATTAGAATGGAGTTATTATTTTTATTGGATAAGAAGAGACAAAATTATTATTTTAATCCAGAACAACGTTTATCTACTACTCCAGTGTTGAATCTTCCATCAGATTGGTTGGGATTTTTGGTAATCTGTGATACATTTGGTTCAGGTCTGGGCTTAGTTCACATTCAAGGGGAACTTGTCATTTCCTATAGATCATAGAAGCCTATTCCACATAATAATAATTACACAGCCCATGACCATGACCTTGTAGTAGTGATCCATATGCTAAACATTTTGTAGCATTATCTTTGAATAGGATTTTTTACCCTATATTTAGATAACAAAATCTTGAGTTGTAGCTTCTCTCAAAAAGATTTATATTTCCTCTATAGGACTTTGGTTTGATTATTTAATACATTCAACATTGAAATCACATATACCTTGAGGAATGGTAATTTCATCACATATGCATTGAATAAGAAATTATGACCCCATCCATGAAAGAATCTTCATACGAGTGGAACA
The DNA here is from genome assembly GCA_963277665.1 of Viscum album. Classification (NCBI taxonomy): domain Eukaryota; kingdom Viridiplantae; phylum Streptophyta; class Magnoliopsida; order Santalales; family Viscaceae; genus Viscum; species Viscum album. The sequence goes on from CAUJRU010000254.1 coordinate 266,284, forward strand.
TGATGCCTCTATTAGAATAGTTTCATATTTTTGTATAGGAATCTGGGACCGAGGATTCATTGAATAGTTTATAGTTCAAATCAACTCTTCTGGTGATGTTTCTTCTAGGAAAATACATTGATTATGTGTTATTTTTAATTAGAGACTCTTTCTATAGTGGGGAGACCATGGATGAGTGTTTAATCTCCATCGACGGAAATATATGATATAAAAAAAAGAATTTGTTTTACTATTGGTGGTAACGAAAGAAATGATTGTGGTTGTCATAATTACTAGTGATTAGTGTCCCTACAACCATGAAAATGTTATATGACATGTGAAATAGATTATGGTGACAATGTATGAGACATGTAATTGATGATATCTTCTGTCTTTGTAATACATTCCCAAAGTTCAAGGTCAATCACCGAAAACCATTATGGTTTCTTCAACCACATCTTCTGCCAACCTGAATGTGGGATGAGATCCCAATGGACATTCATTTAGGTTACCACAAACCTAATGAAAGAATAATATGAAATGGGTTGTGATCAAATGTTTTAACATGTCAACTAAATTATTTATATTTTGGATATAACCAATGTTGTGGAATTAAGATATATCTATATGAAATATATATTACTAATTTAAGGAGTTTCGTCTGTTATATTGTCTTATAGTGATCCTATGTTTACTTCATTCTATTGTAGAGGCCTTCAAGAGGAACTGTGATCTCACGTCTATTTCAGCATAACATATCATATGTAGTCAGATGTCCAGATGGACATAGAGTTAAATATTCTTGAGAGTATTTTTATTGCATGTGTCCTTAACATTATTGGAGTATTTAATGATCATTTTTTGCTAATTGAGTTTTCTTATAAAACTAATATTCAATATATGATCCTTATGTCTCCTTTTTTATGTCTTGTATGGTCGGCCTTGTAAATCTTTATTTTGTTGGTCACTGATTGGTTAATGTAACATGGTTCAGTCAAGATTGGATTAAGAGAAGAAAATAATGATTTATTTTATTCGTCAGATAATTTTGATTGAAATGATTTGGAATAAAACATCTGTTGATCTTCAATATTGTTTGTTGGATATTTGAGATAGTGAACCAATGTTTTTGAATGTTTTACCCCAGTTTAGTTATCCGCTGCTTGGGAGGGAGGGGGTGTTATCCCCTCATTTTATGGGATCTTTTGATGTTTTCTATAGTTGGGAAAAGATTCATTCCATTTTTCACTCCCCCATTGATTATGCTGTTACATTCCATTTTTCATCTATCATAACTACTATCATATCTATCTAATATATCTCTTGATTTTAACTAGATTAATCGGTTGGCTGGCCCTAATTTTTCCATGAATGAGCATCTAGTCATGATAGTTCATTCTAAAACCATGTAACTTCTTAGTAGGATGATACCTTTGGTTAGAGTGGTATGGTATCATGGTTCTGACTCTCATGAGACGTGGGAGAGGGAGGGACTGGTGAAATAGAAGTGGCCTTATATTTTTGACATGGATGCCTCTTAACAAGATTTATAGGGATAAAAAGTTTCTTCGGTGGGAGGCTGGAATATCCTATTATTATTTTCATGTGTTCCTAATCACTAGTTTTCCATATTATTTTATTAGGATTCATTTAGGATGTTATGACGTGATAATATTGGAAATTTCAAAAGTTTGTAGTCAATGCACAGTTGGCACATGATTTTCCTAAAATGTGAACCCTCTTACTGGAAATTGTGCAAACCCAAACTCTGTGGGTTTTCATGTCTGGGAATGGTTTGAAGAAAATGTACATCAACCTTGGAGAATCTATTAACCGGCATAAAAATGTGGCACATAGTTAGGGCAAACGGTTTGTCTAACCATCTGGCCCAACACAAGAAATAGTTCATAAGAAAAATAATGAATTTTAAAATTATATTTTAATCCCTTAAATCTTAATTTTCTGTGTCCTACAGGATATTATGGCCCTATTTCATTTTCTTTCCCCCTTAATCTCCTAGTATGTGAATTTTGATCCTCTAAACCCTTACAAAAGTAAATAAAATCTGGGCGAATGGCTTTTGAAATGATCCCAGAATGTTTACACTTCTTGTATTCTTTCTCCCATTCTATCCTCACTCATCCCTAGGGTTCTTTAGTTCAATATGTTGCTAATGGAGATTGTCCCAACTATTTTATATCATGAATAATTTTTTAATTCTATAATCCTCATATAAAAAGTTATTTATTACAGTCTCTCAATTAGGTATTTATGTTTTGAGATTATGCGATCCCAAAGTAGGTGGTAATATTATAACGGAAATTTTTTAACTAACCCTAAATTCCTTAATTTAGATTCAATTTCATGAATTATGTTCAATATGTTACAATTTTTTTTAATAAAAAACCCAATTCCATTGAATTGTAGTTGTGGAATTTTATTTTTCATTAATTTTTGAAAATCATCTAATTCCATAAAATTTGGGTGTCTTTTCAAATTAGATGGAAATTGATTAAATTAAATTGAGGAATTTATTTTTGAAGTTTGATTTGTATAATTGATTTAATGAAATTAATTGCAATTTGGTAATTGAAAAAATTTATTAAAATGGGTTTGATATTAAACCAGTGATTTTATCTAGAGAAAAGGAATTATTTGATCAAATATACATATATTAGTTTTTATACAGAAATTGGAATATATGAAATTAAAAAATGGGATTAATTTTATTTGAAATTGTTTTTAAATTAATTTCCAATCATTTACCGTTATTAATGAACATGATATCCTATTTAGTTATTGAGTTATAATAGACATATATATATCACATTACAAAACCAAAAATACATATATAGCAGGTCACATCCCCTTAGGGATGGTGATGAGTCATATTTGATCAGTTCCATATGGATATTTGTACACATATTTTCATGATAACTATATGAGCTTGAGGAAATCCCATAGACAATATCAATTGTACCATTTGGAAGCTGACCATGTTCCTCATTATTTGTAATTCCAAATATATGAATCTATTTGTTTTAAACTATTTGACACATGCCTTATGAATTTATATAAAATATAATACATAAAGTTGTTATTTATTCATTTTATATTTTATTTCTGTTATTTGAAATTTGAATCATTATTTTACTAAAATATTCTTTTGAAAATATATGAATATTAATTTAAAACAAAAATTGGTATTTGGTTTAATTAGTATTTGTATTTTATTAGAGAATACATGATGAGAAATTACTTGGATTTTATCTCACACCATAAATGTGAATTTTGGTGTGTGTAGATACTAATAATCTAGGTTTGAGAAAGGGTAAGCCTTCCCATGGAGGTGGTAGAGTAATTGATCCTTGGTCTTAAAGAGTTGTGTGCATTGGGAAATGGGTTTTGTCATGTTTTAATTTACATTGAGTGGTACTTTTGGTTTCTTATGCCTATTTTTCTTCTATTAAACTTCTCCCTATGTATTGTTTCTTGTATTCATACTAACTTGTTTCGCTATCTTCTATATTTTTCGTGGAATATTCATTCCAAATTTCATATCGTTTGATGTTTGGTTATTTTGACCTACCAGTGGGGGTCTAGAATTCCCTTTGGGATATATCCTGATCAGCTCAGTTATTAAGATACTAGGGTATTCGGGATGGTTTTTGGAAATATATAAACAATATTTTGCGGAAACCCCTATTTATCACCGTCAGATTGTTGTTATTGATGTTTTTGGTAACATTTGGATGTCATTTAACATTCGGTTTTGCACATGTCGTGTGATGTGGTTATTAGTTTATATGATTTTTAATGATTTGAATTTTGTAATAGTAATCCATGAGATTTCAGTATTCATTCATATTTCTAGGATCTCATGATTATTATGTGACATAAATAATTTTAGGCCTAATTTTGAAAAATAGATTTTTGGAAAGATATCAAAGAAAAAAAAATTCCGTGCTTTTGTATTTGAACTGAAAATGGTTCATAATTGTTAATTGGTCATTTAGAAATAATGGAAAATAGTTTATAAATTAGTCTATAATAAGGCATGAAAATGTTAATGAGTTTACCATTTCTATTATCCATGGTTTAAATTTAGTATTGTTAATTGAAGTCATGATGCTTTGGTTTTTACCATGTAGTGTTGTATGGGGAGTGTTTTGTTATAGATTTATATGAATCCCTATATCTATGTTAATGTGTGCCTTATTTTTTATAAGACATGTGTTTTTCATTGAATAGATATGCCTCCACATGATGGAAGGTGGTTATGGATATATATGATCCACTAATAGTTGATGTTGATGCACTATTAGTGCTAAGTGAGAAATTGAGAGGGAATTATCAAGAGAACAATTTTCTGTTACTATATTTTATGGAGAGATATCCTGAGTGGAAAATAAAGAGTACTACTAAACCTAAATGTGATTTTTAGTTATAACACCCTCTGAATTTTATGTGTGAGTGTAGACATGAGGATGTATATTTTTGGATTGATTCCATCAAGAATATATATGATAATTTGGACTCTAACTATGTAGAGGGACAAGATGGATGTTTATATTATATATGATTCAGAGAATCATTTGGATTTTTTTCATTTGAGGAATGGGAAGGAATATGGTATGTTATGGAAAGAAATTTTTACAGAATTTATAGGTTCACTTTTTTTCAAATGCATTGAGGAATGAGAGAGGAGTTGAGTTCTTGAGGTTAACATATGGATGTATGTCTTGATAGGCTATGCTATATGATTTATATATTTACATATATTTTCTCTAATGTTGGTAGTATATGAGGCTACTAAAGCTACAATCAATTAAGAGACATTTAAATTTGTATTAATGTCAAAGGAAAATATATTTAGGAAGAAGAGGTTTTTTAATGTTGTCAATCATGCTCTATAATCTATGTGGAACCTTATTGAAGATTATTGTAGAGGAAAAGTGGTTTTGGTGGGATTTTCATGATGTATAAATTCTGAGGTGTGGTATAATCTCTATGAAAATAACATCAATGGTGATAGAAAGAAAAATAGATAGAGGAAGGGTTCATCACATGTGACCTTACTCAGATTTTCTATCACCTGTGAGCTAGGTTGGGACACTAACAGAGAAAATTATCCAAAACACTAGTAAATTGTCGTGATTATGGAAGGATGGGTTATATACATTGGTTCTATAAGAACCCCTAATATATAGGTAGTGATGCAGGATCTAGACATTGCCTTATTAGTTGATTGGTGTCTTCAAACCCATATCACTCTGGATGCAAGACTTCTACTAGTCATGGAGGTAAAGGAAATAGACGAGGTGATTCAAGGAATGATTTCCCATATCAATAGATTTGATAAAATTAGTGATCATATTCTTCATCCTATGTAATTAGGGTAGGATAATTTCATTTATGTTAGATTATACTTAGGATACTCAGGTTGGGCCATTGATAGTTGGAGGTATTATTCATGTAGCATCTGTGATTGTTAGTATCTTATTTTATATTACTTCCCTTAATTCAATTATATATTCAAAACATTTGAATGGATTGAGAATGGATTTGGACATCAATAGTGTGGTCATGAAGATAGGGACACCATTGATAATATGGTAGAGGGATATCTTTTTGTAAAAGGGGTATTCTCTAATGGTTGGGGAGTATGAATTTCATTAGGATGTTTATATACCTGAAATTTCTAGCTTCCACCTAATTTTGGGTATGGAATGGAATGCATAATTCCAATCCTAAATAAGTTTATACCGAGGGAGAGTCACATATACCTCACCTAAGGGTAAAAACTACATTCACCATGGAGAGTGGGATAACAAGGAGGGACGAGTAGAGAATAATTCCCATAAACTAAGAAGTATTACTTCCCAGTTTAAATGATTGTTTCTAGATGCTGGGGTGTGAAGCATGATGACATTCCCCCATTATTGGACATATTTTTGGATGTGTTTTTTTGAAGAATTCGTAGGGATTCCACCAGAGATAGATGTTGAATTTATTATTAACATGATGTCGAGGAATGAGAAATTATATATTCAACCGTGAAAAATGTAAAAAGTTGAGATTCAATATTTCTAATATTATCTATGAAGAGTTTGATGATTAGGCATTTATACACTCAAGTAAAATGGCTCCGAGTTCTCTTGTCATGTTTGTGAAGATGGCTTACTTGAATTTGTGTTTATGTTTAGAATTCTAGAATTTGAACAAGATGACTATGAAGAAATTTTAACATCTTCCACGTATTGAAGATTCATTTGACAAGTTGAGGGGATATTTTTTATTCCTAAATATGGAAATGATATTAAGGTTTATATAGTTAATAGTTTGACTATTGGATATCACGAGGAAATCTTTCAGAAACATGAATGGCCTTTCCAAGTTCATTGCAATTTTGTTTAGGATGATAAGTACCCTATTAGTGTATATGATTTCAATGAAAAAATATTGTATTCGTACATGGATCAGTTGGTGGATATGTTTGTGGGTGACATATTCATGAACTCCAAGACTCGTGATGATCATGTCCTACATTTTGACACCTTTATGAGTACACTAAGAGAGAACTAGCTATACACCAAGCGATAAAAATGTATATTTTGGACCGATCATGTAAACGAATTTTAAAACATCATCTCATAGGAAGGTCTTTTAGTGGACATAATGATGGTTTAGGCAGTTTTAACATCGGATAATCCCATGAAAGTGATTAATATTTGTATATTTCTAGGATTAGCATGATATTAGTGGAAGTTCACCACTGAGTTTTCCTATATGGAAGCACAATTTTTTTGACTTAACAACAATGGGATAATGTTGGAATAGTCTGAATCATGTGATAATTCATTCTAGGTATTGAATAATTGCTTGAAATCTGCACCATTCATGATCATACCAGAGCAAGGGGTAATATATTGTGTTTGGTAATGCAGTAAGGATTTTTCAGGGAGTAGTGTTTATGTATTGAGGTACAGTTGGGTTATATGTGTCACAACATATGAGGCCACATGAATGAAATTACACCACTCCAACCTCATGTTTTCTACTATGGTTTATGATTTTAATTGCTGGCGACATTATCAATTGGGAGAGAAGTTCACAATGTATAATGATCAGAAGAGATTGTAGTAAATGATTTCATAGAGAAATTTATATCTTATGAAGTGGGGATAGGTTGTGTATATGTAGTAATAAGACTATAATATAGAATATATTATCGAGAATGGAAATGGTATTTCTAATTCCTTAAGAATGAAAACAAAAAGATAGGGAGTCCTTATGTCTATGTCTAAGTGGAATATGGTGACCTTGTTACATGAGATGTGTGTGGTGGTCATAGAAATCTAGGATATTCCATCTTTTGTATTGGCTTCAGCATAGTCTAGAATTATGAGGTCGATCAGGGATAGAAAATATGAGGCCCCATTATATTTGGCCATGTGGGGAATCCTTGATTGTGTGTAAACACCATTAGATTGGACCATAGATGATGATGAGATCATATATTTCAATAATCATTTTTAATACGTGTGAGAATGTGGGAGGAGATAATATCTGATTTTCATGCCTCAAATTGGGTGGTTCATGACGGTGTGACAACAATATATCATATCCTATAATTAATATGTTCGTGGTCAGATATAAAAAACGGGATGAAAGGGCTTGTGATGCGATGCAACATATTTCAATAGTTGAATGCAGAGATTCAATGACCTGGTGGATTATTATAAAAATATCTTATTCCAGAATAAACTCGAATGACATTAATATGGAATTTTTTCTTGGAATCCATAGGTTACCTAAGAATAATGTTGTTATTTGGGTGAATGTGGACCAAATTAAGAATGTATCACATTTATTTCCTATACAAGAGACATTCTCAATAATGAATTTTGGTGTTTTTTACATTTGAGATATAATCTTCTAGCACATCGTTGATATGTTTTATTGAGTATGGATTTTTACCCAGAGACATATGGGGGTCGAGACATACAATATAGGTGCATTTGGGTATGCTCTGAGCATGCATCATTGAATTTAGTGGGTCTTCAGAAAAGTACATATCTTTATTAGAGTTCTACTATATCAAAATTTATCTGGAAACTATACAAATTTCCACAGATGAGGTTATTTATAGTAGGAAATACATATAATCACTTTTTTTATTAGAGGTATAGGAGTCATTGTTGTTAGGTCAGAGTCTTGTAAAAAATGAGTTAAAGTGGGTTCACCTAATTTGGAAATGTATGTCTACATATTAGAGTAGAATGAAGTTTTATTATAAAATAAATTGATGACCTATAGAGTTTGTACAAAATATTCATGCATTCTTTATAATTTTACCTATATAAGGTCACCATATGATATCGATACATGGAATGTTGTCACCCGGGATTGTCATACAATTTGAATTTGTGGGGATAATCTAGGCGGTGGTTTACTAATCGACACGTACATTGAGATAAAGTGCTATGAATGATGGTTTTCATGTGTCCGAACTACATTTTATTCAACCATACCCTTCTCATGGGATTTATTTTGATAATTTATATATTGGGATTCTTGTATCCTTTGAGGAGAATCTGATATTTGTTTTGGATCGCAACGAGAAAGTGTTGTAAGGAATGACAATGATAATAGTGTCTGTATTATCACAACATGCCAATGCTTATGAAGAATTTTTGGATAGATAAGCGAATATGAGGTCTCAGTGGACAAAACATTTTTCATTAGAATCGTAGTGATTCTTGGGATTATAGGTCTAGGATGAAGTGTTATAGGATGTAGAGATGATAAGATCCTAAATATTTCTAGAGAAGTTGTGGGGTCATTTATATGAACTATTTTTCATTGTTTTATTAAATTTTTGTTGGGTTAATATATGGGGTGTTTTCGGTAAAATATGATATATTTGGATGGATAAGTGGTAGTTTATGGTAAGTGCATGGTTTCCCAAAACCATATGGCCCGGCTTAAAAACCGTCTGAACTCAATCATAGTGGATTCATATGGATGTGGAACAATTGTTCAAACCATTTTTCTAATTAGGAGTAACAATGCACCCCGCCACTAGAATTGGTTCACAGTTAATGTTAATGGTTCATCAAATCGTGCTCTATAGCAAAGGAATACATGCGTGCGTTTTTTAATTAACTAAAAATTTTGATTTTAAATTCAACCCCCCCCCCAAAATTCACCCCAATTCAATAAAATTCAAACATATTTTTTTACTATCAATTTTTAAGGTTCCAAAATGAATTCTCAATGCTATAGACCTCTAATTTTCATTATTGGATGCCTCGATTGACGATTTTAACTACCCTAGTTATGCGGTTTCATCACGAGTATATATCTATCACATCCTCTCTTCTTTGATGATAAAAATAGGACATTTTATCCCATGATGCTCTAAGATCTATATCTTGTTTGGATGGATCTTGATATGTTTTATTTGGTTTCTAGGATTTGAATCACGATCTATTTCTTCTTTGTGGGTTTTACTGTACCATTTCAAATTGGGAAATTTTAATTGGGGGGTTGCATAGAAATTATTTGTGGTAAGTAGTATATTTTTCAAATACCAGATCCTTGACTTAAAATATGTTTATTGAATTTTATCTATTATATTGGTCATTTAGAAATCAAATTCCTAAGAATTAATTAATTAATATGGTCAATTATCTAATTAAGTGGTTACGAAATTGATTGAATACTGGTGTTATTATATTTTTTAATTATTGGGTTCATATAAGTTCTCACTTTTTAATGTTGGATTAATTAACCTCTGAATTATATAATGGGATACTAGTAATGTTAATTTCATGGTAATTCAAATTTGTGTAATAGGTCTACTGTCATGATTATAGAAATGCTGATTTTGTTAATTAATTTTTGTATTGATGAATGGGATTGTGCAATTAAATTATTGGTAAATAAATTAATTATGTTATTGGAATATGGGATTTCTCAATTTGAAAAATTAATTTAATAATTTAATAATTTGATGATGCAATAATTATTTGTTTATTTAATTAATAGAATAATGGGATTATATAAAAAATGAATTTTATTAATTAATTATTGATGTAATTAATGGGATTATTTGATTTACTAATTTGTGAATTAGTTAATGGAATTATTGGATTATGAAATTGTTGAGTTTGATTAATTAAATGATTAATTAATGAGTATATTATTTGATTTTTTAATTTAATGATATGGTTAATATCTGTTAAGCTTGAATGATGTGATATATCTGATATATATTTGATTGTGATGTTTTTGTGTGGGACGTGGTCTGCTAAATCAAAATCCCATAGTGATAAGTATTCATATTAATGTTTGGGACATGATCTGCTACATCCAAATCCCATACTGATAAATATGTTTTGGGTTATAGACTACAGTTTCAAATACCCACGGAGTCCATATCGTAGTGATATAGACCCATATTTTTTAGAATTATACTACAAATCTAATAGGCTATGATAATGAATTGATACTAAATAGAAAAAATGAAATCCCATCAGTTATAATTATTTCTAAGTTGAACGTGTGATTTTGTTTAGACTCTACCATGGGTCGAAGAAGGTATTCAGTGTTTAGGTTTCCATAGGAACCCATGTGTTATGTGGTTAAATGATGAGTAATTGAATAAATTTAAAATGTTTACTTTCTTTATGGTATTTAATTATTTACACAAATCTATAAACTATTTTTACTAGTTAATTTTAGATGTCATTGTTGGTAGTCTCCTGAATTTTACTCACACCCTACTCAAGATTCCTGATAAGTATCAGTATTGACATCATGGTTGCAGGAAATATTAAGTGAAAGTAACCTTTGTTGATTGATGATATTGAATATAGATTAGATTATGGTTCTTAAAGTTATTTTGGACCTACTTTGGAGTATTCACTATCTTAACTTATTTTGGTTTTACTTGTTTCCAATTGACATGTATGTGGCTTGACATATCGGCAGTTTTATTTTTGATATTGAATTGCTTACCTTGGTAATCATGTAATATTATTTTTTATGTTTAATGGTTATATCATTTTGTCATTTCTTATATATTTCTTCTATGGAATTACTCTAATAAATTTGGTATTGTATCCCCATGATCGATAGTAGACACTCACTAATAATCGTAGCCTCTGGCATGTTGGAAGGTGCGGTTGAGGTCATGTAGTGGACAAGCTCAGGGAACAAGTATGCGGCGCCCATGTCGAGATGTTACAACATATCTTATAGGGTAAAAATAGTTCAATTAGTCTTTCTACCATTCTATGGATCATAGGAAGCACTAAAATTGAATGTTGTATCTAGATCCTTTTGAAGACATCACCAAATTTTTTGTCCAAACCACATATTTAGAGCAGTTGTAATAGAATTAATATCTATATAAAAATATACCACTTATTTAATATATATTACTTGAAATATTATAAATATATATATCTTCAAAATATCAATAAAATTTTATCAATTAGTACGGTGGTAAAAAACAACCTAAAAAACATTTTTGAGTTTATATGTTTTGTAGATTCCAATGAAAAAATCAATATTGAGGATTTTATATTTATATTATAGTATGATTAATTATTTTAACATAACCGTAGAGTTTTATATTTCATATATAACTTTCTAGCATACCATCCAATGAGATACATAGTCTACACTATACCTTTTCATGTTTTTTCACCTGAAAAACAATTTCAGATATCAATATATCATCATACATCTTATAAAAAATTGGGAACTACGAGCCTCATCCAATATATGCTTTATCATTTATATTTTGGAAATAATATATACATAGTTATGGAATTTTATCCTTGAATCAAAATTAAGGTTGAACATTAGAACATTTCTCATCATCTTTTGCAGCTCTACAACTTCCTCTAGTTCCACATTAATGTTCACAAGGATAGATGGTTTCACAATTATTTGAGAAAGATAAAATGTCATCCCTTCAATAAATATCAACAAATACATCCATTTAAATTCTAAAATTGTAATATCATTTATGATCGTCATTATAGATGCACTATTATGATCCCTTAGACTTCGAGAAACATCCATTGTGTTCACTTTAGGAGAGAGGTGATGTATTGAAGATTAATAATCATTAATCTAATATAACAATATTCAATTGTTCATATTCAAAACTTATTGAGTGATTATTTATTTTTAACATTTATGATTATAATATATGTTGCAACATTCACCATAAGGATGATGACTCTATATCATTAATGATTAAATCACCACAGATGAATCCTGAACATGAGTTATGATATTTTTCTCATGAAAGTCCAATAGGATTAAGTCATAAAAAATAACCATATCATTATACATGAGATATCACCCCATCCCATCAATAATATATCTATATATATAGAAAATAATAAACACTTCAATATACTGTATTCATAGGTTAACTAAATAAACTTTTATTATTTTCATTGAAATTTTCATCACATTCATTTTTTCAAAGGAACATTGATACCTTTTGAATTAACATAGTTTATGGATTAGAATGGCCAAATAAATTCCCCATAAATCATCAATAACTTCCACTAGAAAAACATTAAATTTCAGAACAATAGATTGTTTATAAAAACATTCATTATCTTCTATCATTTAAAGAACCACTGATATACTATCACATAATATTATATGAACATAAAATTAAAAAAACTATCTAAATATCACAATTAAATAATATTTTATATAGGATATCATTCCCTATGATTTTCTTAAGAATACTCACATGACCATCATGAACATAATTTTACTTTAAAGGTAATAGAATATCTTATATAAAGACTACCACATACTAATCAATGTAATATCTAAAGACAATTTACATTAAATTTAAGTAGATTACATAGAAATTAGTAATACCAATAGAATAATTGGAAATACATAGTGTTCATGTCTCATGTGGAGTTTTGTCTTCTATCTTTCTACATATTTTTTCCTTATGTAAATGTATAAATATTAATGATCAATATTTAAATAATATAGGTTTCATTATAATGGATCTAATAGATCATAAATTTGTGTTAGGGAATTTTTATTCTATATTATCATCAAGTACAATTTCTAATAGCAAAGGTAGAGTCCCATCAATCCATATTTTGTAGAAAAATAATTATTTCATCCAAACGTAATGCAGATGACATATTAAATATTCGAACAATACTATCCTATAGTAGTTTCTAAAATTCTAGTCACTATGCTGGTATAATCTTATTTGGAGTCTTTGAAATATTTTCATCTTGGGGTATGAGTTATATTAAAAAATAAACTTTATAAATTTTTTTATTACTAGGAAACTCTTAATAAATGATATAATTTCCCATATAATAGGTATATATTTGATTTTGAGTTTGTACCTAGCCAATTGAGATAAATACACAAATTTAATATGAATAAATACCAATATAATTGAATAAAATTCCTAGATATTTTATGGTTATTTCATTAATAAGTATTCATATGAATATTTGGAATAAAAAACATGACTTTCATTCCTACATAATTGGTATTGTATTTATATGAAAAAACCATGTGGAAAAGAACCACAATGTAAATTGGGATTAGATTAAAAATATTTTTTGAAATCACATTCCCTCAAACATCAATAGAAGATGAATCATAGACATGGGATATGATCATCATACCTTTATGGATTTCCACAGATTATTCAATATCAAATCGTTGATGTTTTTCTATTACCTCTGTATAAAATTCATTAGATTTTTAATGTATTTACATATAAATCAAATAAGATGTTCGATATTCTAGAATTAATTTTAATTGTCCCGTTAACCAATTTGTTTCCATAGTCCATGTTGGTAATAATAATTTCTTGAAATTACCATTTGTGAATGGAATTAAATAGTTTCTAACATTCACCATAATCATTATACATTAGGCATAATCATTGTATAGAGTAATTCCCATACTCATTGTATTTAAAACAATCGAGTGTGTGTGGAATATATTGTGGTGTTATTATTCCATAATTGCATATCTTTTTGCAATCAATTCTACTTTAGAATTCTTTATGACCATCCTTTCCACAATAAAAACATTTAACATCCCCTTAATACATTATTCACCATGATTCCATTCATGTTCTGAGTAAATATGATGATTAATCTTCTTATATAAATTATTATTATAATTTTTATTAACTTCTATTTTTATTTATTAATATTAATTTTAGACCAATATAAAAATATAGTATATAGTTACTCCATTATAATACATCAAATGTTATATTAATAGAATATAATATATACTATATACAACTCCATTAAAATACATAGTTCAAAATGTAGAATATTTAAAAAATATATTTTTGTTCGATGATAATACAATAAAAATAATTCATATATAAATAACGTTTTCCACATAGGTATTAGTAGGTTCATTATCTTTCAACTATAAAACATGAAACCTCATACTTAATTTTATAATGAGAATAAAATTACTTTACTTTCTAAAAAATATATCTTAATATCATCCCACCCCATGGAGTTAATTTATACTTATTACCACATATTAATTAGAAAATTAAAACATATATTTTCATATACTTACAAATAATAAAATACAAAAAATATTCATGATATGAACACTTGAGAACATAATATATCATTTCGGTGGTGCTGATTCGTTCCAAAAAAACTAGGAGATTAGAAGAACAACTAAATTAATCGTGACTTTTTTAAATGTAGGGTTAATCATAATGTTGTTCCCTTTATTTCGTGTTCTAAATAATATGATGATACATGGATTGGGAAACATGTGTAAGTATATATACATTGTTTTTAATTATACCACTATTGATTTTGTGGAGGAATGTCACCGAACATTCAATCAGCTTCATAAGTAATAATGATGTTTCCAGATTCATTCATCGACTAAAACCAATTATCATTTTGTGTTCAAGAAAATCCTAGTTTGATAAAAAATAAATAAAAAATTATATTTTATATGGTTTCTAATTGTGACACCTTATTTTCAATATATTACTAGGTTATCCATGAACATTATAAATTCAAGTCCTTTATAATGGTTTACAATGTAAATTTAAATTATCCCTTGAATTTCACTAGGGATTGTCAAATAGGATGTTTATTAAGGCAATACTAATTGTTTACTATAATTATGGGATATATATATACTTGACCATATAGTTTCAAGGTTATAACCCCTATATTAATTTAATCCAATACAATGTCAACTTGTGGTATCTTGATATTTATTTATTCTAAGAAAACAGAAATCCATTCGATACTATAAAATAGTAAATTCTCAATGACAAAGTATTTTACTATGATTCATCAATATAGTTTTCTCATCCTACATTCTAATAGTTCTCTTATCCTCTAGGTAATACCTATTAGGGATGCCAAAATATTACATGCATTAATATTAAAAATCATTATATGAATATTCATAACACAATATAATGATACGCAAAACAAATTATAAGTATTGATCTATTGAAATCATTGATACTTAAAAAACAATCTCATTTGAGTTATATATCTTTCCCATATACAACTGAAAATATCAAAACCCCTTTTTTACATAACAATTGTAAAAACATCATTTATAAACTGGGGAAGGGAAATCTAATAATGAGTGATCTGAGAATCTTAGTGTGTGTAAATATAGGATATATCAATGATCCCATATTCATAACATCGACATAATAAAATATGTTAATGATAAAAAATTTGAAAACATTTTCCAATTATTCATAGATAATAATCTAGATTGATGGTTTAAATCCTGGATGTTTGAAAGAGGTGAATCATATATGAAAAAAATATTGTGATCCATGAGAACATAATATAGGCCTAATATATATCTATATGGAATACACATTAGTATATAAAATCATTTTCATAGAATTCAACGATCACTACCAAGACTATCATAGTGGATTGAGTTTATTCAACCTTCAATCATATTATATAAGGTTCACTCCATTGAGTATTAATTTAGACAGACTCCCACACTACATTGTTTTTACTCATTATTCTTGTCTTGTTTATATCATGAGATTTTAATCAATACCCAATGAATTGGAAGGACATATAATTCCTAACCCACCTACAACAGAATGATATATATATATATATATATATTCTACAAGATCACAAAACTGTAACAAATAAAAATTTTCTCAATGGAAATTCCATTCTTATAATTAATTCATATAGTATAAATCACATAAATTCTCTTTGAGAATAGTATAAAAAACATTTAAATGAGGAATGAATAAAATAGTAGGTATTTCTAAAAAATAAAGAACCTATCTTGATGGACTATTAACATGAACTATAAAATTGTAATGTGACCCTTACGAATATTAACATTTCCTATAGAATAGTAACCTCACATATTAAAGTAAAAATAAAATTTTGGCATCCTATTAATGATGATATCATATAAATATATCACAATATAAGTAATTTAATATTTTAAAATTATTAATTAAGTGTAGATATTTTTATTAAACATAAATATTTATTTATAATTATATAATTAATAAAATAAATTTAAATAAAATTTCTACAAATAAAATAGATTAAAATAATAATATTGTTTCCCTTATTACTATATGATAATTTTATTACAACATAATTAATTTATCAATGTGTTCTAAAAATGATTATATTTTTAAAATCACGATATTTTTTAGTAAAGTATGATTTTAATTAAAAATTAAAATTCCCATATTTATAAAATAATTTTCTTAAAATTGAGTCTATTTTTGAATTCTACATGTTGAAATATTGTTATGTTTCCTTTATAGTATTTTTCTAAAATAAATTAATTTTTCGTGAATAATGAAATATAGTAATTTGTGGTATATATACATTAAAAGTAAAAAACATTATTCCTTGATACATCAATAAGGTATTAACCATAATTGAAAAATGAAATTCAATATATTAATATATTCTATGGTAATCCTAAAAATATTCATAGTCCTGATCCAAAAATAATAAATTAATGAATAAACTAATGGGAAAACACCTCTCCCTCCACTATAAATACCACCCCTTGCCCCATCTTCACCTCACGACTTCCATGATTTAAGACCTACAAATATTCTACGAAATAATATTCCATATCCACTCTACCACATTTAGGATATCTTGACATAATCAAGTGGACAAACTATTTTCCCTTAGGAGGTTATCATGGATAAAAAATCCATGTGTAAAAATATTTTATTTTGTATTAATTTTCATTATTTTATTATCTTATCCTATCATCCACCTATTAATGAGCCACTATAACTTCATAAGCTTTTATATAATACAATTTAATTATTATAATGGAATAACACATCTTCATTCACTCCATTTTTCTTTTTTAAATTTAAATATGAAAATATTGTCTGTCGTGTGTTGATTTAAAACCACCATGGACAATGAATTTACATTTCTCACTACCAAAATCAAGGATGATCATAAAAATGACCTTATTGATAAATTATATATCACTATAAATATTGATATTTGTATAATTTTCTATAAATGAAATATAAAAAAGATGTTAAATAAAATTATATAAGCTCATAATGGTCGAAAAACTACCAAACCCAGTAAGATGATTTTCATTAATGTTAAATATTATAAATTCTCCTCATAATATATAAAAAAATATATATAATGAAATTTAATTTTATAATATTTAATTAAAACAGTTTAATTTTAATTGTGGATAACTATTTCAATTTAACGAGAACTTCCAAACTCATATACAGGCAAATCGATCCTGAAATCCATTAAAAAAAACACTCCCGAATGATGAAATTAAACTATATAATTATTCATAAATCCTATGAATGAACATAATAAAAATATAATTAATCAAATGAATGTATAAATTGTTCATTATTGGAAAATTAATGAATTTACTTTTAATATACTAGATATTAATGTAAAGAAATAATTCAGACTTAACATAACAAGATTATCAATCCCATCTCTATTTTATTGGGTTTGCCCTATTTCAATAATTTTTTAGTATATTTTTTCCTTCAATTTTTCATAGATATCACATTTTTTCATTCCATTTAATTTTCTTGGATATACATATTTCTTATCTGGTTTTATGAAAAATGAAAGTATTTTTTTGAAAAGTATTCTTCATTCCAAATATTCTGCTTTTACTTCTCATGAGATTGTTTCTTCTTCACTCGAGATTGATGATAATTATACCATGTACGATATTCCTTCTTTCATTTGAAAAACCAAAAGATTTTTAATTTATTTATTCTTTATGAAGAAAAACAAATTCAATTTTTGGATTATATTATTTCCAATATTGAGATACATTATATGTGGTATACTTGATAATGTAATTGTTCCAATGTTATGGGAGATCCATGAATTATATAGTGCATGTAAATATTGCTATGTTACTAGAGCATGAAGAATTATATTGAATTTCATCAAAATGTGAAATGTGATATATCTCATGAGATAAAGTGAATTTTTCATGACCATGTTTCTATCTTTGATCATAACTATTTTTGTTATTTAACAACTAAGATAAGATGTTTCAATTTTATTCATTAACACATTTCATGCCTTTGTATAATGTTTCTTCTCATGGTTATTTTAATGATCCTTTTCTTATGTTATGATTACAATTATTATACAAAACCTCGTTTCATGTCCCTTATTCATCCTATTAACAGTTGTTTATCTCTCCCATTCATTTGATGTATATTCTCAATTGAATACATGTACTAAGGGGAACATGAGGTCAAATAAGAATATAGAGAATAATAAATTAAATAAATTATTAGTATTTATTATCAAATATTTATTTATGTCACTAATTTACCCACGATATAATATCATTGGATCCAAGATGGGTAACCATTTATGTTGTTTATATTTAAAATAGTGTACTAGTCATGTATGAAAATATAGGGCCGATATAGTTGCTGTTAGAGAAAAATTTAGTTAATTTTGATATTAGGAATAGAGAATAATTTTGAAAATCCATAGTATGAGACTACGTATATGTTAGAACCAAATAAGCTTCATTTTAGAAAAATTATGGACATAGGGATCCCACAATACATGTCTTTAGTGTTAATTGAAAAATGGAATACATAATTTAGTCATAATAATTTGGATAATTTTTTTCTCAAACCATTTATTTTTTATATTATAAAACAAACTAGAAGAATCCATTCCAAAAAACTGTGTGAGGGACAATACAACGATTGCCCGAATGACCACCCTAATTCCTTGGGATTTGGATTTCAAAATATCTAGGTGATTTTTATCAATCATTCTCATGATATGAAAAATAATCTAAATAACTTCAAACACACACTCTCAGAAAAGAGGTATCAACTGTATATCAATTCATTTTGGTGGAAATGAACTCCAAATTTTTGTGGATCATCTAATATAATTGTCATATAATAGTGGGTTAACATGATGTGTAAGATATTTTATGTGATACACTATTATGAGAAAGAGAAGGTGAATCAGGCCATTTAATTTATAGTTGTAGAGGTAATAAATGGTGAGAAATGATTAAAAACACCATGTTGAAGGAATAAATTTAATTCATTATGTAAGAAAAAATTAAGATAATGTTTCCAAACAACTATTTCTTTAAAAAAATTATGAAAATATTATGAAAGAATTTATAGATCATTTGAAAAAGGAAGTCATATCTATCAAATCCTTTAAATAAAATTTAACAAGGATTCCATGGTACACTCTAGTTTTTTTTACGAAAAATGAAACCAATAGGTATATTCTTTTGTGGTTTACAACCAAACCTTCTAAAGAATCTAAAAATACTAGACATTGGGATTTAGGAAAAAGATGAATGACATGCCTTAAATGTAAGGATATAATTTGGAGAATTGTCCCGTGGATTTTGATATAGGAAAAATATAATGTATTTTAAAGCTTTCAGATCAAATGATAAGGGTGGAAAGAACACCTAACCAACTAGATTTCAAAATTGATAAAAGAAGCATCATGGGAACTACCTCAAAGGGATTTAAAAAATCTACACGTGTGGGAGATAAATCCAACAAAATCGTGAATATTGATGAGATATTAAGATGCTCACTAATATGATGATATAAAAGGATATCACCAACCATGGTTTAATGATTCAATTGTATAGAGAAAGGGAACTTTGAAATACAATGCATTAACCAGCCACAAATTGAGGGAAATCAATGTCAGTAGTAATTAAATTCAAAAATGAAAGTGAGGGAATATTCCGACAATTCTCTAAGTTGGATCCCAAAAATGATGTTGTGGACTGTATTCTAGTAATTATTTCTGGAATATAGAATGTACTATATTATATTGTATTTACACATTATTTCATTTCATTCAATTTTAGTAGTTCTATATAAAAACTCACTAAAAATTTGGTGGTTGAGTTATCTTTGAAAATATAAAATAGGGACATTATTGGATAAAAAGTATTAACTCCTCATTAGTAATTTTTTTGGAGTAAGTCTCCCCGAAAATATTTTCTTTCTTCCTTTGGAAGATTTTGATCCATTATTTGGCATGGCTTGCCTACATTTATAAAAAAAATCCATCATCAATAGTTGGGAATAAGAGATCACTTTTCACATCCTAAAGCATCCACAACTTCTATAATAGGTTAATTTGAAGGATTAATACCCTTAATAATAATCATATTAGGTGTGGATATTGTTCCTTATGAGAAATAATATATAGCTAAAATTATATTGGAAAAGGATAAAATTATCCTCGAAGACATTCCAATTATAGGGTACTATACTGATGTTTTCCTCGAAGAATTATCTATTATTCCTCCTGACAGAGAGTTTGAGTTATTAATTTGTTATATTCATGGATTTTTATCTATGATAGTAATTTCTTTTAGAATGAGCACCATTGACTTAGTGGAAATAAATTTTCATTCATAAGAGAATTTGGAGAAAATTTTAATATACTTGTGGGCTTCACCATAGTGTGCACTGACCCTCATCATTAAGAATAATGATGGATCAATATTCCTCATCATTTATTATCATGATCCCAAAAAGATCACAATAAATAACATATATACCCTTCCACAGATAGATTTCAAGTTTTATCAACAATGTGGGGCCCAGAATTTCCCTAAGGTTGATCTTCGGTTGGGATATCACCAACTAATTGTGATGAAGGAAGATATTGCCATGAATACTTTTAGAACAATTTATTCTAACTATGAATTTATAGGGATGACTTCTTAACTCACTAATTATTGAGAAATATTCATCAAATTTATGATTATAGTATTTAGAGATTAGCTTGAAAAATTTATGGTAGTCTTTTTTATTGACATGCTGGTATACTCTAAGTGAAAGGATAAACATATAGAGAATTTGAATACTATTCTAAAGTCATTAAGAAGGGGTAATTTTATTTTACAGTAATTGCGATTTCAGGATGGTGGTAGTATCATTCTTGGGTCATGTTATCATGAGGAATGAAATATCTATGGACCCTTCCAATATAATAGAAATCAAATAGTGTCTAAGGAAAATGTCTATAATAGGTATATGAGTTTGATTGGAATAATAGGATATTACCAGGGATTTGTGAAGAACATATCACAGTTTTAAATCCAACCAAAAAATATACTAGTATTGGTGAAACGATTGTATAGACCCTTTAGTTATATAATTTCTTCAAAGAGTAAAAAACAGTCTTATCACCACACAATTAATCAATCTTCCAATAAGTGGGGAGCTCATTTTGGTATACAATGATGCTTAAATGATTTTATTATGCTATTGGTGAGGAAAAATGAAAAATTTATAGCCTATGCCTCATGGAAGATGAAAATTCAAGAGGAAAAAAATTGTAAACATGATCTGGAATAAAAAAACATTGATCTTTTCATTTAAAATACGATGTTATTATCTTTATTAAGTGAAGTGTGAAATATATACTAATCATTAGTGCCTAAAATATACATTCAGAAACATGGAGCATAATATGAAGTAGAAAGATTGTTTGTGCTAATCAAGGATTATGACTACTGAATCCACTACCATCATAGAAAAGATAATAAAGTGGATAAGGATATATGTTGAAAGGATTATTCAATTTATCTATGATGAAAATTGAGAATGATCCAATATTATTATATTTCTAAAGAATGTATATGCGAAAAATTACAGAATGAACATTACTAATACTTTCACAAATATTTTCTCAACCATCCCTTGTGGATAAAATATGATTCTCAGAGAAATGATGTAGAAATTTAGAAGAAGTTCAATGATATGAGAAATATGAAATCCTTAATGACTAAAATGGATGAGATAGGGTTTTTATGACTTGGTTCATGATTAAGTTTACCATCTGATCTAAAGATAATGACAAAGCTTTTTAATGATGCACATTTCTTGGCATTCTCAATTCACCTAGGGAGCGCAAACATGTTTCTCTATCTCCAAGAAAACTATTGGTGGGGAAATATGAATTAGGAGATCGATGAATATACATAAAAGTAAATATTATATCAAAAAGTGAATAATGAATGAAACAATCCTATGAGGTTAATGTGACCATTACCCATACAAACATTGAAATAGGAAACATCATCATCGACATTGACAATAGGATTATAATAACATACAAATGAAATAATTCTATAGGGGTTTTTTGGATAATATTATAAACACATATCACTTTATCACAATTCACAAAGAATTATCACTTAATCATCTTTCAAATATATACATCAAACATGTTGTACGTATAAATGGAGTACTAATATCAATTGTTTTCGATTGAGAGATGAGATTCACCACTACTCTCTAGAAATATTTCAAACATGCACTATACACTATGGATAACTTCAATAGTGCATATCATCATCAAAATAAAATCCAATTAGTTTGGACTATTCAAAAACTAGAAGACATATTAAGATCATGTTCTATGTAATTCAAAAGGGAATGGGTCAAACGTAGGCATTTATCCGAGTTCTCTTGCAATAAAAATTTCTACTCAAGAATCTAAATGTATACTGATGAATCCCTTTATAGGAAATGATGAATAACACTAGAATGTCGGGATAATTGTTTTGAAACAAAGTTACTATGATGTGAAATGGATGATGAAATGGTGGAAAGGGTGAAAGTCATTCAGTATCTCTTCAAGGAACCCTAAAGTTGACATAAGACCTATGAAGAAAATAATTGATGTGACCTACTGATTAATTATTGATATATGGTATTATTTAGCATTTTTCTATAGAATAGGTTCAAGAGATTTGGGAATAAAATAAATCGGAGTCCTATAAATATTTTCCCCTTTGAGATATATGATCATTTCGGAGTTATGTCTTATTGACTGGCACTTCCACTAACTATTTCTTAAGAACATGATATATTCCATTTATCTCTATTGATTAATTACATACTACCACCCTAACATGTACTAATTCTATATTTTGTTTAGTTGAGAAATAGTCCCTCTTGTGATAAGAATCTAGTGAACATCATGGACCATAGTGAAAAAGTTATAGACAAGAAGACTACTCACCTGGTTGAAGTACTGTGGAGGAACCACAAGAATGAAGAGGAAACTTGGGAACTGCATGAAATAATGAATGAGTAGCACCATCACCTATTTTCAACATAGAATGTAAAAAAAATTCAATTGTGAGATTTTATAAGGGGGAGGTAAAAAATCTAACAGTCCAGAATTTCATAAATGGAAATTCCCTATTAGTAATTTTATCATTTAATATACATAACATAAAATCACATTAATAACATAATAAAATATTAATAAATGAATAATTAGTAAAATAATAGTTATTTCTTGAAATTAAGGATCTAATCGTGATGGAATTATAACCAAAACTATGAAATAATAATGTCACCCATAATTATTAGTCACCCCAAAAATAGAATTAAAACCTCAACGATAAATTTATAGAAAATTGTAGGCTGTTTATAAATGATAATATGATATAAATATATCATATATTAAGGAATTAAAAAATTTAAATACAATTATTTTCATGTTTTTATTTTTTATAAAATTAAAATATTTAATTCTAACTTTATAATTAATATAATTACTCAAATAAAAATTTATTTTCAAAAAATAATATATTTTTATTATCACTATGATATGTTTTCAGAGACCTTAATTAATATCTCAAAGTATTATACAATCATTTATAATTTTTTAAATCGGTATGGTTTGAGTAAATGAAAATTTTAATTAATAATTAAATTCCTCATAATTGGAAAATTATTTTAAAAAAATGATGTTCATTTTTTATTCTACCCACCAAAATTGGATAAGGTGAATTTTATGGATTTTTCAATGAAAATTGAATTATTGGTGAATAGTGAAATGTGGTAATTTACAGTATATGTAAATTATTTTTAAAAACACCATTAATGGAATAATTACTAATATAAGAACCATAATATCTAATATGACTTCATTTTTTATTATATTAGGTGATAATTATCAAACTATTCATATTCATGGTCAAAAATATTAAACTAATTAACGAAATAATGTGGAAACACCCCTCTCCTCCCATATAAATACCACCCCTCTGCAGATAATATCCCAACACATTACAAGCTTTATTATTTTATAAATTCTTCCAAATACCCCTTTAAATCACCTTTACCATATCCAAGATCCCTTGGACTCAACATAACACGAAACCCTTTTACCTAATAAGAGTTTCATGGATGAGAAATTTAAGAGGTAAAAGGCCTCTTTCTTTTTCATTTATTTTCAATTCTATTTCATTCAACTCTTATCATTACGTCACATCCACCTATCCAAGAGTTATGATAACTCTATTATCTAGTATATGTCATAATGTAATAATGTTACTTTACTAATTCATCTTTAAGTTTCTACAGTTTTCGTTTTTTTAACATGAAAATGACATCTCTTATGAGTCGATTTACCACCACTGTGGATGATGCATTTCCATTTTTCACTACAACATTCAAGGATAGTCCTAAAATCATAATTATTGTCAAATAATATTATATTTTACAAATTAAAAGATATATATTGTTTTGGAATAAATATATAACCACTAAGTTAGAAAAAATTATATATGCTCATAATGGTGGTAAAACAACAAAAACAAATTAAATAATTTTCATTACTATTCAATATAGTAAATCATATTCATACCATATTATGAAATGATTTATAAAATAATTAAATCTTATGAAATTTCATAAATAAATTATAATTTATATTTTTATAACTATAACTTTTTTACATGAACTTCCATACTCATATATAAGAAAAATTATAATGAAAACCATGAAAAAGAAACCTCTCAAGTGATGAATGAGAAATATATAACACATAAAAAACATAAATGAAATTAATAATACAATAATGAATAAAATGGATGTATAATGTTTCTTTATTTTTTTAATTCTTGCATATAATTTGATTATATGAGATATTAAAGTGAGAAAAGCATTCCAACATAATTTAAGGGGATTCTCATACCCAACTCTCTTTTTAGGGTTTTAAAATTTTTCATAAATATTAAATAAATATATCACTTTAATGTTACATAAATATAATTTATTTTCCCATCCCATTTATTTTCATGGATATACATGTTTCGAATCTAGTTTATTGACAAATAAAAAGATGGTTTCCAAAATAAATATTCATTAAAAAATACATCTTTTTTCTAATCTTGAGATTTTTTCATATTATGTATGTTTGATGTTTATTATAACAAGTGTGATATTCCCTATTAAATTATGAAACCCCCAAAAGACTATTCATGAATTCATTAATTTTTAAATTGATACCCGTTCTTATCCATGTGTTATTTTATGTCCCAAATTCATATATGTTCTATCTTGCTTGGATAATAATGTAAATGCTATATTGTGACAAGTGTTAAAGGAATTATATAGTGAATGTAAATGTTTTGATGTGATGGAAGCAACCACAATAATATAGAACTCATATTCATTGGGGAATGTTATTTATATATTGAGATAATTTGAAATATGCATGAAGATGAATATATCTTTGATCACAACTATGTGTGGTATTTAACCCCAAAGACAAGATGTTTTATTTTTATGAATTTATATTTTATGTGAATTTATTTAATTTTTCCTATCATGATTATGGTGGTGATTAATTTCATGTTTTATGATAATGATGACTATTCTCAACCATGTTTCATGAATTTTTTTTATTCGCATAGTGGGATTTTATGTCACCCATTATTTTGATGTATATCCTCATGTGTATAATTTTACTAAGGATATATTTTGGGCCACTAAAAATATATATATTATGTAATTAAATTATTTTTTTGTGTTTTATTCCGTAAAATTTATATATAATGTAAATTTTTCATAGATAATATAATTTTGGATCATGGTTGATTAACCATTTGTTGTTGTTTATCATTAAAATTATTTAATAGGTATGTAAGAAAATTTAGGGTCACTAAAAAAATCATCATATCATAACACATTAAAATGATATAATTATCATATTCATTTCATCATATAATAAGCTGTGGAAATGAAAGGAGCTTCAAATATATTTTATCAATTCATCATAGAAAAAACTATTTAAAAGGAACATGTTTCAAAAAATACGCCAATAAAATTTGAAAAACATCAAGAAGAAGAAAAAATATGGTAAATTTTTATTATATCCTACGTAAATATAATGAAAAATCAAACAATATCAATTTAGTTGAAAATTTCCAATAAAGGATGATAAAGAATTTTTTTTAGAAATAATAATTTCATATAGAAATAATTTATTCAAAATATATAAATTTACAAAGAATTAATGAATATTTTATAATTGATTATTCAATTCAGTTATTTTTCATTATAATAGTAAACTTCCTTAATGTTTTATAGGTTAAATAAAAACACTTATTTCAAACATTTCTAATATATATATAATAGTACCTCATTTATAATGGATCATTATAAATACATCAAATACAATTATAAAAAATATAGTCATGGTTTAAAATTAAATTATACAATCATAGGAGGGAATACAAAATATTATAATTTTTTTTATAATATATCAATATTTAAGAAAAATTAATCTTGACCGAAGTGAGAAATATAGTGGGATTTTTTTAAAAATGTTCCTTTAGTATCTCGAGTACCTAGTGAGATGAAAATGAAATGAAAAATGTAATCTCCAAAACAAATTATAGGGGAATAAATTCATTTAATTTCATGAATTTATATTAAATATGTTTCATTATAAAAATTATAATCATAATAAATCCCAACAAAAAAATGGGTCGTAAACTAAAACCATTATATCGAATTTGAATATTATGGAATGCACTTTAACATCATTTATAACAATGATGGATTTTTTAAAAATATCTAATGGAATAATTTAAATTCTCATAATATAATATATGATCCACCTAAAACATTTTAACACCATTTATTCATAATTCGTTATTATAATTGTCATTTTTGGGTGTAAACCCTTTTTTTCTAATGAGAATTTATATTTTATAGTTTGGTCCTCAATCATAAATTATGGTTACATTATATATATAGCACTAAGAATTATAATAATATCATAATTATTTATTATATAAATTTATTAATTATTTATATTAAACCTTTAATTTTCAATTAGAAAACTGAATTACATAGTTCATAGAGATGGTAGTTTTTTAAGTATTTCTGAACAATGTTTTCACTTTTATATGGGTGTAAATAAATACATTAAAACAATAATTACATATATATAATATAAATAAATCATGTATATAATACATATTAATAAATCTATCATTAGTTTTATTTTATAGGATGATAATGACATATATAACTTTTCTTCTTCATGGTAGTAGTCCACAAAAAAACACAAGAGACATTATAATTTATCTAATGGCGTAGATGGTTAGAAGGATTATTAGTTGGTATGATTAAAAAGGAATATTTAATTTTCAAATTTTATATATTAAAAATAATATATTCGTAATAAAAATCCTTGTATTATTGTGATGGTATATGAATTGAACCTTTATGTAGATGTGATAGTCTACACACGTAGAAGAAGGAAACTTTTACTTATTATTTGATAAAATAAATATTTGGAATTGTATTTTAACAATAGGAAGAGAACTAACTCATTTCTAGGAATTTTGATAATAGAATTGCCTAGGGTTTTATAAATATATGTTTCTATTGATGTATAAAAAACATATAATGGATGGGATTTTATAATTTAGGGTAAGGGTACTTTTGGAATATTAGAAAATATTGGAATATAATAAATTAATTATCAATCCAAATGATTCAAAATAAATGTAAATTGAGTGAAAATTAATATATGGTTAATATATCGTAATGAAATTAATTTTTTATAGTTTCAAGTTTCACATCAAATCATATCATTTTTCTTAACCCCTTTCTATCTATTTTTAACATTAACCATGATAACATATTTATCAATGTTAAATAGTTATAATTTTAATTATATAGTGAAACTCATATCATTAATTTCCAAATTATGTCATTTTTTCAATATATTTTAAAAAAATCACTATTTTATAATTAATATTCAGTTTAAGAAATTAACAATATTTTATAATCATAAAATATTATTAATGTATTTTTGAAACTATTAATTTAATTTGACGCTAAAGACAAAAAGAAAATGATTTAATTATAATATAATCCTTCAACGCAAACCTAATATCACATATTAATCTAAAACATTTGTGGGACTCAATAATTCAACAAAGTTTTATTAATTTTATTATTCAATAACCAATTTTCTAAATTTTATTTACTGAATAAATATTGTGCCGGTGTTGCATAAGCATATCAAATAATTCTTCAATAGTGATAAATTGAAATTACATAACCCATATAAGAAATTGTTTCATATTTAATATACATATTTAATATTTTAGTAACTTTATTTTTACAATAATGTTAAAATATTTGGGATGTTAGAGTAAAAATAATGAAATTTGGTATCTCTTCATTGATTAAGGTCATAAAATGGTTACAATCAATGAAAAATTTTAACAAGTTGAAATATATTTTAGTATTATTTATCCATGGCCAAACTCAACTAATCCAATAAAATAATGTCATTTTGCTGAGAAATTGAAATTCCTTATAATTGTGTTTAACCTTATTTTACCAATTTTACCCTACATAGGAGTCACTTTTTCACCAAGTAAATTATTTATAAAAAATATATATATAAATTACAAAATTTTATCCTCCTCACTCAAAATATATATTCATTTTTTCAGTAATATATTTTGATATGTGGTGCTAATTTATTTTAATATAATCATGTAAAAACCCAGAAAATTATTTTACTGAAAAAATTAATTTTGAAACCATAAATTGTTCTTATTATTAACCAAATACTTGACTAATATTAGATGAAAAAAACACGTTACTTAAAAAATAATATATAAATTTAAATAAAAAATCACAAATAAAGATTAATTTTAATTAGTAATCTAGAAAATCAACAATCATGCTGGAAAATTTGTTTAAAAATAACTACTTTTACAATAAAATCATTTCTTTAATTTATAGTAAAATTTTAATCATTTAATTTTATTTATAGATGGTAAACCATGCATTAAAAATAATTTTGTTTCTCCTTTTCATGGTCGAAAATTTATATACTATGATATAATGATATACTATATTAAATATAATTAATAATTATAGTTTTGTATATCCATAGTTGTCATAGAATGTTTTTTGAGGAGAAATATATATATTAATCCCTCATTGTGTTGTAGTTCAGGAATGAAAAAATCATCTTGAACATTGAATGTTTTGTAAAATAATGAGGTTGTGTAATTTAATTAATATATAAAATTCCACTTCAAATGTAAGTATATTTTCTTATATTATTTGTATTTATGGTGAAATAATTCCAAATCATGAGAAAAATATTATTGAAAAAAAATGATTTCATGTTGAATTCATTTATGATGATTCCGTGTCTTTTTTACACCTATTTTAGTTAGGGTTTTGGAGCCATTATATTTCTCTTAGTCATTCAAATTCTACTGGGTAATGGTTTATATAAACCTATTTCATTATTTAGACATTTTGTTTTTTATTTCTGGTCCATATTTTTACATCCCACTAATTATCCCCTATATAAAACCTTGTTATGTGTAATTCGACATGACCATAAATTTCTATTTCCCTCTTTTCAAGAGTAATTCTCAATAACAAATTTTCTGATATGGGATTTCATCTATGGTATTTTTAAATATCAAATACCTCTTTACAAATATCTTGACCATTTTTTAGGATGATATTTTCTAAAAGAGAATAATGTAATATACATTTATTTTAAATGTAAACTGTGTTTGAAATCACTTTCAACACTTAACACTAAGATCAAATAACCCATGATATATTTATATATAAATATAATATCTATAAGATAGGTTTAATTTTTTTAAATAAGATTATGATTAGCCTTATGTTGAAATATATATATATAAATCATTATTAATAAAATTTTATTGATTTTAAACTAGTAACTAAACACCTGATTGTTCAGTTTAGTCCTTTTATGCATCCAAAATAAAATTTCTTCAATAATGTTTTTATTTTAAAATGTTATAAATAATTTATAGAATAATGGGCAATAATAATTTATAAAAATTATGTAATTTATATATTAAATAATTATAATATTTGGATGTAATTGTTAAACTACTCTATAATGTTTGAATTTTAAATGAATAGAGAAAAAAATATTTATTTTTCTATTAAAAAATATTTTATACGAAATTATTTATAAAGTCAAATTCTATTATGTATTATATTTAAAATATTTTTGGAATAATTCAAATAAATATAATCATATTATTTTCCTTGGAATTAATTTTAAAATTGAATTATGTAAAAACCATTTTATTACAGAAAAAACCATTTCCCAAAACAAATGTTTTGGATGTGTTTGATGTGAAAAATTTTAATTTAAATTATGAAAATTATTTTATTTTAATATATGAAAAACGATTCTATGTTTTTAATTAGTATTACATATTTTGGTATATAAGTCTCTTTTTTCTCCTAGTGAATAGTGACCATAGTATGAAAATAAATAATATAATGGTAAAATTGTAATATTAGAGTTTAAACAAATATAATAAGGCCTAAATTTCATTAAAAATGGCTTTATTTAATTAAATGAATCAATTTTCTTCATAATCATTCATACAATAAAAATATTTCATTTTGTGGAAATTGCCTTAGATATTGACTATTATAATATATACATACAGGATAATGTAAAAAATTTCACATGTATGATTTATTTTGAGATTGATACTAAATTAGCTCAACCTAATTTATAAAATATCATTTGAAATATAAATTAAATTTTTTATATCGTGGTAATTTATTTATAGTTATTAGTTTTGAAATAATTTCATTAAATTCTTTGGCAACACCAACACACCCCTTGTGTAGGTAGGATAAATATCAGATAAATCAGTTTTAAGAAACTAAAAGTAATATTTATGGGCGAGTTATAGAGTCTTGAGTATTTTACATTTAAATATAAAGTATTATGCAATTCTATAAATCTAATATTACAATTACATGACCGATATATTATTTTAAAAGTCAAATTCGTTGAATAGTTACTAAAATTACCTTAACAGTATTATATTACTATCATATTTTATTTATTTAATTAAAAATAATTAAAATTAGGAAACATGGAAATTAAGATGATAATTTTTCTATAATTTCATCACCGTGAATGTTAATATCCAATTATAACATTTTTTGTCAAATTAACCCCATAAAAATATTAAAATAGTTTTCCCCAAAGTTAAGGTTAGAATAAGTTAACCATAGGATTAATTAAAAAGGTAATTTTTACAATGAAATAACAAACAATAAAAATTTTATTTTATGATTATATACATACCAAATTCAGTCTATCATTTAATCCTTACAATTTTTTGAACAATTTAAAATTATATAATAAATTATTATATTATTATATTTCGTGTGTTTCAAAAAATGAATATAATGGTATTACATAATAAAATTTATTTTATTAAATTATATAAAATTCATATAAATCAATTAATTAGACAATATAATCGGATATGGTTGAAAATATAATCTATTATAAATTTTGTGGGTAAATTTTCCTTTTGTTATGACACTCTTGGATTCATTAGTGTAAAAAACACTAAGGTCACTATTATTTCTAAAATGGTTGATGGTCATTAAGACAATGAGATAAGGGTAAATATATAACTTAAACTTTTCAATTTTTTTGTGAGAAGATTTATAATCACAATAATCATATTTTCTAACTCTATCAATTTGGGTCTAGTTGAGTGTGAAAATTAATTTAAATTAATTTAATAATTTTTGAAATTATAAGTATAAAACTTCCCTCACATGTAATAAAGAACCCCATATCCTATCATCACCACGGTAAAATAATAAATTTTAGATAATATGAACACAAATAACTTATTAAAAACCATCCCAATCATATAGATGTATTATTTTATCCAAAATACCAACCATATAGGGCTTAATCATTACTATAATGATGTCTCTCCAATGTAGTGGTATAGATTTTATCCAATGGTTCTATATTTATTTCTTATTCATCCTTATCTACAAATAGGTAATTTTTTTAAAAAATAAAAAAATAAAAAAATATGTATAATTATATATTATGAATTTAAATAAATTAACTAAATCTATCTATTCTTCCATAAATTGTAAATCAATCCATTGTGATTTTGTACAGAATATTACCATAATAACAACTTATGTGATGATTTATCCACCTACTCTTATCATTACTGAATATAGTGATAAATTCAATTTTTATATATGATATTAATTACATATTTATTATTATTTATAGATAATATATCATATAACTTCAAATCTATTTATCCATGTAAACGTGATAACATCTTTTATGACTAAGTGTGGAATACTACCTCCATGATTCTATGTAATTTATTTCATTGACACATAAAATGGATTTTATGTATAAGTTTATTTAAATAAAAATTACTATTTTTGTGATATTCCAATAATTATGTATGTATAAAATAATACTTACCTTATTTTAATAATGTTTGTTAAAAAAGGTTGTGTTACTTATGTGTATGTATGACTGAGAACCTAAATTATTTTAAAACAATACATTTTTCATAAACAAAATCATCGTGGGATTTTAAAATAAAATATTTTTGTATAAAAATGAATAATATTTCATTATTATTAATCATGGGAAGAAGGTAACATGACCTCTTTGGTTCTTCTCGTCTAAAAAAAGTTGTTTTTAGATAATGAAACAAGCATCCTCAGAACAACCGATACGTACTTACCTGAAAATGTTATCAAATATTCCATTAAGGTAAAGAAGATTATTTTTTAATGAAAAAAAATATTAAAACAATTATATTTTTATAGTATATAAGAAAATTATATAATTTAATATACATATGTTAAAGGATATACATAGTACCTATGAAAACATGGTATGTGTTTTCTAATTCCAATTTCCATTCAATAGGATATATCACTTCTTCAATGATTATGTAATCCCATGAATATGTAAGTAATGAATTTTTATTTATTTATGTATTATTTATTCATCTTTTTATTTAAATTTCATTACATATAATATCTCTATTCATTTACTCTCAATTCAATTATTTACTTTTATATGGGTTATTCCTCTCAAATGACCTTTTATTGTTAAATAAACTTCTGTTATGCGCCTATCATAATTTATAAGTTTTTTATATGTTCCTTTACCAAGATATATCATGAATATCCTTATGTTCATGAAATAGTATCTTTCATTATACGTTATTCATTTGTGTAGATTATGATTTAAAAGTTACTAGTGTTATGGGTTTAATGTTTCATCACCATATTTATGGGGATAAGTTATACCTTAGATTATGTTATGGAAATTGGTTATTAATTATTGGAAGATCCCATTTAATTATTATTAACCTATTGATATTTTGTTAAATTTTGATATTTTTGTACCAATTTTTATTTTTGGTAATAATTTTTTATGGTATTAATTTTAATAATAGTTGAAATTTTTCTCTTATTTTTGTCGGAAGAAATATGACTTACATATCCATGCTTTCTGAAATTTTATCGAGACTTTTTTTTAATTTTAATCCCTGATTAGATAAATTAATTTTTATCCATGAATAAAATTTTACATTAACTTTTTAACGAATCTTTTTTTTTTGATTTTAGATAAGTAACATTATTCTAAATGTCTGCATGAAATATATGCTATGAAAATTAAAACAAGAATAACATATCTCATTTTTATCACTTCCCTTTATTTTATTTTGCCATTGTAGTTTCCAATATTTGTTTTCAAAAAATATTTCTTAACATTCCATAAATTTGTTTTATTAAATTTAAATGTAAATGTTAAATGTTAATTTTCTTAAAAATGGTTTCTAATGATCTTGTTATTGTATTTTTATTCAGCAACCACATTAACTATGTATATTTTATCAGATATACTAAGGATGTTTTTACTCATACCATATGTATTCATTATATATATAGATTATTATAATTTTAAATTCCAACCCACTACTTTTATAAGTGTTAATGAAGTTATTAGGGGAATAATTGGTTTATCATGGAGTAATATGGTGAAATTAATGGTCTATGTGCTTTATTTTTATTATTTTTTGTGGAAATTGTTTACGATTATGGGTGTTTTTACTATGAACCATGGGATTTTGATTAAATTATAATCCATAGATGGGTGGATATGCTAAATCCAAATAATTCATTTTGTAATGTGATGAAGTTAACTTGTTTTAGGGTTCTTCTATTATATGTTATGAATTTACTATTTTGGTTACTCCATTTTTGAATGTTATTTAATGAGTAATATGATAAAGAATTTCAATGAAACCAACATGTTTAATTTATTCTTGAATCATGTTATAATGGATCCTATCCTTAATGATTGTTTTCCTAGGTCACATGATTTTTAACAATATGACTATTTCCTTATGTTAAATTCTATAAATTGAAATTTAAAATATTTGTTTTATGTGTTTTAATTCTCATATTTAATGCTTATTAAATTTTATTATATAATCATATCCTTATTCTTTTCTTATGCTCAGTGATGAAATTGAATTTTAGTGATAATATTTACACTTACTAAGCATTTCAACTTACCATTTTTATGTTATAATTTTCCCAGGTTGTTAATAAAATTGTTAAATGGTTTAAGTATATATAGGTTTAATTTTTAATTATATTATGGGATATTTTGATGACATAATATTGAATATAAAAAGTTATTTATGGTGGAAAAGATGATCACATAATGATTTAGTTATTATAATGTAAGAGTGTATCATAATTATCTAGAAAATGAATGTAAAATATATTTGGTATGCAAGTGATCTTATATATCCCTCTTGGTGTTATATGTTGTCGATAATTGAATCATGGTCACATTTATTACTATCAAATACATAAATATAATTATTATAATTTAATGACATGATTTAGAAGTGTGGGTTGGGGCTGATAGGTGTGTTTTCTAAATGAGGTCAAATATGTTAGGAAAGGTAATTTACAAGAAAATTACATTGACAAGAAAAATTTTATGAGATTAATTTTTTTGGATATATTATATCTTACAATTGGAAAGTGTTTTATTGAGTGAAACTCACAGAAAACCGTTTAATGTTCATCCTAATTATACAAAAATATATAGAAAACATGAGAAGTATTATTAAGGGGATGGAATGAATAATGTTATAGAAGTTTTTGACATGAAATGATGGGGTTTTAAATTGGTTTATTTTTATAGATATTTATAAAAATGGATTATTAACCTTTCTATTCTGATATTGTAAATTGAAAGATATATTTGTGGATTTTTTCGTGTGATATTCAAAGGCATTCTGAAGTAATAATTCAATTTTTTTTATTGTTAATCGATTGAATATATCTCCACATTTACAATATATGCTAGATATTATGTTTCTATATTTTTTTTATCGAATATATCACAAAGAGATAATCATGTTATATGGAATTTATCTCCCCATGGTATCTTACTGTAGTTCTACGATTACTTATAATTTTTTGGATGGTCTTTTTTATGCATTGTTTATTAAATTATATTTCACTATAATATTTTATCATCATTATGATGAATATACTAACAAAATGATTCCAAATTATAAATACATGATTCGTGATTGATCAACGAACCACTAAGGATTTTTTAATGAACATCATTAATTATATGTGTTTTATTAAAGTATTATTTTTCATTATAATATAATGATTGAAAAATTTGTGGAATTATATTTAATGAATTGTTAAACTCTAGTTTTTACAGATAAAGTCTGTCAAAGGATGTTGATTTGAAAATTTTTTATATAATAAATGATAAAAAGATAAATTAGATTCTCAATCATATAATGTAATCATGGATTTGGAAAAAATGATAAATGGATAATCAAATGAAATGTTATTCGTTCAAGGAATGATATCATGTTTTAATTAAGGTATCTCTATTGTAAAATATTATGTTTTTTTCGTTAAAAACAATATGTTATTTCTGAAATTAATTATACCATACGAAATTATGTAAAATGTTTTAACATTTTGTTACAAAATTAACTTTTCAATGGGTTTTACAAGGTATTTTTGGGGTTCTATGTTTCATTATTAATGAAATATGTGTTAGATGCATATCATATTTTATGAACTAAACTAGTACAATTAGATCATAATAATTCAAATAGGGAAGAATATATTCTGATTATTGATGATAGGGAGTATATTTTTCAAAATAATGATATTCACCATGTTGTGGTTCTATGGAAAAAATACATGTTTGATGAAAAAACTTGGTAATTGAAAATTTTATGAAGGAAAAATAATGCCACCTAATTAGTTATTGAATAAAATTGGGTGAGGATGTTTTTCAATCAGGGGTATAAATATAAAAATATAGTTAATGATAATAGTAAATAAATTTAATTCCATATTATAACCTACGAATTATATTTTATAGTGACATATTCATTATGAGTGTATAAATTAATTATATAAATAAAAAATTAATTTTTTTCTTAATTAATTTTTTATGTGTATAATATAGACTTATTTAAGAGAGTAATTAATAAAACACATTATATCAAACATAAAAAATGAAATTATTTTTAGAAATTGTTCTATCATACATAGATTAAGGTTATTTTATAAATTATCTAATGATTATGTTTTTCATTGAATTTTTAGAAATATCAACTAATTAACTATCCTATATACTCTCTCAAACTAGAACCTAAACCAATATTCTATATACGTGATAAACATTTCTAATAATTATGGGTTTGATACTACCACCTAGTCATTGAACAATAATAATGTGGATCGAGTTCACCAAACCAAAATTGACAACGACATGGAATATATACACATAACGGATACAAATATTTGAACATTACGATTTATTTCACAATAGAATGAAAATAGAGTAATCGAAAAAATAAAGGAGAATAAACAATCATGAGGTGAAATTCCAAAAAAATGGGTGACAAAGCCAACTTTTATCATTGTTAGCATGATCAACCACCCATCACCTCACCTCAAGCTACCCTGATTATGCTGACGTGAACCTTCAACACCTCTGTACGGTAAATTATGATTGCTTAATTTTTATAAAAAATAAATGGTATATAAACCATCAACAATGTATGCATGATTTGAGCTAATAGTCTTAGTAGGATCCCACCTTGGTAGTTCATAATACTTATCTATACAAAAAAACATGTATGAAAATTAAAAATAAAACATATCAAGATATGAAGTAAAACTGTTGTATGAAATTCAATGTAGATTTATTCCATTTTTCCTTCGATTTTATAAATATGGTAGGTATATCAATTTCAAGAATTATTTTTATAATCATTTATTAAAAGAAAAATTCGTATTAGTATTATAATTGGTAAGTCATGCTAAGGAAATGAATAGTTCAATATATGAGAATTATAATAACACTATAAATTTCTAGTTCATAAGAAGTCAATAGGAAATACGTCTAAAGATCCAAGAAACAACCCATGTGTTAATCCCTTAAAAATGTCAAGAACAAGACCCTCGAACAAAAATATATGGGGGAATAGAAATACACTGTAAAAAAATCAACCAATAGTAATATAGACGATGGCCCTAATATCAACATACCACCCACATACCCATGGATTCCCTTATGATATGATCAATAAATCATTTCAATGCTTTAAATATAACTCATTTTCCATTTATAAAAAACAAAAAAAAATACAATTTTATACCAAATCCATTTAAACATACCAAATAAGAAACTATGTTTGTTTAAGAATATATTTATAAAAACATTAGTATTAATAATCTTTAATCAATATAGTCATGAGATGTAACAACATTCCTTATAACTCAGGGTCCCAAATTCCCAACAATGATCCACCACTAATAATTTTGAAATAAGACCAATAGAGGACCCAAAATCGATATTGACATATTAGAATTTATCCATTTCACTAAAAAGGATAGAGGAGAAAATAGAACCACTAATAACTCATGAATTCCTACCTTCCACACCATAATGAAAAAAAATAAAATTTACTCTGGAACAATATCACACCATAAATATAGAAGGAAAATGAAGAGTCATCATCATGGGTAAACATATATGATGATGTAATGCAACAGTTCTATAATGGTCAAATAAAATAAGATGAATAAATTCCCACTCACTGTGATTTAAAAAAATGCAATGGTAATCAATGGAATAATAAATTATGGATGATTGAATATATACTCCCAAAATCACTAGAGAATCCTTATAGGTTAAAATAAGATGTATCTATGGAATAATGAAGGAAATTGTAATTTGAATGGATCCCTAAAATCCATACTCATGAAATTTACTCAACATGCACTCCCGTAACTAGTTGTATAATCCTTGGGACTATGATATTAAAAAAACATGTCACATTGTTATTAAAAAACTAAATTATGTTATTGTATGTCTTGTAACCTTTACAAAGAATTTAACCATTAATTCTATGTAAATAGTTCACCACCAGTTTCTGGAGACTAATTACACATCATGTAACCTCGTTATAGGACATGTATTATCCCAATAGATATAAAAAACTCCATATCTTTTCATAAAAACAAAAAAAACTATTGTATTCTCAAATTTTTGGGATAACATTACGAAACCATCTGACATTTATGCCTATATTTTATTAGTTCAGTAAAAAAAACTATCCTCACACATCTAGTCATTTTTCTCGACAAACATATCTCTCTTAAGGACTCTATATACGTACCCGGTTAAGGAGGAAAAAAAGAAAAGAGAAGGGTGTTACCAGAAAGAGGGTAACATGCTGTAACAAACACCAAAGCATAATAATTTCCATACCTAGTAAGTCATGGGAAAGAATTATTTTTAGTAACCTTGTGAGAATAATCCTCCCTAGCCAGTGACCCATAGTCCCAAGTCTCATGATAATTTGAATAATGTCAGTGTAACACTCTAACTAAAGGATATGACTAACCATTGAAGAATTCTACTTGAGAGTCAATGATCTCATTTGAATATTCCGAAGATAAATGTTTGGATCTAACAAAAACACTTATCAACCCTTAATGTGAGTTGGATTAAGAATATATTTCCTAAAATTTGAGTTGGGTAAATCAAATAGATTTCCA
The DNA here is from genome assembly GCA_963277665.1 of Viscum album. NCBI lineage: Eukaryota > Viridiplantae > Streptophyta > Magnoliopsida > Santalales > Viscaceae > Viscum > Viscum album. The sequence continues at coordinate 306,149 of CAUJRU010000254.1, forward strand.
ATAATCAAAATGGTAAATTCCAAACAGTAAACAACATATCATGCCACTTAGTGACCTACAACGATCCATCATATCTATTATCCATCATTCCTAGTTTTCAAAGTCATTTATTTCCCAACCAAGAAGACACATTAAAATAAAATCAAGACACCTAATGAAATATATAATGGAAAATTTCAATGAAAGAATTATATATCTATTGACTCAATATCCTAACCAGATGCTGCCATATATCATTGATCCTTCCAGAAATCCCTTGAACTATGATTTGTCCCATAAAATGTTTCGCCCACCCCATCCATAAAAAGAGGTCACCTCTATATGCGAACATAAAAATCATCCAGTAGTGACATTTTTTATCAATGAATTATAACTTTTTTTTTGAGAAAATTGAACTAATCCTAGATGGATATCCTGAGACCAACCAAAATGAAGACACTTCCATAGAGCATATCTTCTCAAATCTAATTATTAAAATTTTTCTGAATTTTTGTCTTTAGGTGATAAGTTATAAAAAATATTGCAAGTGTCCCCATAAACTATTGAAAAATTTTATATAACCAAGATATAAATCCAGGATCCCTAATTTACCAAATGGAAGATCGAACCTGATGTAACCTGAAAAGTTCATACATAAATAGCTTACCCAGACCTTCCTCTTGTGTGCTGTCTTTAACTGAAATTATTTAGGATAACATGGTCAAATAATAAATTAACACGTAGATGAAATTCATCACTCTATGAGTTTATGGTAATATGGAAAATAATTCCAGGCATACATCATCTCTTTTAGAAATTAGTATTGGTAGAGGATGGATGATCCTAGAAGGTTTCAAATGTACTTCCCTTTTCTGTTGTTTAGTGTAACACTGGTAAATAAAATTACCAATGTCATACTTCTTACCCAGACACAATAATTTTCATCACATATTATAATATATTTTTATATTTCTTATATTAGTGTCCCATGATAGACTATGAAAATAAAACAAAACTGATATCATCACATATGTTTAGATCATAAATGGATACAAAAAATCGTATACATTAAAAAGATAGATCTCGATCCAAAATGGTCTCCCAACCATATTGGGTTTTCTAAATTCCCTTTAAATCATCGTCATATTTTTTATTATACTAAATATACTCAAGGAGAGAATAATGTAACTGACACTACTTAAAAACAAACTTAAAACATCATTATGAGCATCCAAATGAAATTTAAAAAAAATATCCATATACTTCAACTCTTTATTTAATTCTAAAATAGATTATAATTGGGAATTCATGGTAAAAGAATATTACTTGATGTTCCCCATCCTCAAGGTGTTGGGAATGTCAAATTCAAACATATGAATATATTCCACTGCCAACATTTTTCTATGATTTAGGTATTTCTATGAACAGATATATCATAATGTATTATTGGCTGAAATGATTTTTATTACTTCCTAAAAATGAAATTCAACCAAAACTTAATAAATTTAATAACTATGGAAAAAAATATATAATGATTTTGTTAATTCTTATAATTAAGAAAAATCTATCAAGAGGAATAATCTACAAAATGATCATTCTTCATGAGAGTTCAAGACAATACAACACCAGCGGATTTACAGAAAAAAATATCTTTTTCCAATCTCAGGTGTGATCAGAATAGGATCTGATGTTAGAAGAGATTTCATTTCCTACAAAAAGACAACTATTTTCCATCCTATATAAATTTTATACCTTTTATAGCATGTGTATTAAAAAGTAATTCCTATATTAGGAAATCCTTCATCAATTGTCATTAATATCCAGGATGACCAATGAAATCTACGAATCTCAATGGAATATTATTTCTCTTCCATGCACAAGAAATTATTTATCTACTCAAAATCAACTAAAATTCCATGCTAAAAAATCCCATTCCTACGAATTTCACTTCAATTTTACAAATGATTTATTTAAAATGATTACCATAAAAATAGCGACTCTTTAGTTCTTTCCAAACCAAATACCTAATGTTATCTTAATCGTACTCATAACTCAAATAAACCAAATTGTATTCTATTAACACTACAATAACAGTGGTGAGATACTAATAATATATCAAAGTCATTAGATCCATTAAAACTGTTGGTGCATTAGTCAGATGAAGCTACATGAGAAGATATTTATAATAGCCATACCCTCTCCCAAAAGATATATTTTTTATATCATACTTATAATCTCTATGTTGATTATAACCCGACTAAATATAAAATTTCATAAACTAATTTTTCCATATTAACTGATCAGAAAAAGTTTCCACATGTGGAAAAGGATACTTGTTCATAACCATTAACTTGTTCAATATTCGATAATCTAAACGTATTCAGAGTGAACCATATTATTTCTTGGAAAAGGGATCTATGGTTACCCAAGGCCATACACTAAGGATAACAAAACCCTTAACCACAATATTATACACTATAATGTTGATCTCTTTAATAACATGTTAATCCATACATTAAGAAGGTTTCCAAATAGGAAATGATTCTCGCACAATATCTTCCTTAAACACGACCACCATCTCTAGTGGAAGCGTAGTGAAATTATATGGGAAAAACATCAGGAAAACAAAAAATAGTTGGGGGATGGTCAACCAATTAATAAAAATTACCAGTCTCAACTATAAAAAATGTTAAAAAAATTCAAATCTCTGGGAAGGATGGTATGAAAGAAAATTCATCTGAACCCAGTCTTTCTAAAATACTAATGATCTCCCATAGACCATGAGAAGAAATATGTGACAATAATAATAGCCAAAATAGTCATGATGAAACAAATTTAAATACATCTCTATTATGACATCATAAAAATATTGACCGTGAATATAAAAATCCCAAGCATGCTTCATATCAGCTATCATTATAGTAAATGGACATAAAAATCATTTATCTCTCCTCCATCTAAGAGGTTTACCTAACTATATAAAAATGAAATTAGTGACATTATATGTTTATTCAATCCCAAAAATTTGACATGTGTTAACATGTGGGCGTAACTAGAAACAAAAAGTTAATCCTTACTAAGAATTTAATAAAGATTGTACCTCTCACTATGGTTGGACCAACATCTACCTACTCTGAAAACAAATATAAAACTTGAAGTGAATTTCCTCATATAGCTTGTGGATGGATCCAAGTATTATTTTAATAATATGACTATTCAATAATAGAATTTGATGCCGATGGTCCCTAACCATATCAAGTCATGGACATATATTTGCAAAAGCATTGAAAATAACAACAAATCCCACTACTATAGCACATATTCCCTTTTAAAGGACAATAAAATTGGGTGTTTCTAACCATGAATCATGAAATCTATACCATTGGTACACTACTACTTGTAACTGGAGGAGATGAAGAGGTATGATAATGAAAAACACATCTTCCACTCCTTTAGTTATCCTTCCACTTCCAATTTTTCCATAGTGTTCCCCTGATGCTCCAAAATGTGGATGAGAAGGGGTAGGAGAGCCAACCTTTCCTTCCCCACTCATTTATACAATTGTATTCCAACCCAATTTCTCAAAAATGTTTGATTTCTTCAATATAAATAAATACTATCTTATATTAATTCACAACACCTCTGGGTACATCTGAGCCTTTAGTAGGTCACTATTTAGATCATTTGGTGAATAACAAAACAGCTCAAAAAAACAATTGTTGTATCCTTACACTACATTCCCTCCCAACTATAAAGAGATAAAATCTAGAGATGTATAAATCTTCAGTTCCTCCAGACAACATTGATGTAGGAATAGAGTCAGGAACCCTTTCCAATCCAACCCCACATGTTTATGATTTTGTAACATAGTATCTCACAATTTATTTCTCGGTCCCTAAATTATGAACATTGTGAACGTCACCTTGATAATCTTATGAGTATCCAGGATATTGATAATTTGATCAATATTTTCCACACTACCCACTTCCTCTAGATGTTCATTCATACTTTCAATGGATGGTGGAATCTAATAGAAGAAATCATGTGACTCAACCCTATCTCCTCTAGCTCTTGATATACCTATAAAACTATTTTATGAACTAGAGATACATTATGATAAATAACATGAACTACCCCTAACAATATACTCAATCATATTTTGATTAAACCTAGGATTTCCTTGCGGTTCATCAGTTTCACTTTCTTGAGAAATTCAATGGAAATGTCTGAGAGGAATATATCTTCAGATAAAAATAAAAGAAATAATCAAATAATAAATTAATTTCAATTAAAACTAAAATAAATTTTGTTTAAAAATATTGATATTAACAAAATGAAATAAAAATAGGAGGCACAGGTCCTAACATACTACTGTATTTTGGGTCTCGTCAATACAAGTGATGGAAATGCATTAACTGCAATGTCTCTCTCAGATAAAAAAAAAACATATTTATATTCTACCAAAAAAACCCTGCACAAGGGCTCTTGAGGAAATACCACCTATGATACCATGTTTTAACTTCTAATTAGAAATGCACTCTCAAACTAGCAGCCGACTAAATTTTCCACATAATCAAAAGGCATTACATATCTCCACTAATTGGTTACATGAACCTGAACAAAGAAAAAAAAAGGAAAGAGTGAATGATTTTTTCAAATATAAAGTGACAATAACATCTCATATATAATAATAAATGAAAAAAATATGGAGATAAATATAAATTTTATAATATTAATGAAATTTATTAAACAAAACCACTCTATACAGGAATAAATATCCATACAAAAGTCCAAACACAAGGAGTATAAATTTATCTACTCCCAGTGATAGGGTGGGTAGAATACCCCCATATAACCACCAAATACAGAAACATAGTTGAACTAAACATTATCCACCTCAATATGGTGCCTTTCCCTACCCTACACCAAAACAAATACAAAGGTCTTTCTTCCATTGATGAAGTGTATAGGGTGTGAACTAAGAGGCTTAGTTGGATCCCTCCAAACTATTCTATAACATGTACCTGTAAAAAATAATATGTATTAAAAATTTAAATTTTACATGGAATGATATGTATTAAAGTGGTTATATAAAAATCATTCTAAATATTTTCCATTACTCCATCAATTTAAAATAATTATATATATATATCAATTTGAAGAGAAATTTCCATTATAAATTACAAATATAAAAATCAATATAATTCTAAGAACAAGTAAATCACAGAGAGAAACACAAGAGCTTAGACTAGTACATAACATGAACCGCAAAAATTAGTATTTTGAAAAAGTATTTAGAACACATGAATAAGGAGCAGAGAACACCCCATGGGTGAAACCCCCAAGAATCTATAAAACATTCAACATAAACAGCATGCCTATGTAGTACAGAGAATCCCCATGAGAAAATATCTTGATTGTACTATAGCTGATATCACGAAGATAAACCATTTAAATACATACCCAAGGCTTACCATGTGCTTAATTTCAGAAATAATTTAAATTAATTAAAACTACCCATTTTACATTAAAAACAAGGTAAAAAAATATTATCACAAATCTGTTTACACACACAAAAAAATCATTCCAAATACATTAAAAAATAAATTTATTAAAAGAATTGGATATATATGTTTATTCAACAAAGACTATTAATACAATATCCAATATAAAAAGTCATGGCCTCAATTTCCCACAAAGGATACAAAAAATTGAAGAACAAAACAACAAAAAAGGGCCTAGAATAAGTATATTCATATTACAATTTATTATATTGACAAAACTGTTGGAGAAAAAGAGAAAAAAATACATAGCTCAATTATGCACATGTTCCACACCGTAACCGAAAATTGATACATCCCCCTGAATTATTAAATACAATAGATCTAAAAAATAGGATGAATTATCAAAAAGGGTCAAAAAATCAGATAACAAAAAGGTACAGCTCTACCATGATCAGATAAATGATTATTTACATTGGAATACTAACTCAAAGAGAAGAAAACCAACCACAATAGTGATCAAAAAATGAATGATTCAATATGAATCCAACGAAGATTCCCAAAATCACTATAGATTCCTTCTTGGTCGAGTTGATACATTGTTGTGGAATAATGATGGAAAATATCATTCATATGCTTCCCCAAAATCCATTCTCATGACATTTACTAGATGTGTAATCCATATAATCATCATATAATCTTTAGGACTCAGATGGTTAAAAATTAAGTTTCTTTTTTATTTATAAATAATAATTTTATTTTTTTATTATTTGTAAGATTTTCATGGAATGTACTCATTCATGATGTATAAATAGTTCATGACTTATATTAGGTGACCATGTGCACATTGGGTAACCAAATTGCATACCATGTAATAATCGTTAACCTAGGAAAAAATATAGTTTTTTTATAAGAACTATCAAAACCAACTCCGGCATTATCCAAAAACTAGAAGAACCCCACAATGCTATAAAACATTTATACCCAGGTTCTATTAAATAAAAAAACAAATCACTAAAAAATAATTATTTTTTCACAAAAAAAATATTTCTCATCCCATAGAATCACCAGACATTCCGAATTAAAGTGGATACATATATTTGATAATGGTGTTACATAAAATTGGTAATTGGATGTTACATATCATGTTATTAAAAATGAATTTATTTTCACATAATCATGTAATTGAAAATTAAAATTATGTATTTAATTTGGTCGTAGTGTAATAAAAGTCTCAATTTACAATATATAGTTAATTTAATTTGAAATGAATTAGTATCATAAATTTTTTTATATGTCTACTTTTTTAGTTGAAATTGTTTCCCTTAAAGTGGTTTTATAGAAAAAAAAGTTAAATTATAATAATCTGTTTATATTATATTTTTTAATAATATAAATAGAAAATATATTTTATAAAAAAATAAAGAAATTATGTGAATTTTTATATGGGATGAAATTAATGAAAATTAAATTTCATGATTAAAATGTATTAAAATTAAAAAAAATCCATTATGTTTTAAAACTTCATTCAAACATACTTATAAGGAAACCAAATATTATCTAAATTAATATGGATGATATTATTTCATCCCTTAAAAAATTATATAGTAAATTCAATTTTTATGAGACACATTTCAATGAAAATTAATTAGTATTATTATAATCTACTAAGATATTCATTTTGTATCTTGGGCCCCACCTTTAAAAGGATTACCCAAATCCACTTTTCATCAAAATTAATGAAATAATTATCTCAAAAATACCTACCCTAATATCTTCATATCAATCATACCAACATTCTATTGTATCATGTTTAATTTTAATATGCCCAATAAAATCATAAATGTGTACATATAAGGATGTTGTCTCATGAAGAGGAATAGTTCTTAAACAAGAATTTTGAGTTTATTTATTCTTCTACATCCATATAATCTTCATAAAAAATTATTAAACAAAAAAATAGACATATTAAATTATGTAAAATTTTCTAATGGTTATGGTATATATATTTTTATTCTACATAACAAACATAATAAGTAAAAAAACATGTCACTTGTTCGTACTTGCATACAATTCTCTATGAGAGGATATATTTGCTTTTTCAACATTATCAAATATAATTGATCATAATGAATGTTAGAAATGTAAAAATTTTATTTATATTATATAAAATTATCTATTTATTTGAAAAAAATATTATTCGTAAATATTTTTTATAAAATTAATAACATAAAAATATTCCTCGTGTATTAATGTATATTATGGACTTGTAAAATTATTTATGATATTTTCCAACACTTCTTTACATGACATGTATATATGGGTGAATTTAATTAAATAAAATAATATTTATGACATAATAATGTCTATATAAAGCTAAAATAAATATGTCTCCCACTCATGTTTGATGAAAAATAGAAACATAATACAAGTGTATGTATGAACCAATTCCTTTATAAATATAACACAATTTATTTTTCAAAACAACAAAATATAGATTTTTTTCAACTATTAGTAGGGTATATAAATGGTAATTATCAATTTTTATGAATTGATAAATGGAATACTCATGATCTCTTTGATCATAGTAAACCTACCATATCTATTTTGGGTATATGGTCTGAATATCCTCAAAACGTCCCATGTGAACATAATTAATTATGTTATTGGAAATAACATGGTAATTAATAAAATAAAAGAATGATGTATTTGAGTCATATTTAAGAATTACATTACTTATATTAACCATGTATAGAAATTATATTAAGTATATATTTATATTCCTTGTTTTCTTTTCCTTTTCATTGGCCATATCCCATTAATGGTTGATTAGCTACTAATGAGGATGATTCCAACTCATTTTTTATCACAAATAGTATAAAAAACTATAAAAATTTATTTATAATATAATTATTTTATGATTCTTTAATTTGTTCTAGAAATATAAAAATGACCTTGAAAAAGATTTAATTTTTTAAACTAGGATATTTTAAAGTAAAATATGATATAGAAAATTAAATCTGTAAAAACAAGATTTAATTAAATTATAATGATTATAATTGAAACCATAGTGAAATAAATTAACCTAATTACCTCAATGTTATATATTTTAATAAGTCTATATTTATTATTCATTATATAGAAATATAGTGAAATAAGCAATGATTTATGTTAAGGGGGATTCAAGATCCCAATTCCTTTTTTGGGGATATACCAATTTCACATAATTTTTAGAATTAACAATACATTAATGTATGTGAAATTTATTTTCAATATTATTTACAGTTTATCTTAATGATATTAATGTTTTGACCCTTACAAAATGTTTCCTATTCTATTTTCAACTATTTTTCAAAGTCATTGTTTTCTAAAAAAATCAGAGTGACTCCGTATGAGATAATATTTTACTCTCAATAATAAAGATTCAATAATACATAAATTTAATTTAATTACACAATTTTTGAAACCAAATTTTTAAAATTGTTTTATTCTTATTGGGTTTTTAGGAAATCCATTCATTATAAGTCTATATTTCATGACTATGGTCTTTTTTATTCAATGTGGAATAGATTATTATGAGAAATTTATGTTGTGATGGGAGGGATAAAAATTATATATACCTATAAATAATTGGTTAATGTGATATATATGATGATATTATATGTATTATTCATTACCATACTTATATACTTGTTCACAGTTTCTGATTTTATGATTTAATAACATATGTTTCTCATTAAAATAATTCTTTTTCTGTTAAGAAAAATGTTGGGTATTTGAAAACTATGTTATAAAGTTTCATTAGTATTTATATACCACATTCCATTCCGTTATCAAATTTTCACTCATTATTATGATGATACATTCATTGTGATATGATAATGTTTGTTATTATTAACAATGTACTATTGATTCATATCCCTTATCCATACTCTTATTTAGATATTGGATCACCCATTTTTGATAGATTTAATAAGGTAAATAATTGTTATAAGTGGAATGTAAGATAATTATAAGGTTAAATACGATGTATTAAAATACGTTTTTTTGTTTTATTATGTACAACTGATGAGTGAGCCTAATTTTCTCTAGAAACAAAGACTTTAGGTCATGAATTGTATCAAAATTATGATTCCATAAAAAAATGGTGTAATAGTCTTCTAAGATAAGTTTTAGTTACTATAAATAATAATTATTCATATGGTTATTTAGACCAACACTGTTTCAATAGTGGTTTTGAAATGGGATTAATTCTATCAGTTATGAATGATTTCAGAATGGCGTTATTTCTTTATGGAAGTATGATATTAAAGTGATGGTTCTGACATTGAGATACATGATAACCATGGAAGAAGAGTGATAAATAATGGAGATTTTAATGAAATAAGATAACCCAAGATGAGTGTTTGTGATTTATGGGACCTAGAGTTCTTTAATTTGTGGAGTTGGTTGTTCTCATCACATTATAACTTGAACTGATTGCCAAGTTAGATGAATTTAAGACTATGGTGACAAGCATGAGTTTTTTAAAATCCATCGATACAATATTAGTTTCTTTTTCAAAAAATATATACTAGGCGAAAATTTAATCATTCATGGGTCCTCAAATTGTTGTGATTTCTTAGGATTCCAAGAATAAAGTGATGAGATTTGTGACACATAATGATTTCTACAATATCGTGCATCTTGAATCATATTATTTTATTTGTGGAGTCCAATGATCACTATAAACTAATGAATATCAGTAATATAGTTGTGGATACATGTAAATTGTTCTTCAGATCCATTACATAAGAATACATGATGTTAATCATGAATGAATTCCCAATATGAATCTGATACCCTTAACATTGTACATCCATTGAGAATGAAAATGGAGCCTGGTATTCGAATGTTGTTACCATTAATACATTATAAATTCCTTTGTCCTATGATGTTCAAATGAAATTATAATGTTTTTTCTTCTCGTATATCTCTGAGAACAGATGATTGACATTATAAGGGTGATTATTGGATCCCATCAATTGATTCTTTTGAGTCACTATTGGATCACATGAACACAATAGATATAGTACAATGTGTGATATGACTGAATTGGATTCCTATGTGATTAAACATGTGGAAAATGAGGGAATTCTATTGGGATGGTTGTATCTCTTTGTAATATTTCATTCCTAGAAAATATGATTTCCAATGGTTTCTAACACAAAATAAGTAGTCATTTTTGTAATGATAGTGAGTTATGAATACATACCTTGTGGTTTAAACTGAAGGTTTGATTATGAGAGATACCTAGATACCGACATATCATAATACTCATCATGGTTGAGGCATAAGAATTGGATCTCTATTGAGTGGGATGAGATGCCCTAGATGCCAGTCTCATAGTGAGAGACACTCTACCAGAGAAATATGTTAGCATTTTCAATCGAGGTCATTGACCTAAGGACCAACAATTGAGGTTTTTATTAACAAAGGTAATATGTATATTCTCTTATAGGCGATTGGATACGGAAGTGTAAACTTTCGTCCTTGATTTTATTAGAGACAATATAGTACTTTGAAAAGTTCTAATGGATGATGAGGGTCACTAACCGAAGGATTGACGATGGTTATTCATTTCTAAGTAGAACATGGTTAGACTATATGGGAGTTTATTTATTGTTATTTATCTACTACCATAAGTAAAACATTTACATGATGAGAATATTTCATGAGTGTGAAAAAAAATATTTTTTCATAAATTAGGGATAGCCTACTTAGTTTTATGAGAAAACCCCATGTTCGAGTACAAAGGTGTGTGTTCCCCCCATTTGTATTTCTTAATTATTGATTACAAGGTGCATTGTATGTGGTGGTGGTCTGGTAATGAATTATAAAGTACAGAACCCCATTTAGAATCTTATTTTTGGTCTTGATCTTCTTGATATTTATATCTATATGGTATGTCTCATGGCTCATAGTTTTATGTAGATCGTATTGAATGTATTTCTGATGTTAATTTTTTTCCTAAGATTGGATTATTGGTTCTTTTCTATGTTTGTATTATATAGGATTCAGAAAATATTACTATGTGTTTTATTTCATTTATTATTTCATTTTATTATTTCATTTTATTTATCATGTGCACTCTTAAGTGATGATTTGATGTAGATGATAAATTTTTTATATCATTATACACATTTATATATTGGGTATAGCCTCCCCATAGTACCTCCTAAAAACCTAATGTATGTTAGTAGGATATATAAAGTTGGAAATCGTACTTAGCGTATTACATTGAACACTATTCTTGGCATAGATTAAAAGTATTCTATTTAAGAAAAAAATATAATCAATAAAAAATAATATATAAAAAATAATGTTTAAAACAACATTTTATCTATAATAATAATAAAATATATATTATTATTTAACATTCAAAGTAATATTTTATTAAATATAAATTTATCAGGATTGAATTGATATTTTATTTTGTTTCATCATAGGAGAATTATGTTATTGTATTATTTAATAGGTTATTTAAAAAATATGTCCCTTATATAAAACTAGTTACCTGAAAAAATTATAAATTTAATTATAAAAGAAAAAATAACTATAACAAATTTTCAAATTATTATTAAAATATGTGGTTGTAGATTATCAAAAAAATATCACTACTCAATTAATTATTTTTTTATTTGGAGAGACTAACCATTAAAATGTTTAATTCCATTATTTAAATACAATGGATGTTTATAAAATTATAATTTTCATCTCATATAATAGGGGATAAAATCCACTCATTCCTTGTCCCACCATCAGATTATTGTATTTTATTGTTTGCGTCAATCTTACAATGTTATTTAGAATGAAACAAAGATTGATCCAAGATTGGTGTGGAAACATAAATACTAATATTTTTTTATTTATATAAGAATCATAATATTCTATAGTTCTAGAAAGGGTAAATTATATATTAAACATATTATAAAAACAATATCATATATCAGTAAAACTACCAATATAAGTCAATAATGATTCTAATGAATCAAAACAACAGTATACAAAATATGTTTGTAAAAATGATACGTATAAGTAAATATATTTTATATATTTCAATACTATTAATTCTATTTGATTATTACACTTTTGGTGAAGAATAATGAAAAACATTATGAAACAAGTTAAGTACAATCATGATTACTCACACAAGATATTTGAAATAAATACTAAATAACATACATACTAGTAGATAGTTATTATAAACTATTCCAAAAAACTTTTATGGATATAAATTGTGGTTTTAAATATATATATTCGATAGGAATATTTTTTATAATGTAGATTCATGTGCTTTAAGAGAAATAAAGAATTATGTTATTAGCCATTCCATATCAAATTCCTTTAGTGAGCCCTATTTTGAATAGTGGACATAATTCCATTTTTAATTTGTATGTACTACCTATTTGAGATATAGTAACTTGATTTTTTATTTATTCATGATATTTTTTATTCAACTACAATATATATATTTCTATCAATTTATTTAAATGTTACTTATGAAATCATAATGAACCCAGGGTTAATATCCGTAAAGGGGATGGTGGTTTATCCACAATATCATTACTAAATGAATGAAAAATCAGCCTAATATTGTGCACATTACTTTTAATTCATGAGCGATACAATATAGTTAATTCATCAATTATTTAAAATCATAAATAATAATTTTCTTACTATTACATTGGTCATCTGTCATTTCAATATGAAGAATACAATTATTAACTTTTTTGATTGCATAGAATATTGAAAGTAACCACTCCATATAATTATTATAATTGTATTAAAAAAATTATTACATTGGGAATACAACATTTTACCAATGATTATTTTTCAATTTTCTATTAGATATAAATATCATTCACATGAATGGAGAAATGTATTTTCATTGTATTTATTTTAATTTGATATCCATTATTATATTTTTTACGACTAAGTAATAAAATCCTTATAAATATTTATTAAATATCCAATTAAAATAAAATAATAATGCATTATACTTTTCTTGAAACTGGTCATGCCTAGTAAAGATTCACCCCTGATCCATCTGTTGGTAACATGAGATGATCAATCCCGGTTAATGTAATATTCTTTTAATTTTAATATATGAGGTATTGGAATAAGGACGCAACATTATGTTTATGATGAATGACATTATGCATTCTATCATCATTTGAACTGTAATTATTATCAATGTAAATCATTATTTTTAGGGATAATATTTTTCTAGATTTTAATATCACAATGGAATTATTAATATCATTTATTCAATATTTTACATTCTTTTTATTCCATGATTACTTTTTCATATATTCTATTATGATATAATATTCATTGAGATTCTAATATCACCCATAGTTTTTTTTAATTCCCCTTTAAACCATGTAGTGAACTATGTTTTTTTGTTATGGATTTACCAGAGTTGGTAATAAATTTCTCAATATTTTTTAATCCATTGTTTTATATTCCAAAGTGTGATAAGATATATATATATATATATACACATAAAATAATTATTTAATGTTGTATCCGAAGGAAAATATTATATTCTAAACTGATAATAAAATATTACAACTAGCTATATGGTTATAGAGAAAGGTTTCTTACAAATAGTAAATTTTAATGCAATTAATGATTCCTAATATGAATCAATTGACTATTAAATTTATTACATGAACATGAAATGGAATAACCATATAAATATATATAGAACATTTCAATTAAAAGAGAATGAGACTCAAAAATCTTGGAGGTGTTGTCACCAATGCATCATCTCTATAGATATATATCTAACATTTTGGTTTATAAATACTTCATGAATTCTATTATGCCAGCACAAGAGTTCATTTTTGTTGGAATCCTTAATATTAATCCCCACAAATTTTTTACTAGTGAAAATTATGTAGGCTACACAAATTTCTATTTCAATGAGTTTTGTAGTCTTTCCCTAGAGTTCAATAACAAAAATTTACATTATGTTATTGATGTTGATCATGAAGTAGACTATGAATTCACCCTAGATCAAAATTCTCTAAAAAGGGATACTATAAACCGAATTCACGAACATCTTAAGCTATTAATTTCTCAATAACCTAATAGGTGAAACCAATTATGTAATATTTCTCTAGTCACAATAACCCAATCATCTATTAGAGTAATTTAAATTTTGATAACTTCCATTTATAGGATGTGGACTGATATACCTACACCCCAAGAATAATATTTATAAGATACAAAGATGGAAACCAATGAGGATGCCAATATTTCTTTTTTAAATCCTCAAGAATACATGGATACTATATTATAATCAGAGGATAAATTTATACATATCCAAGGATTTATTAATTTTAAGGAAAATATATAATCCCTACATATATTTCCCATAAGTATACAACAATAGGTATCTCGAGGATATGGGAAAAACTATATTGTCAATAACACCAAGGAATGGAGAATCATTCCCTTACCATATCAAAATAATTTCCACAAGTAATTTATTAAAATTTATGGGATGGAATTTATCACATATCAGAATATAATAACATCTATCATATAAAAAAATATCATGTTGAGGATGTTTAGAATAAACAAAAATAGGATTCAAATATTACCACTCATACCACATGATTATCTCATCAAAATATATAAATATATACTTTGGGAAATTAACACATTCCTGAAACTATTGAATAGAACTTTTAGTATATACCTATTTAAAAGAATTTAGAACATATTAATTTTTTAACTATATATTAACATCCTATTCGAATAACCACTTTAGGGAAAGTATATATTCATTTTAAATTATTAATGAAATACCGTAATAATATTGGAGTTTATATAGAGAAATAATATAATCTCATAACAATTTAGTGTTTACAATGTCATTATTATATATTTATTTGATAAATAAGCGTTCATATACTCTTAAACATTATAGAAGAAACAAATCTACGAATTCCAATCGAATCGATTGAGAAACCTAAGAATAAACCTTCATATGAAGTAATATTTATGTAGCACACATATTCATGATCCTAATAGAGAATATATAATTGGTTTTTTACTTGAGATAACCCTGATGGTTATAAGCATGTCCATATGCATCACATGGCCAGTATTGGAATTCGCTACGCCTAAAAAATATACTAAATTGTGAGACAATAATCTATAGAAACATAATCAGTAAGATAAATAAACTATAGAAGATAAGGTACCATAGAAAATAATTCTATTAAAAACTATAGGGGTCCTCCATGGATAATTAAATAATAATAATTTTCTCAAGGTTTATGTGTCAACATCGATCATTTGAATTTATCTCGTGAGGTATTTCATGAACATAAACATCATGGATGAAAAGTCAAATAGAATGAAAGTCATAAAATTATAATTGTATATCATAATGATCATCACTAGGGAATATTATATTGGAATCCTCTATACAATAGGTAATTTATTCATGATTTAATTCCACCCCAATATAGATTCCACTTTAAAGATAATATCAGAAGGTAAATTTCACTACATGAAGAATGAGATCCCATTTCTAAGGAAAAATTAAGAAACCCATCATATCGTTACACACTCTAGATATAGAGTTTAGTAACACCAAGAACATTATATTTTATGAGTGATATTATTTATCAAATGGAATATACCCATAGGAAATGTAAATTTTCTAAACATCTTTAAATTGATAATATTATAATATAATAGAGAAGATTCAAACTGATCTCACTCCCCTCTATATAGAACTAGGAAGTTACAACATTGGTCCAATGAGTAAGATTCATATCTTTGAAAATATAAATATAATGATATAATAATAAATAAGAGAAAATATAAATTAAATATATAGGTCACTTCCTTCCCTATAACCACTTTTGGATTTTATATTCCAAAGGATTTCTCAATGAAACACATTCACAATTTTGGAATAAACTATATTGGATATTCTACATCATACAATTTAATAATATTTATATTACATTGAATATACATAACATGTAAAATAAATAAAGGAAATTGATCATATGATCAACCTCAAATCACCTTTAGTTTCACAACGAACAAAATTTAGGAGGTAGTTTAGAGATTTGAAATGTGAATGAAATAGTTTTTTATGGGATCTACATCAATTTATATATGAAATTTCATATAATGTGTACATTAGTTGATTTGGTAAGCATGGTGAATTTAATCTCCCATTACTCCCCATTCATTAGATCTATTTTCTAGTTATAACATTAAATTTAATTATATCTATCATAGACCTATGGCCTAGCTCTGTAAATTTAAGCTTATCAATTTATCACAATCATGTCATATCTATATCATTGAAATGGGAAAAGGGATTGAACATTTCCCTAGAGATTATCCCTCATTAGAGAACAAAAATTTATTATCAATATTATCAATTTAGGAATTCAAAATAATCCACTAAACCACCACCCTCAATAATACAACGTAACTATTTATAGAATATCGTATATAAATCCCATGCTCAAATAAAATTACAATATTTCCGAGGGGATACAGTTTTGACAACATAATTATAGTAGAAACCACATCCCAATAGTCTAAGGGAAATGTTTCCACCACTTCTACCTTTAGGATCATTAAATACACATTCAATTCAAGATATTATGGTAGAAATATCTAGTCACTCCCATCACATAGGTATGCTATAAATAATTCACGAAACACCTCCTCATTCATGAAAAGATTGTATATTATAGGCTACATCAATAAATGAAGAACCATTTTTGTTTCTCACACCACATGACCCATACATATATCTAGAGACACACTCATAAAGGGTCTATATGGTAACTCATAAAATTAGCCTCTATTTACAAATACTAGATGACTGTAAAAATTAGAAGGAAAATCCTAGTATGGTTCATAAATAAAAAATATCATCCATGGAAGAAAAATCAATTATGTGAAATATTTATTAATTAGTATTTAGAAAGAAACTTTTCTCCAAATCCATTTTAAAAGTAAATGGGACCAGATTCATTATAATAAATTCTTAATATCATTAAATTTTCTCC
Organism: Viscum album; assembly: GCA_963277665.1. Classification (NCBI taxonomy): domain Eukaryota; kingdom Viridiplantae; phylum Streptophyta; class Magnoliopsida; order Santalales; family Viscaceae; genus Viscum; species Viscum album. The sequence continues at coordinate 323,730 of CAUJRU010000254.1, forward strand.
CATTAAGTTATATAAAATGATTTTTTCAAGGAAGAGTAGTAGGATGATGCTTTCCCATTAATATGGTTAATGGAATTAAATTTAATAATGGTGTGTACACTCTTAAAATTAGGAATTACAAAAAACTACATGTTAGCTACCACCTATTCAGTTTCCTTCAACCAATGACAAGGGAAAGGGTGTGGCTGCATCCCTTCCTTAAGCGGATTAATATTATACTCCTACTATTGAAGAGAGTGTTATATAATATGAAACATATATAAAAGACTAAAATTGAATAAACATTGAGATACTCTTGGGAAATATTACCAATTATCATATTACACATTGAGATACCTGTATTTTCTTTTTAATAAATATCATATATAATTAAAAATAGAATTTATAAAATAGAGAAGAATCTATCAATATGACCATCAAAATGTCAAGGCCACCAATCTACCTCGATCTGATTAAAGGATAAAATGAAGATTTTTATCCAATGTTGAGTAAAAGAGAAAAATGGTAGGTGGGATAATCTTAAAAATTTCCCATTTGATATCATATAGTGATGTGGACAAGCCAAAAATATCTTGATATTATCGCAACCTCTTCAGAATTTTCTACCCAATCCACTATCATGTTTGGAAATATTGGTCCAATTGAATCACCAAAATTAATGAATGAAATACCTTAAATAATGGAATTCACTAGGGAAACAAAAAAATAAAAATTATTACATGAATGGATATAAGAGGCTCCTCCACAACCATATTTTTGAAATATTTCTTTCATGAAAAATTGTATCACTTTTTTAGAGGAATTATCTTACATACTTCATATATACTTTTTACAATGATGGTAGAACTACAAAATGTAGAATCTAATATCTAATTATTTATAAAACAATTATGGTGGGGGAAATATTTTAAGTGCATATAATTCTCCCATCCAATTCAAGCACTAAATGGGAATAATATTTCGATCAGTTTAATATGAATTTACATTATCAATGGAAAAAAACCATTCATAGTTTTAAATTTTATAAATAAAAATAGAATGCGAGGCTGAGTGACTCTTTTACCATGTATAAGGTTATAACATATTCTTATATATTGAAATTCTCTCAGAAATAGTTCTTGCTTTTTTAATTGAGCATAATCAAGTCAAGTTAAAAAAACCCATCGTCCTAGTGAATTATCTTGGATGATTATGTGATCTTGCTACAATTTCACAATGGATGAAATATTTCATTTTGTAGACCATGCCCAATACATGTAAAAACAATAATTAATATTAAAAAGAGAATTTGAAAAGAAGAAACATAACATTTTACACTTATATGAGTTTTGGGGATAGATTTAACAACTAAAGAAAACTAATATCATATGATACCTACAAAAAATTAAATGATGAAAAAAAATGCAATGAAGAGATAAATTAATAGTGTATCAATCCCTATGAAAAAGAGATGAATAAAGCCTATTTTTTTAAATAATTTGGTTCTTGGGATCCAAATCATAGACTAGGAGAATAACATCTTAAATAATCAGCAGCTCATAAATCGTAGTCTTTATATCATTAAAAATTATAGAAATATTTTCCCCTTAAAATAAATATTGGAACACTATATCTATGAGTTATTTTTCATCAAATAAAACCTCCAAGTGATGATAGATTATATGTATTTCAGATTAAGATAGTAACCCAGATAAGTGGTAAGGTAATGTCATCCTAAGTCACATATGGTTAAGATTCCATCAAACACGTTCTAGGGAAGGTATTCTGCACCCAAGGAAACTACAACACCTTGGATATGGATAGTGGATATGCCTCAAACCATGAATAATAAAACTCAGGAACAGATGTATATAATTTTCCATAATATTGTTTTAATTCATTCCATGATCTCGGTTACTTTTTTTAATCATTCACATAAATTGAGGATAAATCTTTTAAGATCACATAATGCCTTAATAATATCATGAATACCTCACATACAATTATTATAATCATATATATACATTCCATGTTGAATGAAATGTGATTATATATATCATTAAAAAAGAAATTGTGAATTCCATATAAGGACATATAAGTAAAATATATATCTATAAATCATGATGATTATTTCTTATATTGATGTCTAATTGAATATGGTAATATAACCAATCTTATTGTTATATATAAATAATGATTTGTGTGTCATATAGAATCTTATTTGTGTCACCGTACCTTGAAAATACCATGGTATGATAAAAGAGAGAAAAATATTTTTACCTTCCCATTTATAAATACTTTATTTGAGACATATTCTCACACTTTTAGTTCATGTTTTTTCATTATGAAGAAGAATTCCATTTTTTAGAATGTATTTGAATTTATTCGCATATGGTGATGATGTCATTATACCTTAATTTCATGACGTATGCAGTTAATGGTAATTCTAGTGTTTTACATCATGATTATTCAGATTTTGATAAAAAAAATATATATATACATAAATTTTATACAAAACATGATATATGTGAAATATCATACTCAATGAGATTAAATTAATATCACTATACTGAATAGTTTACATATGGACAGTGTTAACACATTCAATGAACCCAATTAGGGCAATGTGTTTTATGGGAATAAGATTGAGGTATTCACTCCACGTTTGGGAATCATTAATTAATTTTAATTATTTATAGACGGATATAAGATCTTGTTAACTACATATCATTCAATGGTTATGAAAATACCCTCATATAGAATCCCCCAGTAACTGAGGATTAGATAAAAATTATATCATTTAGAACCAAAACCTCTTTAGAAATCACAACTATGGGTTCATTCAATATAAAATTAACTTATCATATATAATAAAACATGATATGACTATCCTTAACCATTATATGAGGATTTTGTAAAATTATTTCGGAACATTTTAACTATCATTATTATAGTAATGGAATTATTCATCACTAGGAGTGTTGATGAAGGATATAATCATAGTAAAAATTATAAATACCGCAATATATATTCTTTTTTATATAATTCCGAATACATTTGTATAATTATATTACTATCTATGTATGGGGAATCATCCATATAAATAGATATAATGTAGAACTCTACTATGATATATCATAAATATCATGATATTAGAACAACATTTCCCTCGAGTGATAATGGAGAATTATGAGAGGATTTCAATAATTATCCCAATTATAATGTCCTAAAGTTATATCTTTCCTAGTGTATAGAATCTTTTTTCATTCAATACATAATATAAAATTTCCTCACAGTATCTTTACCCCCAAAAATATTTCATAGTTTCTAGCATTCATCAAAATTGATGTGAATGGGTAGTAAAAAGAATATATCAATGTTACCCAGACAATTATTCCCATATATCAGTACTCCCAGAAGTTTGATATTCATTCATTTCATCCAAGGAGGATTCAAGATTCCTCTCTATATTAATGTAGTTTTAAATGGATTCCCCAAACCCCTTTATCTACTCAAATTGATGAAAATATATTTAGGGATAGAGATTCGGGTTGTTCACCTTAATTATTTTATGAAATAATATATTGTTGGGTGATGAGGAATAACCCCTTGAGAAGAAGAACATTATTCATTATAATAATTAAATAACCTCTCATATAAATAATTATTATTTAGAGGTGCCTTTTTGTTAACTCATATATGTGTGGTAGAATGTTTTCAATAAGTTATAGTACATCGATTTTCTCTAATTTCTATCTCTTGAAAAATGTTCAATGGAACTAGGAAACACCAAATTAATTAACACAGAATAAAAAATTTACATCAATATAATACCCCAAAAATAGAAAAATAATGTTTTACATTATTTGAATAATTTTATACCTTGATAGAATAACATTGGTAGCATCTATCATTTTTGGAGATACAGGTGAATATATTGCAGTCACTCACATCTTCCCCAATTTTGAGTCTCATAAAATTAAAGCAAAATCACACAATGTTCATATAGTTGTCAATGAAAATCAAAGAGCTGTGACACCACATATTTATATAGGTACACATCATATCAATAATTTTTCAGATGAATGATTAGTTTTTTCAACCTTACATTGACATGATAAACCATCGAAACCAAGTTGTAACATCCATTAAAAACAGAAGAAACTAGTCATTATCAAAGATTCATACACATGTATGGGTGTTACTACTGCTAAATCAGGGTACCTTTGTTAGGTAAAATTTAAAAATATAATATGAAAATATTATACATCATGATCACGATAAAGAGAAGTGAATATTATTACACTAATGTTTTACAAATATCTGTTCATAATTGTTTTGATGAAAACATATATTTCATAAATTCTATAAAATATGATTTTCAAAATATATATTTCATATAATATCTATATTTAAACAATATCTAATAAAACAATGATGGAAATTACACTAGCCAAATAATTTATCACTTTGAAATTAATTGACGGTTTTCTATCCATATTATTCCTTCATCCACTTAAGGTAATAATTTCTCTAATTTTATAGTTTTCGAATCACCATTTAATAAAATGGGTCCTAATGAGGTAAATTGTTTCCTAAGAATTTATTGAACTATAACATTCATTAACATATCCAAATGATTTTTCATCCCATTATAATATAGAGGATCTAAAAATCTATTCTCTAACAGAATTCAATGAAAGTTTTTTTTCAGTTCAATATTTTTTGTTCATGAATTCAATAAAAGTTTGTGAGAAATAATAATAGAACATTTATAATCATATATAATAATATTATATTAAATCAACTTACGAGTCCAATATATATGTCAATAATCTAAATATGTTAATACCCAACAAAAGTATTATCATTATACACTGCATATATTGTAAATAAAGTGAATACTTATTGAGACCGACCCATCAAACTTACTTTTGTTCCACCAAAATTAAACAAAAATCAATATTAATTTTATATTAATCAATATATTTAAAAAACTATGTTTCAAAAAAAAACTAGAAAATGATCAATTCCATTGAAACATAAAGGTAAATCTTATGAATTTTAAAAGTATCATAATATAAATTTCACAATATATTAATGGTTAAACCCAATATTTGAAATGAAACCACTAACAAATCCAAATTTAAAAAATTATATTGTTATGTAAATACAATTTCTTACCCAAAAAAATCTTCAACCAAAGAATATCAAACCTTATCAGTGTCAAAATTATCATCAATTATTAACGGTACCCTATATTTTCAATATTATAGATATCTTGGGAAGGGATTATGAATGGTTTACATGTAGTTTTTTCATATAATTTAATTTAATTCACTATTTTTCTTTATGGGATAAAAACTATTTGAAACTTTTCATATACATTTAAATTCTCATACTCATGAGCTTTAAACACTACCCAAGGATATCTACCTCAGGACTTCTTAATATCTTTACCCTATTTTCTACAATCCATTAGATCTCTAAAATGATAATCTATATGACATTTATATATAATAATACCATGAAATTTGTTAAATCGTTCTATTTTTTTCAATAATAGTTAACTGAAAAATCGAATCACTAACTCTAGTAACCCATATTAGTTTTCTACATTATTACACTTTTATTAGATAAAAAGGATCTGTAAATAAAGGAATAATAATACGGGCAGTGTTAAAGAATATATAGATGAATAATTCTTCTATGTCATTGGAAATATAAAATTAATGGAATAAAAAACTCATTAATCCTTGATATTATTTATAATATCTTAATTCATATCCTATATTAAATGAACCAAATAATGGTTGAATGTATATTTTCTATAAGAATTACATAATATAGAAGATATAATAAATCAATAACTTATAGTCAAAATGTAAAGGTAATGATATAAAAAACATGTTATTAAGTTAATAACATCTAAATTGATTGCATCCTTGGTTAATATAAAAAAAATATTCCCATGGATAAAAATTATTTGATTCACTATATATGAAATTCATAATATTTTATATCATGATATCAAACTACATTATAACATTACCATAAATAAATTATGAAAAATAGTATAAAATATGTATACATACATATAAATCCCTTTAAATTGTTGTATCGAACTTATTTATCTAATGAGAATAGTAAATGCATCTAAGATATATCTATAAACGAGCCCCACCCATCACTGAATTTATCATTCATTCTATATAAAATAAATGACTTTTCAATTCATAAAAATTATACCGTATAAAATATAATTATATTTGGTATGTAATGTGAATTTATCATGGAATTAATGAGTCAATTATATACCTTACATTGAAAAGACCATATAGAGTTGCAATATTTATATTAAAAAACTGTCATATCCTAAATAATATTACTATAGATATTTAATTGAAATTTTATTTCCAATGATCTCATGAATTTGATATTTTTTCAATATTATTTTATCTTCAATGAATTAAAAAGAAGATATGTAAATTTATTTCTTATAAAATAATAGGTTTTTAATAAAATAATATCCATTGGAAATTATGGAAAATAAAACAGAAACTATAAAATTTTAATTCATTAAATATTTTTCATTTTAAAACCATAGAAATATTTTATAATATGAAAAATGGTGTAAATGTTTATGGTAGTCGGATTTCTGATTACACCATAACCATTAAAAAGAAATCATTCTTATTTAATTTCTAATAAAATAAATTTAAAAAACAATATAGAATAAATTATTATTATTCCTTTCAAACCATTTAATAATTCAAGGATATAATAGAATTTCATTAATTTATAATTTAATAAATAAAAACGACATTTGTAAAAAAAATTCAAAATATATACATGGAACAAAAATATAACTAATGAAAAATAGATTTAACATTGTATTTTATATTAAGCAATCCTACTAGATACGTAAAATTAATTCTATAATATTTTATTGTGAATAATTATATATTCGTCTATTGTATATAAATTTGTTACTATATATAATTCTTAAAATTAATAGTTCCATCATAATATATTCTTCTCAATTGAGTGAAAACAGAACTGAAATTCCATACTTGATATATAACTAATCAGATATGTTCATTTTCCCAAAATAATAAAAAGGGTTTTTAGTTACATTACTATAATTTTTCTTGATATTTATTATTCTATTTTATATTATTTAATGAAATTATCCTTTATAATTCTACGAATTAATGTCACGGCAGACAGATTGATTAAATTCAATTTATATATAGAAACATACTTTTATAGGCTTAAATTAGTGAAATATTTATTTATTAAATCATAAATATGATAATAAACCTGAAATTGTTATTCATTATATTACTTATAATTTTAAAACCAATTAATTAATATTGTTAATAATAAATAACTACTTAAAAATCATGGATATAGTTGGTTAATTAATTTGGACCACCAGTTTTTCCTAAAGAGTACCTAGATGATCTTTGGGGAGCTAGAAGCGCCTCCCAGGATAGTATTGCCAAATGCAATGATGGGACCCGATAGGAAAATCGCTCGGTTCAGGGTCATACCAACTTGAACATTGATCCCACACCACCGGTTTTCACGAGCGTTGCTGCAATTGAGCTGGTACCTAAACCAAAAGAACCACCAGAGAAAAGCACGATGCGGAAACATGTGCCCTTTGAACCGCCTGATGCTGAGAAGACATCAGATATGGTAATGACTGGGGTCCTTCTACAAACTGATTATGGGACGATAGATGCCACATCTTCAGGTCATGTTACTCGTCGAATATGGAAAAGGGCACACAATGGTGGTAGAGGTGGATTTTCGGGGAACCCTAATACAGGGAAGCTGAAACGGCGAATCGAGTCTAGTGGTTCGATTACAAGCTCCACCAAAAGGAGGAAAGTATCAACTACTTCACCGACCCCAGATGAATCAAAGGTAGAGGCGGGTAAGGCCCGGCCCCGCCTGGAGCAATGATTACGTTATGCTGTAACAGTCGCGGACTTGGCAGCCCACGTACGGTTCGTATGCTTCAGTTTCATTGCACTCAAAGTCGCCCTGATATGGTTTTCCTGTCTGAAACCATATTGGAAAACAAGGACACCACAAATCTTTCTCTAAAATGCGGTTTCCAGGGATGTCTCCTGGTTCCCCGATAAGGTCATTCAGGGGGTATATGTCTCCTTTGGAAGGAAAATGTTGATATCAGGATTTTATCCTTCTCCCAGCGACATGTGGCAGCGACCATTTATGATTCCCACAACCCCCCTGGACTTTTGTTGGCTTTTATGGTTGGTCGTCCCAGACTGAAAAGTGGAAATCGTGGGACCTCCTTTGTATGCTCCATCGTGATCTGCCAACCCTATTCTGTTTGGAGGGGATTTTAAAGAGATCCTCTTTCAGAAGGAGAAAAGAGGTGGAGTTGTGCGATCCTCCTCTTCAATGTCATATTTTAAAGAAGCTATTCTTAAGGCGGAGTTGGTGGATCTGGGATATTCGGGTAATCCATTCACATGGTTACAAGGTAGTTCAGATGGGAACCGTATCGCTGAATGTCTTTATAGATTCCTTGACTCAACGAATTGGATGAACCTTTACAAAATGTACCACATCAGACACCTCACGCTCAACTACTCGGATCAATGCCAGATTTTCATCAATTGCACCCATGATGAGCGCTCTACAAAAACCTAGAAACCATTCATGTTTGAAAGCTTCTGGTCAAAAGAACGCGAGTGTGAAGAGGTTATCCGTTTAGGCTGGAAGAGTGGGCAAGCTGATGTTAGAACCAATCTTCACCAAGTGGTGTCTGATCTGAAGACATGGAGCTCCTCTAAATTCCGTCACCCTGATCGGAAATGCAATTTTCTTGAGAGGAAACTATGCTATCTTCTCAGAAAACCCCCAACTAGCAGCATACTCTCCAAAATCAGCGAAGCCCATCGAGAGCTGGATACTGCCCTGCGCATCAAGGATGGTTTCTGGGCTATGCGAGCGTGCGATATCCATATTGCAGAAAGGAACGCTAATACCTGGAATTTCCTTCAGAATGCTTCAGCTAGACGTCGATAAAACTTTATTTCCTATATATTAAAACCAGACGGAAGTAAGGAGTCAGATGCAGGGGGAATCCAAGAAGTGTTCTTGAGCTATTTTCAGGAGCACTTCTCCGCAGGACAATCCATCATTTCTGCTGAGATAGAGGATTGCATTACACCCGTGATTTTTGATGAGGATAACAGACAGCTTTCCAAAGAAGTGAGGGATGACGAGACACTCCAGGCATTAAAGAAAATCCACCCTAAAAAGGCCCTGGGTCCGGACTGTTTCCATGCCCTCTTTTTTGAGAATTACTGGCACATCATTGGTCCAGACATCTGTAATTTGATGAGGAATATTTGGGCAGGGAAAATGGAACTGTCTGCTATTAATAAAATAGTACTTACCCTCATTACAATGATGAAAAATCCGATGGTAGTCTCGGACTTTCGACCTATCAGTCTGTGAAATGTATCTTATAAGATCTTCTCAAAGATCCTGGATAATCGGCTGCGTCCATGGTTTCCCGACATCATCTCGGAGAGCCAAAGAGCTTTTTTGGCAAAAAGATGAATCACTGATAATGCCATTATTTCTCATGAAGTTTTTCATTCCATGAAAACACGATCACAAGCAAATAGAGGTATCATGGCTTGGAAATTGGACATGGCTAAGGCCTATGATAAAGTGGAGTGGAACTTCCTCATATTCGTGATGCTTAAGATGGGGTTCTGCACCAAATGGATTGACATGATCATGCATTGCGTCTCGTCTGTGTCCTTCCGTATTAATGTCAACGGGGTGCTCACCCAAGGCTTCTCCCCATTCCGTGGACTTCACCAGGGAGACCCTCTTTCACCTTTCCTTTTTATTTTAGTGGCTGATGTATTCTCTAACCTCCTTTCCAGGATAGCCTCCTCTCACAGAATTCATGGGGTCAAAGTGTGCCACAAGGGTCCTCCAGTCTCCCACCTCTTCTTTGCCGATGATTTCGTTCTTTTTTCCAGAGCTACCCATAACGAGTGTATCTCCATATTCCAGGTGATTCAATAGTACAAGCAGGATTCTGGACAAATGATCAACCCGGGAAAATAAGAAATTTCATTTAGCTCTGGAGTCCCTCCACCCAAAAGAGAAGAACTATGCTCTATAGCGGGCATCCCTATGGTTGAAAAGCATCAGAAGTATCTTGGCCTCCCGAAAGTGGTTGGTCTGTCAAAGAAAGAAATGTGTACAACGATTGTGGATCGAATTAAGAAAAAAAATACAAGGATGGGCCCCCAAAAAAATATCCAATGTTGGGAAGGAAACTCTAATCAAGGAGGCTCTTCAATATGTTCCCAGCTATTTGATGTCTATATTTAATCTTCCTGCTATGGTGATTACCCAGATTCACTCTAGCACATCCAACATCTGGTGGGGTCGAAATGATGGCAGAAATAAAGTCCACTGGATCGCCTGACCTTCACTTTACCAACCCAAATCCGAAGGCGGAATGGGATTACGAGACCTTTCTCTTTTTAATGATGCATTGATGGCTAAAAAAGGATGGATCATTATTAATCACCCATCATCTCTCTACGTGCAAGTTCTCCGGGCTAAATATTTCCCACATAAGAATTTCCTGGACTCCCATCTTGGCTATCGACCCAGTTTTCTCTGGAGAAGTATTTGGTGTGCTCATAATCTTATGAAGAAAGGACTAGGTTGGAGGATTGGAAATGGTTCAATGGTTAACATTTGGACTGATCCCTGGCTCATTGATTCGGCAGGCATGAAGGCATCATCTCCTATACATCCAGGCTCTGAACACGCTAATGTCCGATATCTTTTTAATGGTCAGGGGGCGGGATGATGTATAGAAAAACTCTAATCGTGGTTTAATGAGAGGGACAGAAGGATTAAACTGAGTATCCCCTATGTTCCAGACAATGTTCCTGACCTTATCTACTGGACCAATGACACTTCGGGATCTTACACGATGAAATCCATCTACCGGATCGCTCTCGGTGCTCGAATAACTGAAGGGGATGTGAGGCCCTGGAAATCAATTTGGAAACCCAATGTTCCCCCTAAAATCCGCTTTTTCTGGTGGCAGGTGTGCACTGGTATCCTTCCTACTAAGAGTCTCCTAGCCTACCGACACTTTTCAAATGACAACCCATGCCCCTTCTGCCCTGGTGTCCCTGAATCCCATCTTCATGCTTTCATTCAATGCGCTTGGGATCAGGAGGTTCAGAATTGCTGGGGAGCTTCCACGGATCTTTTCCTGGATGCTGCCACAGATCTTAATTCTCTCATGATGCGCTGGTGCTCCTCATTTTTACCGTCTAAAGCAGGATCCTTGTGCATTTTGACCTGGATTATCTCGGATCGGCGGAACGAAGCCATTTTCAATCTTTTTCGTAAGCCCCCCAGATTTTGTATTGACCGGGCATCATCTTGGATTGCGGGTTGGCAGCACCACACTGAGCAGCAAAGATTGTTCACCCCCTCTCCTCACTCCCAACAGTGGTGCCCCCCTCCAGAAGGGACTATTAAGATTAATGTGGATTCCTCTCTCCCTAAGGATGGACCTGTTGGACTAGGTTTGTTGGCCTGGGACAACCATGGAAATATTATTGCATCCAAACACGAATCACGCCAAGCACTTTGGGAGCACTCAGTCGCGGAGGCCGCCTTCATCCTTGCAGGGCTAAATCTTGAAAAAGACCGTGGATGTGACTCCATTCACATCAAATCAGATAGTCTCACCATCATCAATGCCATCAATCTCAACGATGGTGGGCTACAATCTTTTGGATCCATCACTCGGAGTATTCACTCTCTCAGGCAAAGCTTCACATCCTGCATTTTTTCATTCATAAAAATGGAAGCGAATGAGGCCTCTCACCAACTGGCAGCCGCTGGCCCTCCTTACGATGATTCGCTCTGGCTTGATCACTTCCCACCTTGGTTATATGATTGTATTTCTGTTGATCTCCATCTTTAATGAATCCGTCTTATTGTCAAAAAAATTATACCATATTATCTTTTTAAATAATCATTAAAATACCATCCATGTTATGTGGTCAACAAAAATAAATCATATCGATTAGTGGAGGTGGTATCTCAAACATACATGTAGATGAAATTATCTTTTTTCAATGAATAGAAATTAACTAAAATATTTGATATGATATAATTATATAATAGTTAAATTTTTATTAATATCATATATAAATATATTCCATCAATTTAATAACACATTAAATGTGGTGATGGAATACAAATTTCATTGGTTTTCGATGCGGTAATCCTTCATACATTATAAAAATTTGTTTTCTCATTTGATGTAATATAATATAGATATCTGTTATTCAATTAACATAATAACATATATGAATGTCGAAGGTATTGGTTTTATTATATCAACATGAATTAATATGATTTTAATGAGGTTAAATGATAAATATAACTAAGAAAAATTGATAATAACTATTCATCTTCATCGAAAACCTCTTCAAATGTATTCCTAAAGGCATACTCATATTGTTTTCCTTTCAATACAAGGATTATAGATCATGGAAATGAATTTATGAATGTTATTTGGGTTATTATTATAGAAAAAAATTATCATGTTGTGTGGAGTGTAGAGGATATGGGGTTTCCATATATAAGTGTGGGAGATGACTCAATTGAAATTTATAAAAACAATAAAATATTTTAATGCCTTATTAATGAAACATTTCACCAGAATGTATTAGTTTTTAAAAATAGATTTTATATCGAAAAAATATTATCATAAAATAGAAAATATATAAGTTATTATGTCATTTTAAATACTATCTCATTATTTTTACCCACCACCCCTCAATAAAATGGTTTTAACTATGACTATTATAATTTATTTTGCATGTTTTTAGTTTTCATTATGACAAACTATTAATATGATATTATTAACTAATAATAATAATGTTGATGATTCAAAATTTTAAATCAATTTTACAATATTCAACTGAATCTAATGGTAGAATTCTATTTAATGTTTATCATGAAAAAAAATTACCAGTTTCCTTTTTAAAAATGCACTATTTAAATTTTAAAAAATTTATAATAAAAAATAATGTTTAAAATTCATTCCAACTGAAAATAATAATAATATGAAATAATTAATTTTTATATAAAACTATTTTCAATTAAATAGGATCATTTTATATTTTTTTAATTAAAATATAGTTCTAATTAATAAATATGATTTATCATTTTTAAAATAAAAAACCCACCATAAAAAATTACCACAAAACATTAATTGATGCTACTATTAAAATTCTGAATTCAAAAATGTTTTTCATTCGTCATTTTAAAATTTTATACTTTTGAAATATATATTTTATATGAAATCAGAAATTTCAATTAAATCAAATTTTGAAATAAGTACTTATTTTTTCTTATTAACTAAAAATTTACATAATATTCTAATTAATCATTAAATTTGTTTTAACTAATAACTATATTATGTGAAGGTAATTTATTAAAAAATTGCCTAGATATTTAAATTGTCTCCTCTAATAAAAAATTCAACAATGAAATTTTGTAGTATTTTAAATTCAAAACAATAGAATTTGGTTCTTAATCATAACAACTTCTAGTTTTGAAATCACTTTCTCCAGTTTAGTATTTCTCCAAAGTAAATTTTCCATCCGAGTCACTTAATTACTCAATAATTACACAGTATAATAAAAATGAAAATTGTATATTTATAGTATGATATATCAAATTATTGGTCTTTCCCATTGTATGTGACCACATGTGTAGGGTATGGAATACACATACATAAAAAAATATAAAAAACTCCTCATGTACATTAGAGTATATGAAAGGAAATTATAACTAGTAAGTCATAATTGAAATTTTTTATATAATTTCATATTGTATAATCTACAGGTGTATTAGTTTTAAATTATAACCAAAAATTTCAATTCACTTCCATGTAGTTACATTCCAGAAGGCATTGTCTCCCACATAAATATCCAAACCATTCCTTCACGTATCTACATATTTCATTCACCTACTAATAATATAATTAAAATGATACTGAATAGTAATTTACATTCACATTTTATCCTCAACATGTTATCTTCCTAAAATATTCAATTCAAAAAATTCATAAAGAAATTTTTGTCTTAGATATATCATACAATATAATTAATCTTGATACATAATTTGAATATATGAATGAAAATTATTATTATTGGAAAATTACACCAAAAAAAAATAATGATATATCTTCTCTTTAAATTCATGTGACCATGACATAAACAAATAGTAAAATGATATAATAGTCTTTTAAGACTTCCCATATTCTTGAGGGTGATAAAAAGTTTTAAAATCATTCTCTATATCCTAATCCATATAAACTATAAAGACCCGACCTTAAAAATTACTTCATGTTAAATTAAATGAATAATTCACATAGAGGATCTTTTCAGGTTTAGAGTTTTATAGAATCAGGATATAGCTATTAAATATCAAAAGATTACAAAGTAGACACTTCTACTAAGATTCCATAAAATAAAAACACTTAAAAAGAAACATGTCTAGTTCCATGTTATAGATATCATGTCTTTCCTTGATCCCATCCATGACCCTATTCATCTTTAAGTCTTGTGGTAAACATTTTAAAAACATGGGATGAGCATAAAAAGCCCAGTAAATGATACACAAAGAAAGAAAACTGTTAATTTTTCAAAACAATAAGTAAACCATGAATACATTATCAAATTAATACTTTTCACCTTTATGTAGTTGTAAATATTGTTCCCTGAATAAAAGATCATTACAAACCCTTTTGTAACCAAAATATTACCATAAAACCTATATAAAAAACACATAACATATAAAGGTAACTTGGGACATAATCATACTTAAATGGAATAACCATATGGTCGACTTCCACACATATCACTTAATGGAATAGCCATACGTCCGACTTCCAAACCCAATGCATTGGAGGTTACAACGTAACCACCCATCCTGGTATACATGGAACCACCCGTCATATGGTTTACCACGTAACCACCCATAAAATTTCTAAGTACCATTATAACATATTAAGACATAAAACAAATATAATGAAAAGAAAACATTTACACATTTCGATCACAATACATCACTTCAATATATTGACATAAAAAATCCATTTCCAAAACCATTTACAATACCAAATTACATAAAGGATTATATGTTATTTATTTACTTTTAAAAACATTACTTCTTGTTGAGGAAGCCAAAGATCGAATAATACTCACGGCGGCGGAAAGGTCATTGTCACCGCGTACGTTAAAAAGAAACATACTTTTTGTCGTTTAGTAAAATGCTTCGTACAAAGAAGATTCCTTTTGAATAAATGTAAATTTCAAAGGATTTTATACACTATATAAAATAAATTTGTGTATAAAACAAAATATCCCCCAATGAAATTAGATTGAGATGAAGTCGCTTACAAAGATGGAATCCTTAGATTAAAGATAAATCAATTACATAATTTATGTATGAAAAATATTAATACACCAAATATAAGTGGATATTAACTGTACAATAATCAGAGTCATTCACACATATTCATATCATGACATATTCATGGAGTAAAAGTTTATCCCAAATGATTGAAATTGAGTTAAGAAGTTCCCTTGTAAGAACTAGACAGCCAAATGGTGTCACTTTAAAAGTCATAAATGAGTTGATGAGAGAGAAAATGGTATCTCATCACTTGGACATGAAATTTACATCAATAAGGATATATATTAATAGATCCCAACATAAGAAGATTCAAATTAAAAGAAACAACATAATGAAGGTTTTTACAAAGAAGGGCGTGAAAGGTTCCCTTACCGACTTGGGTAACATTCGAAACGTACACCCCATGGAGAAAGGGTCATAAAATGAAGATTTAAATACCAATAAATTAAATTATATTACACAAAGAGGATAATAATGGGTAGTTCATACACCACTCAAAGGAAATGGTGGGAAAGGTAGCATAAATCTCACGGGAATAAAAGTGAGATGAAAAATCCCTTAAGAAAACATGGCAGCCTAACGGCGCCACTTAAAATTTCCAAAAATGGATTTATGAGATCAAATAGGGTATCTCATAATATGAACATAAAATGTGCAGTATGGGGAATATAATAGAACATCCCCATGCATAAGAAATATGAGCTTAAAAGAAATGACATAAAAGAGAGTACATAAAAAGAACGAGAGGTATGACCCCTTACCATAAGTCCGACTTGTCTTGTTCATTTAATTATATTACTGAATAATAAACTTTGGTCAATTTATAATTTCATAAGGTCCTCATATAAATTTTATTATTCAATTCATGTCACATATTATAATTTTATAATAATTGGTTAATAATATGAGTTCATATTAGACGTTTTTGTCGATGTTCGGTACATGAGTAAAAAATGAACTTGTTTGAAAATGATTGTCCATGTAGATATATGTAAATCATCTCTAGAATAGTATTAATGATTTAAATATCATATATATCCAGTACATATTTCTTTTATACTATTCCCTAACATTTGGAGATAAAACGAAATGAAATGCACCGTTCATGGAGACAGTGGTCTGTACGTACGCATGAACGCTACTTTCAACTCCATGTCATATTAATGGAATTAAAAATATATGATAGATATATATATTATAATTATAGTATAATATATATTTAATATAGGTGACAAATGTTCATTAATTTCATTCTTTATACATTCCATGTATTGAATGAACGAGTCACATCACTTTAGGGGGCAGTAGTCCACACTTCCTCGTAAGAAATTATCACATTTGCATAACATTCAAAGTATAAAGGTATGTTTTAAATATAAAATAAAGAAGTTTATAGAAAACATAAATACCATATATATCATATATATAAAATACAGAGACATCATAAAGGCCTCCATGAATGGTGTTAAGAGAATATTGAACAATCATCGTTTCGTGAGGCAGTAATTCACCATCCACAGAAACAATATGTTCTTTAACCATTAGATGAAGGTGTGTGTAGGTGTAGTTCGAATATTTATCATAAAAACATCCTAGTATATTTAATATTCTGTTGTTGTTACAAAATAAATGAATAAAAAGTGTTTACGGTCTTTTAGAAGAAAAGTAAACTAAAAGAACACAAGTGAAGACATTACCTTTAAATCGTGTAACTCCTCTTGGTTTGAACCAAAAGGGATTCTTGAAGAGCTTTCTGCCAAAGGGAAGGCTTCTGGGATGAGGAGAGGGATGGGGAGAGATACAATGAGTAGAGTTTGGTCGATCCAAAGTGTTAAGAGGTGTGGGTAATGGGGTAGAGGTGGGGGCCTTTTTTAAGAGGAGGGGAGGGGAACTCTTGGAATGTTATAAACTGTTACTTTATTATAAAATAATTTTCAGATTTTAAAGGTCCCAAAATTATATATTTATAGGCTATGGTGATATGGGCTCGAAATCCACCCATACAATAAGTTTTTGACAAGTATAGGTCTTATATTGTACATTATCTTTTCATTTTATTTAAATCATTAAATAATGAGGTAAGCATTGCATCATCAGGGTTTCATAAATAATTTAATTTATTTAATGTCCAAAAATTATAAAAAATATATCATGATTTATTAAATCATTTTATATTTCTAATGAATATTTATAGAAAAAAAAATACTTCTATAACCCCATGTAAAAATTGTTTTAGTAAAAAAATAAAAGTTTGTGACATTTTTATTTTAACTTTAAATAAAAAGTTATTAATGTCATTTCCTTACCCAAGGGGATTCATGGGGTCCCCAAGTTAACCCATGGATTTTTTTGGTCGGTCATGACACATCCATTAAGGGTAGGACATGTGTCAATATAATTTCATGTTATTATAACATTATTTTTACCTTAAATTACACTAATTACCTCTAATTGCGATTAATAAAACATAAAAGTTACTATTCACCATTTTTTTTTAATCCCATTGAATAAAAATTTACATCCTAATGAAAACCATGTATGTCGGATTTTTGAAATTAAATTCACAAAAGTGGTAAATTTTCATTTAAATGAAAAATCAATTTTTAAACTACCACTTAGTGGTTTCACACTTCATAAAAAATTGATGTTTTTCAGAAAAATACCAAAAAATCAACCTAAGCTATATTTGATATTCCGAATTCAAAAATGATGACCATTTTACAAAATTCAAAACATATTAGATTCATTAATTAATTTAATTATTAATTTCCGCTGTAAAAACAAATAGTGTGTTTTTATAAAACAATATATATCAAAAGATTAACACTAGTTTAAGTCCAATTTCAATGTGAAATTAATTCCAATGACCAACATTGGATTAAATGATTAAAATATATTCTAATTTCACGTTAAAACCAATTCAAAAGATAATATAATCATATAAATAAAATAGATTAAAAAGATGTTTTGAATTAAAATACAACATTTTTCACTATTCATTACAAATTGTACTTTATCAGAAAATACCAAAAAATTACACAAACTAAATTTTGATGTCCCAATTATAAAGAAAGATTTTATTTTGTCCAAGAGAATGTATAAGAGTTACCAAAACTATTTTTAAAGAGGGTTCTCCATCAAAATGCGATAAATCGACCTTTTAGTGAATATTAGAGTAATTATGCTTAAGATTGAATTATTTTATTATTTTAGGCCTTTATCTTTTATTGTATAAATGTAAAAACATTTAAAAAACATAAATAATCATATTTTAGTAATTTTTATTCATTCCCTCCAATAAAACAGCTATGTGTTTACTACCATTTAAAATAATATTATTATATTATTAGTGTGCAACGTAAGATTTCAAAGAAACTCATTGTTGCGTATTGGGTACTCCATCGAACATTGTGTTCCCTTTAAAGTAATATTAATATTTTATTCCCAAATATTAATAATATGATAATGTAATATTCTCTATTTACTTGGGATGTTACATCCTTCCCCCCTTTTGGAAATTGCATCCTCGCAATTTTAAAATTGGGCTTGGAAACATCATTAAAAGCCCCACATTGGAAAAGGAGTAAATTAAACTGTCACTTTAAAATAATGAAAGGGATATACAAAGGTCACCCGAGTTAACCCATACAAGGATTACATGTAGGAAAACATGGTCATGGAAGAGAAAACAAAGGGTCATGTTCTGATGGTGAGTGATAGAAAACATGATTAGGAGAAAGTTAACCACCAGAAAATCACAAACTTGTGATGCGTTAAATGATATCTGATTCACCAGTAGGAAAAGTTAACATAAAACATTTTTGTTTTAGGTTACTTTTCATTGAGGAATTTATTTATGATCTTAACTAAATTGCAAGGAAACATACTTTCTTGTCCTTTATACTTTTATCTCATATTAGATTTCTTACACAAACTCCTTTTTTCCTCCAAAAGACAAGTATTTAGGATGACTGGTTCACATTAAGAGAGCTATAATCAACATCTAGAGAATCACCAAATCCAAAAAAGATAACTATATATTTCCCATGTGTTTAGAAAAAAACCAAAACCAATGTTGTTAGTACGATATCAGATAATACCCAAAAAGGATAATCCTTTATAAAACGAAAATCTATTCTTAATCTCCCAAATTTTTTCAAAAAACCCCAAAGTTCAGCGAAGACCATTCGATAAACAATTTTTCTATAAAATTCATCAAAGTAAACCAAAATAAGATTGAAACACAAATATTTTAAGGATTTAATCACATAGTCTTCCAAAGTAAAATTAAAATTTATCTCCAAATAACAACAGTTGATCTTAAAGTCTCATATTAAAAAGTAATTAACCTAATCATATATTCTCCATGATAGGTCATTATTTTCCTAGATAACCCAAAATAAACTTATTTTGGATTCATAAAATTATATAACTAAAAAGGATTTGTCATACTAACCAGGGACCTCGCGTAGTCCATTGGTAGGCGATGCGCCCTTGTTGCCCTTTAGTTGAGGGTTTGATTCATGCGGCCTTGCCAGATGCGACAGGTTGTCAACCATCCTACGGTTTGTCCTTTTTATAAAACTCCAAAAATAACCCTAACATGTATTAACCTCTATGATTTCATTATACCTCTCATTTTCATCCAAATTCATTATAATCTCAACATCTTAATTCTTGAAGACTTATATCACCACCATAAGATAAAATAACATGATTCAAAAAATGAATAAAAACATATCTTAATCATGGCATCTACTCAGTTTCATCGTCATCTTGTTCACGTAGGTAGAAGTTTCGTGCATTACAAAAATGATTTATAGATCCTTCAAAATCATTTGCTTCCTCCATCAAAATAAACCTTGTACAACATGGGTCATATGGGTGTTCATAGGCAAACAGTTTTGGAAAATAATCATATATGACATATAATTCCAATAAATCTGATAAAACATGATTTTTATAAAATAGTCAGATAGAATTTTAGTTGAAACTTTCGATTATTGGTCCTTTTAAAATACCATAAGTATTTTCTGAGAGAATATATTTTAAAAGAAAATATAAATAGGTTGTGCAAGGGTCTCCTTCATCAGCACCATTTTTAAAATCATAATATGCTTCAAATCATGTGATAATATAAAATATTTGAAAATACCTTGATAATATTTACCTTTCTTAAAAATATGAGAATATTGTGAAAATAGTATTTGTCTAAATACAACCCATGATCCTAGATGATAACGAGGTATAGTGGAGGGGTTTCATATCTCAATCAACTGCTTGCAAGTGAGTTGTATGCTAGAAAAAGATTCACAATCTTTCTAACATGACTTTGAAATAATTATTACAAGCATATCATTAGGAAGAGATAGGAATTTCATTTGAGATACTCCTCCTTCCATTCGTAACCGACTTTACTTGACCCGAAAAATTATAAAATAAGGATTTAACTGAAATAATAGATATAGGGACTAACCATGTGTCTAACAAAAACTCATAACCCCTAAAGTTTTCTAAGTCGGCCTCTAATACCAACTATAAAGAACAGACCTTAAAACTTACTTAATATTGAATTAAATGAATAATTCACATAGAGGATCTTTTCAGGTTTAGAGTTTTAGAGAATTAGGACATAACTATTACATCTCAAAAGATTACTAAGTAGACACTTCTACTAAGTTTACATAAAATAAAATCGCTTAAAAAGAAACATGTCTAGTTCCATGTTTTAGATAGCATTTCTTTCCTTGATCCGATCCATGACCCTATTCATCTTTAAGACCCGTGGAAAACATTTAAAAAACATGGGATGAGCATAAAAAACCCAGTAAAGGATACACAAAGAAGGAGAATTGTAAATTTTTCAAAACAAAAAGTATACCATGAATACTTTATCAAATAAATAATTATCACCTTATGAAGTAGTAAATATTCTTCACTGAATAAAAGATCATTACATACCCTTTTGTAACCAAAACATCACCATAAAACCCATATAAAGAACACATAACATATAAAGGTAACTTGGGACATAAAAATACTTAAATGGAATTACCATACAGTCGACTTCCACACATATCACTTAATGAAATAGCCATACGGACGACTTCCATACCAAATGAATTGGAGGTTATAACGTAACCACCTGTCCTGGTATTCACGACACCACCTTTCATATGGTTTATCATGTATCCACCCATCAAATGTCCAATTACCATTAAAAAATCTTAATACATAAATCAAATATAATGGAAAGAAAAAATATCCACATTTCGATCACAATATATCACTTAAATATATTGACATAAAAAATTCATTTCAAAACCATTTACAATACCAAATTACATAAAAGAGTATATGGTATTTATTTACTTTTAAATACAATACGTCTTGTTGAGGAAGCCAAGGATCAAATAATACTTGCAACGGCAGAAAGTTCATTGTCACCGCGTACGTTAAAAAGAAACATAATTTTTGTCATTTAGTATACGCTTAATACAGAAAAGATTCCTTTTGAATAAATGTAAATGTCAAAGGGTTTTATACACCTTATAAAAGAATGTTTTGTATAATACAAAATATACCCCCACTGAAAAGAGATTGAGACGAAGTCCCTTACGAAGACGGTATCCTTAGATTAAGGATAAATCAATTACATAATTTATGTGTGAAAAATTTAAATACACCCAATATAAGTGGATATTAAGTTTAATACAATCAGATTCATTCACACATATTCATATCCTGACATATTCGAGGAGTAAATGTTTAACCCAAATGATTGAAATTGAGTTAATAAGTTCCCTTGCAAGAACTTAACAGCCTAATGGCGTCACATTAAAATTTATAAATGAGTTGATGAGAGAGAAAATGGTATCTCGTCACTTGGACATAACATGTACATCAATATGTATATATAAGAAGATATCCCAACATAATAATATGTAAAATATAAGACATAACATAATGAAGTCTTTTTAAAAATAGGAGGTTGAAAGGATCCCTTACCGACTTGGGTATCTTTCGAAACGTACACCCCATAGAAGAAGGGTCAAAAAATGAATAAGTGAATACCCATAAATGAAATTATATTACAGAAAGAGTTTAATAATGGGAGTTTCACACACCAATCAATGTAAATGATGGCAAATGTAGCAAAAATCATGCAGGAATAAAAGTGAGATGAAAATTCCCTTACAAAAACTTGGCAGCCTAACGATGCCACTTAAAACTTCCAAAAATTGATTTATGAGAAAAAATAGGGTCTATAATAATATAAACATAAAATTTACAGAATGAGGAATATAATAGAATATCCCCAAACATAAGAAACATGATCCTAAAAGAAATGACATAAAAGAGAGTACTTAAAAAGAACGAGAGAGGTAGGATCCATTACCTTAAGTCCGACTTGTCTTGTTCATTTCTTCATATTCATGAATAATAAACTTTGGTAAAATTATAATTGGTTAAGGTACCCCTTTAATGTTTATTATTAAATTCATGTCACATATTATAATTTTATTATAATTAGTTAATAATGTGTGTTCATATCAGATGTTTTTGTCGATGTTCGGTACATGAGTCAAAAATGAACTTGTTTGAAAATAATTGTCCATGTAGTTATAAGTAAATCATCTCCAGAATAGTATTAATGATTTAAATATCATATATATCTAGTAAATATTCATTTTATAGTATTCCATAACATTTGGAGATAAAAATAAATGAAATTCACCATTCATGGAGAGGGTAGGTTGTACGTACGTATGAACGCTACTTTCATTTCTTTGTCATATTAATGGAATTAAATATAAATGATATATATATATATATATATTATAATTCCAGTATAATATATATGTTGTATATGTCACATATGATCATTAATTTCATTCTTTATACATTCCATGAATTGCATGAACGAGTCACATCACTTGAGAGGGCGGTAGTCCCTACTTCCTTGTATGAAATTATCGAATTTGCACAACAAGAAAAGCATAAAGGTATGTTTTAAATATAAAATACAGAATCATATAGAAAACCTAAATACCATATTTATCATGTATAAAATAAAGTGACACCATAATTTCCACAATGAAAGGTGTTAAGAGAAGATTGAACAATCATCGTTTCGTGAGGTAGTAATTCACCATCAACAGAAACAGTATGTTCTTTAACCATTTGACGAAGGTTTGTGTAAGTGTAGCTCTAATATTTATCATAAAAACATAATAGTATATTTAATATACAGGTTTTGTTACAAAATAAAGGAATAAAAATACTTTAGGGGGTTGGGGAATGAAAATAAAAGAAAATAACAAAAGTGAAGACATTACCTTTAAATCGGGTAACTCCTCTTGGTTTGAACCAAAAGGGTTTCTTGAAGAGGTTTTCGCCAAAGGGAAGGATTTTAGGATGAGTAGAGGTCTATGGAGAGATACAATGAGCATAGTTTGGTCAAGCCAAAGGCTTGAGAGGTGTGGGTAAGGGGGTAGAGGTGGGGATCTTTTATAAGAGGAGAGGAGGGGCACTCTTGGAAAGTTATAAAATGTTACTTTATTATAAAATGATTTTCATATTTTAAAGGACCCAAAATTATATATTTTGAGGATGAGGTGATAAGGGATCTAAATCCACCCATCCAATATGTTTTTTACAAGTTTACATCTTATATGTTATATTATCTTTTCATTTTATTTAAATATTTAAATAATAAGGTAATTGGTGCATCATCCTGGTGTCATAAATAATTTAATTTATTTAATGTCTAAAATTTATAATTAAACTATCATGATTTAGGAAATAATTTTATATTTCTAATGAATATTTATAGTAAAAAATATGACTTGTATAACCCCATGTATAAAATATTTTAGTAAAACAATACATGTTTGTGACATTTTTATTTTAACTTTAAATAAAAAGTTATTAATGTCATTTTCAAACCCAAGGGGCTCCATTGGGTCCCCAAGTTGACACATGGATTGTCTGGGTCGGACATGACACTAAAAATAAGACTAGGACATGTGTCAAGGAAATTTCGTATTATTATAAAATTATTTTTACCTTAAATAACACTAATTACCTCTAATCGCGATTAATAAAAGTTAAAAGTTACTATTCACCAAAAAAAATTATTTTAATCCCATTGAATCAAATTTTACATCATAATGACAACAATGTATGTCAGATTTTTGAAATTCAATTCACAAAAATGGTAAAGTTTTATTTAAACGAAAAATCAGTTTTTAAACTAACACTTAGAGGTTTCACTATTCATCAAAAATTGAACTTTTTCAGAAAAATACAAAAAATTCACCCTAAGATATATTTGATATTCCAAATTCAAAATTGATGAAATTTTTTCAAAATTCAAAACATATATGTTTCATTAATTAATTTAATAATTAATTCTCGCTGTCAAAACATATAGCGTGTTTTTATGAAACAATATATATCAAAAGATTGACACTAGTTTAAGTTCAATTTCAAAGTGAAGTTAATTCCAATGACCACCATTGGATTAAATGATAAAAATATATTCTAAATTCACTTTAAAAAAAATTCAAAAGATAATCTATTCGTATAAATAAATTAGATTAAAAAGTGGGTTTGAATTAAAATACAACATATTTCACTATTCCTTAAAAATTTAACATTATCAGAAAATTACCAAAAATTTACACAAAGTAAATATTGATGTCCCAATTATGGAGAAATATTTTATTTGGTATATGATAATGTATAATAGTGACCAAAACTATTTTTAAAGATGGTTCTCCATCAAAATTCGATAAATTGACCTTTTAGTGAATATTAGAGTAATTATGCTTAAGATTAAATTATTATCTTATTTTAAGCCGTTATCTTTTATTGGATAAATGTAAAAACATTTAACAAACATAAATAATCATATTTTAGTTATTTCAATTCATTCCTGCCAATACAACGACCACACGTTAACTACCATATAAAATAATAATATTATATTATTAATGTGCAACGTAAGATTTCAAAGATACTCATTGTTGCGTATTGGGTACGCCATTGAGCATAGCATTACCTTTAAAGTAATATTAATATTTTATTCATGAATATTAATAAAAATGAAATAGTAATATTCTTTATTTACCTGGGATGTTACATAAACACTTTTCAATAATTTTGAAGTAAATCCTGTATAGAAATTTGATTTAATTTATTATGTGCACCATGAATTCATAAAAATGTTAATTTTTATCATTAAAAGGTTATCATTTTGTAAATATTAGATTATATAAAAATAATATTTATATATGGTTAGGTTTCCAATAATGACTTATATTGCATCATTCATTCTATGAGACTATATTATTCCTATTACAATGTCCATATTAATATCAAATAAATTTCAAAACTGAATTGATTGATATTTTATTTGATCATATACATGTTTCCAACCCTCATAACATATTATATATTTATTAATTTACTACATCATGTTATAGAACTAAAAATTGTTCTCAAAATCCATATACATCATATTGATACCGTGGTGTACTAAGAATCTTATGTTATGATGATTAGCTAAAACTTCCATTTGAGGCTCATTTATTTCTGAAACACATCGCCTCTTTAAATAATTCCAAACCCCATTTTCATATATGATTTTCTCTACTTTCCCATAATTCAACACTTTAATTTCTATTGAAATTACAAATCAACAAGATAATAACATATTATATTTTCTAATAATTTTTTTTAAATCATTTGAATGGGATTTCATGAATCCTCATACATAATAATTCATAGATTATTATTTTCAAAATCCATGATCATAATATCCCTATCAAACATTATTCTCGAAATAACCCCATGATTATTACTGATCAATACCTTAAATACCATATTTTCCATCCGTCAGATTTAGTGTATATAATTATGGAGAAGCTGAAGTCATATTAATTGGATCATGTTGAGATATTTATATAATATGATTTACATAAGAGTATAATCATATGGTTTAATCTCAAAAATATGTCCCTCTAGATAATTCCTACATATTTTTAGGGAAATTATTACATATTCCCACTCAATATCAGTATATCAATAATTATATCCCAGACTATTAAGAAAATATAATTCATAGCCAATAACATTATCAATATATATAAGGACACAACCATGAACCTTATTTGTTGAAATAGTACATATTGAAAATCCATCATCTCATTATGGTGTAGTTAATATTTGTGCACTGAACAATATCCTCTTAAATACTTTGAAACATTCATGGAATTACTTTATTAATCTGACATTACCCCTACACGTGTAATCCGGGTTTAAAGGTTACCCAATGAGGATAATGTTTTAATCAATAATTGGGTGTAACCAACAAATCCAATGAAACTATATACCTTGATTATATAAGATTTTATTTACCAATATTTTACCACAATCATCATGGTTTGATCAACTGAGATTCCAAATTTAGAGAAAATATTTTAATGAAATGAATCTTTATCAGTCAAGAATTCAAACTTTATAAATTTCTCATACCACTCTTTTCCTATACAAATCACATGAATGATCTGACATTGATTCTCAAGGTCCTCATAGGATTTTTAATATAAAAATATATGATAATTAATTATTAGAGAAAAAAATTATAAAAAATATTGAAAATAATAAGCACATCGGATCCCGATGATGTAACACTATGATTTCTAAATATGTTACCCAAAAAAATAATCTAGTTGTTCATCTAAAAACACTAATTCATAATTAGTCAATTTATATAATGTATTTGATATATGAAATTCATCAGTGAATAAATCAATTGAAATATCAACATCATTATATGGTCAATGTTTAAATAATTACTCAAGATATAAATCAATGTATTCTTATATTATATATATATTCTTAATGTTAAGATTTCATTTTAAATATATAGGTTTTTTATACACTTCTTCCTGAATAATTAATTCATAAGATCTACTAGCAGTGAATATAGAAAGGACTCTGATGATGATTTCAACCATCTAAAGATAAGAAATTACATATCTTCATCAGGAATCATAATTTCATTCCAATTGAAATATTTATTCTACAATATATTGAAATCCAAACCATACCATTGAGTAGATAAAAACCTATCAAATGAAAACGAATATTGTCTTTAAATAGGACAAGTTCATGTGTCATAATAGAAATGGACTGAGGGATCATTGTTCTGTTGAGATTTCAAATAGATTTCTTCACTAATAACTATAATTTTATGATTCTAGTAAAATATCTAATTATATTCAAAATAATGTAACATATAAAAGTGTAAAATATTCATAATGAAATAAAAAATTAGTAATATTTGAGTGTATTCTTACTTTAGTTTCAACTATATCTCTTAGAACATCAACCTCAACTGTAGTGTTCATATAATTTTATCCTTCTCCAGTTTTCCTATTCTTTCGTATACTTCTTTTACACATTGGAAATTAGTTTGAATAATTCCTAATTTAATTATAGATAAATCACTAAATTGTAGGGGAATATTTATATTCCTTATTTTCATTATCCAAATGATCCTTGTCTCCACACTTATAAAAAACCCTAATGCCCATCACGTTTTTTTTGTTTTTTTAATTCCAAATGTGTAATTTGATAAAAAAAATTCAACATTATATTCATCTTTTATTAAACATTCATTTTATCTTGGTTTTCATCAAACCTCTTCTTTTATTTAATTCTCTAAAATAAATATTACGTATATAATTATTTCTCAATCTTTTTTGGCATATCATATTATTCAAACATATGCTAAAATATTTTTTTAAATGATATATTTGAAGTGAAATATTATTCTCCTAAAAAATGATCAATCGTGATTTCTAGATCATCTATATGTTTAATTAATTATTGGATAATCCTTAAATGTTATCTTCATGAATGGCCAAAAAATCATCTATATTCTACATTGATGATATGAACATTCAATCTATCTCATCTTTTCCTTATCAATGGAATATCTTCACAGTCAATAATACATTAAAAATTAAACATTTCATGATATATAATTATTCATTATTATTATATATATATTTTATTAATGATCACCATTAATTTGTGTCCCCATTCAAAAAAAATAGACTTCCATTATGGAATTTTCAAATTCATTGAATTTCAATGATAGAGATATATTTTTGAGTGACTTAATATTTTTTTGTAGCTTTTAAAAATTATAAGTTAAAAAAATGGATATGAATTTATAGCTATAATAAAACCAATATAAGAGAATATAATTGTAGAATAATAGGATGTTAAATATTTTCAAGAAAAATCATAATATCATGAGAAGGATCTCCAAATATGGTTATGATATACTGATTTGAAATAGAAATTTTTTGGGATTTATTAGTAGGTATATGTTTACACTGATTATATTTGTTGATTCCATTTCATCCATTTTGATCTATAATTGAATAATTGAACACAGAGAGGCATACTATTTCCATCATGAATATTAACTTGAAAATAAAATCCATATAATTGAACAAATTCTCAAATAATATAAGGGATTATCATAAATATATTATAGGATAAATTCTATGGAAATCATATTCCCATGACTTCTAATAAAAATACTCATGTACCTACTTTTTGAATACCAATTTCAGTAACCTAAATGAAAAATCATTTTAATAGTATTGAAGAAGAATATACATACACAATTATCTTTTTAAATTCAAAAAATTACTTATATAGTATAAAAACATTCTTACAATGTCGATATTATTTATAATACCCATATTCATATGTCTTGGAAAAACAAATAATGTGTAATGTGATATACTCATTAAGAGATACATAAATATGAATATATAATGAGTTAGTATGAAATAATCAATATAAAATAGTAAATAATAGAATATATATGTCAAATAGTCAGTAATTATATCATCTCATCTGGGGTACCACACCCTAGTGCCTTGTTTTGGACTTCCAAATCACCTAAGGTGTGCAATAACTAATTCCATAGGATGCTCACATATAGTGAAGTTTCAATTTATAGATCATGGGGAGACAAAAAAAATTTATTGGAGTAATACACCAGTGGAAGAAAAGAAAAAATTACTAAATATCAAATAATCATAACATGAAGGAATGAGTATAACAAGATGTTCAAAAATGAAAATAGAATAATAAAACTGAAGAAGAAATTATGAATTTCAAATGTACATGTCAAGTGTATGTAATGAAACCCTTATTAAAGACACTAAAGGCTCCCCAAAAGTGGGTATTGAATGGTTTTGGGTTCTCTCATCCATGTTATATCCCAATTTTGACATCTAACAGAAGGGTCATTCCATTAACATGTCTTACAACCATGAAATCTATTCGAGTATCGATCAACCATACCTTGTAGGGTGTGAGTACAGATTAGTAGCCCTTACTAATGGTGTCTAAAATAATATCAACTCAATAAATATGTATTTAGTTCTATATATAAATAATTATAATAAATAATTGAATATTTATCAAAATAGAAATTATTCTTTATTTAACAACATAAAATCATGGTCTCCCAAGGACACTTGAACCTCAATACATGTTTCGACCTGGTTTCAGAGGCTAAACCTTTTCAAATTATTAATTAAAATATTAATTAATTAAATGGGATACCATTATCCTTTTAATATCAATGTATAATGTTAGTAATTGGTACCAGATTAAAATTATATCAATTTTGGTCTAAGTCGTCATGCCTAGGACCCAATGGTATTTGGAATCATCAGACCATGTCCCATGCATGTTTTTCAAGAAGTTATCACAATGGGATTCTGAAGCAGTAGACCATGTACCACAAAAATGTATCAAAAAAATTATTAATATGTGATTTACAAGCAGCATACCATGTCCCGCCCATATTTATCAAACAATTTTTCAGTATGGGCTTTAGAAGCATCAGACTGTGTCCCACATATGTTTATGAAGAAATTTTATATTATAGGATTTCGAAGTAGTAAACAATGTCCTTCAAACTATTATAAAAAAAATTATGGGATTCAGATGTAGTAGACGATGTTCAACACATGTTTTTAGAACAATTTATACATGTATCACAATATATCACATCATTACATGCATCTCAATAAAAAAGTTTTCGCATTAGCACATCAACCAAGTTTAATCATCATTAATCTCATAACTATATTTTACAATCACAATCTTATATTAATTAATTCATAAATTAAGTAATAAAATTACATTAATTAATTCAAAAAATTGATTCTAATAAATTTTCATTTATAAATTTAAAAATTAATTTATAATATATTTCCCATTACAGTATTACATATCGGGGCAATAATGGCGTTGATATTGTGATCGATGTTAAAATGGGGTTTTTAGTTGTGCGGTTAAAGTCACATTTTTATATATCTACCAATAATTAATAACGGAACCCATTAACAATGTTTTTTGAGTTGTTTAAGGGTGCCTTTTCTAGTGATTTCTTAGGCCACTTAATGGGTCATATTAAAATAGTTTTTGTTCTCTAAATGTTTTTCTTTTAACAGTTCCAAAAAAGTTTTGTTAAGAAATATGGGAAAACATAATTCTTTATGCACCCCCACACCCACCTTCCTAAACACTTATAACCACCTTTCTTATCTCTTTGCACTACCTTTCTTCCATCACACACACCACCTCCATTATTGGTTCTAGAAGGTTGCCTGGAATTTCTACATGGACCCGTATCTGACCTCTACACCTCCCTTATGAAAATTAAGCTCTTTATCACTATATCATGAATGTTTTGTAGTATATAAAATGATTTAAAATTTATTTTAATATATTTTGAAATTGTTTAATTATATATTCACACAATTATATTTCTTTAAAATTATTATATATAGTTATTCATTTATATATATTAAAATATAAATATTTATGTATCATAATATAGATGTTTGTATATATATGTTTGTCTTTTTTAATACACATGAATATGTATATATAAAAAATATATGTACATATTACAAAATTTATATAGGAAAAAATTGTATAATTTTTTTCATGAAATAAAATTAATTGAAATTATTAATTATATATATTTAAAAATACATTTTTTACATTAATATATATATATATATGTATTTATAAATGTGATTTATTATAATTAAATATATGAAAATGGAAAAATATTTAATTATAAATAAACAAAATTGTGGAAAAACTTAAAAACCATAATATCAATATGAATGCAATCCAAAGAAATTAATTCATTCCCTAGTAAAAAGTATAAATAATTCCCCCCTAAAAAATGTTGTGACTTCATCGAATATTAAAACATTATGGTACTAGAACAAAAATAATAGTTTTGGTGGACTTTAGGGTGTCTTGTGACATTGAACAAAATGTTATTGGAGCGCCTTAGACAATACGATGTAGATCTCATTGAATAATTCAATTTTAAATATAGTTAATCTTAAATGAACACCTGAATAATAATTTTTGGTCATTTGAAGTTCAAGATATGCTTTCAAATTATTTTAGATATCTTATTAATATTTTTATTTTAAATTGTTATTAAAATTATATTAATATATAATAATTAGATAATAATTAATTAATATATATTTTCAAATTATTTTATAGAATATTTTCACAAAATAACTTATATATTATGTGTAAATATATATTTAGCCTTATAAAGTATATTAATGAATTGAAAAAATAATTATCAACATAAAATTAATTAATTTATTCAATAATTATATAATTATATTTCCATCAAAACATAAAATAATTAATTCACCCACTTATCACTTATAATTATTATTTGATAATTCTGATAATTAACCCAACATTTAATTATTCACATTTTCACAATTCAATTATCCAATTAATTACCCAATTCCTCATTTAAATAACTTAACACATTATTTAATTCAATTATGAATTAAAATTGTTAGTAGAACCCTTGAAAATAGAATCACATACTTGTAATTGATATCAATACTATAATGTTTGAATAATAGACCACTTACTTATATTAATTGATGAAACATCACCAAATTAAATCCTTCAAATTCTTCATAACAATGACATAGAAAAAGATGCACATCTAATACCTAAATATTTTTTACTGTTCAATATACCATAAATATAAATCAAATTCTAAATCATATATCTAGACCAAAAAAACCAAGGTTAATATCTATCCAAAAAAGAGAATAACATCCCTTAAAGAAGGATATGTGAATGGGAAAAAATGTGAAAGAAACTGTGATTAGATCATCTTTTTGAGACATGTGTAGATCTTTGATGTGAGCATTGAATAACTAGTATGGGAGGTATAGAGTCATTGGTATCTATTTGAGAGGTTCTAAAATAATTAAAGATGCAATAGGGTCAAATGGGGGTCGATTGGGGGTTAAAATGGGGGGGTTGGGCGTTTTTAAAACTAACTTTTAGGTTCATCTAATTCCTATTCATGGATTTTTGGGTAGTGGAATAGAGTTTCCCTTAACCATGATTCTAAAAAGTGCACATCATTTTTGTGGTTGAAAATTTATTCCTAATATGGAGAACATTTTAGGCAACTACAATCCAAACATGTAATTCCCCTTTGTCTAGGATTTTACAGATTTTTTGGCTGGGGTGTATTATTAGGAAAAACTATTTGCCAAATAGGCATTACCCTATTTCTTAAATTTTCCTAAAATTAACACTAAAAAATAGACAAAGGGTGAAACAAATGAAAACTACTTAACATAGAGAAATTTATTGCCTGTAAACAATCCAATGAAAACTCTAGGAATGATCCGGATATTATAAAATCGACATTACATAAATTATCGTCCATGAGCTACAATCCCAATAATATCTAAGATTCCGATTCAAAAATATTGGGCCACTGTGCCTCTATATATTCTTTCCTTTACTATGTTACCACCATCACATGATCATATTTCCACAATACATTAACTACTCGTGCAGTCTCTCCCCGCAAAAATCTCTCACAATGATCCAACACAAGTATCGGATGCTCCTAAAAGGATGTGTCTATCTTTGGATCAGCATAAAACACCATGATCACATGATAATGGTTAGGATGATACCGTTGAATTTTTGACCCAGAGAAAAATTTAGCACTAAATTTATATGGAAGAAAAAATCGGTGTTCCGCTAGCCAGATTCTCTCTACAACCTCAAATGCCCAACCCACTTAGGTACCAACATTCCTTGTCGCTGTATCGTACAGTGAACCAACCTATGGGAAAAATGTTGTAATATATGATCAAACTCTATAAATATAATGGTTTATCACTATCTACGATCATTCTAAATCTGTTTACTCTATACCATATACATTTCTTTTTGATTCAGCTAATCCTATACCGACATCTCCTTTATGAGACTCGGTACCTAAAATTCAAACTCACTTGCATCCATTAGGTATATAAGAGATCTTTATGTCCAAAAATAAAGTTCCTCATATGGTTCCATATAAATATTTCTTGATAACTATTTTTATTGGAATACTTTACCAAATTTTTGTGCTTCTTACATGAATCTACAATGACTATGGAACATGCTCGCTACATATCATCAAGCACCTCTATATTACACTCTAAATTCCTATCTGTAAGTTGGAAAAATTCCACAGTCAATATAACCTATGTATTGAGAACATTCAGTAATACATTTCATAATTTTGAAATAATGCATGAGTTGTGGTCTGAAACTATTGTCCATGAAACACCATGCTAAAAGAATATCACCCAAACATTAAAATCATATAGCTACTCCAATGAGAAATTCTCCCGTATAGGGAATAAATAAATTTAATTTATCTTTATTTCCACAAAAAACATATTATAATTCTTTTATAAATTTTTCCTCCGGATAAACCAAACAAACTTCATAGTCACATCCCCCCACTTCCATTCCAGGATAAGAAACAGTTGTAGTAAACTAATAGGTTGTTGATGCATGACCTTAACCTACAAAAATGGGTAGCATCATGTTAAAAACCCTATTATATCCTTTTAAATTTTTATCTATCAATACTATCGTCACTGGTCATGTTACATTTAGGTCTCATATGGATATACCACCCAAATCAATGAACAAAATTTTCACATAAAATCCTCTCTCATGCTCATGGGAACAACAAATAGATTCCTGATGTATATGATCTAATCCTCATCTATGATCCAACATGATTGTGAATCCCCGCCATCAAGGAATTACCTCAAGGTTAGTAAATCCAGACCCACAAACATCTTTACACTAATTATACTCATAATTGTATACACCACTAAAACTGATATGAGAGTCATCTTTCACTAAATCACCTAATCCGCCACTTGAAACTTTGCTAGAAAAGTCACCACTTTCTACATAGAACTATACTCTTGAACTATCTGAGTCTATGTTCTCCTGATCAATTCCCTATCCACATTTTTTACATTCTCAGGAATAAATTCAAGTTTAAAATAATGTAAATCCATATAATCGACCCATTTTTACTACAGAATATTAATGACCCACTGCGAAATTATAACATCAATGTGTGATTACCTGTATACACAGTAAATGCATTCCTCAATAGATAATGTCACCAACACATCAATTCATACACCACTACAGCAAAGTCAAGGTCGTGTGTAGGGTAGTTTCATATATGTGGCCTCCATTTACCATACCCATATTCCACAACTCGTTCTATCAACATCAACATAGTTCTATGTCTAATCCCATAAGCATCATAATAATCTATATAATATGCACCAGGATCGGGTAGAATCATGATTAGTGTTGATGTTAAATGATTCGTAATCTCTTATAAGGTTGTCTTTCATAATGTTGACAATTAATAATTCATCCCCCTTTTGGTCCTGATCGTATGAGACCCCCCCAATAGATACAAGTCTAGGATGAACCTAAATTGAAAAATCATCTGATATCAAATATATTCCTATGTTTTTTCCAAGAAATCGTGAACTTCACTTTGTTTGGTTCCACATACATAGCTTCCTAATAGATGATGTGACCCATGATGTGTACCTGATCAATCCAAATTTAGAACATATGTATCTTAGAATATAGTTAATAATATCTTAATGTAAACAATATTATTTCAATGTTTTGGGAATTATTTTTTTGATTCATTAATTACACCAATATTTCATCCACAATCACAATAAAAAACTGATCTAGGGATAATATGATGATTCTATTCATCAAAGTCATTAACACTACTAGTGTGATTTTCAAACAGAACTAAATTATGATGAACTAATAATGTTGATACCTACTTCTAAAATCATCGCCTTATATATTATAAGTCTGAAATCTTAGCCGATGACACCCTGGTCTCATGTTAATCTTGTAAAAGTCAGAAGATCCACACATCTGGTCAAAATGATAATAGATACATGGAAGTGGATATATGTTCTTCATATTCATATGGTCCAACTTCTGGTAATCAACACATTTGTGAAAACCCATGTTATAATTATTTGAAGAAAGCATAGGAGAACCCCAAGATGAAATACTCGCATGGATAAATCACTTATCCAAAAACTCCTCCAGCAGATTCTTGTGCTCTTGATGTTTTTTCAGTTCCATTATATTTGATAGAATTGAAACTAGATCATCCCCCAAAATGATATAAATAATGATTTCCACATTTCCCATAGGTTGAAACCATGATAATCCTTTAATATCACATCCTTAAACAAGTCTAGTACTTTTCAAAATACATATTTCTTCACACCACTATCATCCATCAATAGACTTACAACATTGGCTATGATCTCTCTCTATTGTCGATTAATTGGCATTTCATGTCCTACATGGATATCCAACTCTCCATATTGAATTTAATGGTCACCCTTAGTATATGTAAAAGTCACTCTCCCACATTTACAATCAATGTGGACCTGATATGTGACTAAGAATTTCGTTCCAAATATTAGGTTGAATCATAAAATATCAACAATATTGAGATTCCAGATAAAATGGTACTCCTTGATATCGAGAGAAACCCCCTTATAGAGGCAGATATCTCTATACTATAATCCAAATGGTGTATAAATAATCATAATAAATCTCTACAAATCCACCTACAAGCTCAAACAATTTACAGTTTTCTATAGATGTAAGGGAATGAGAGTCACTATAATCAAATATGGAACTAGATAAAGTAGAAGATATAATAATATTACCTCTCACTCTATGATATTCTCCATTGTTATCCACAACTGTAGGTTGATTGGCATGTAACAATCTTGACCCTCTCCCATACGATGTGTTCCAATTCCCCTGATCTATGCCAAACTATTGATACATGCAGTCTTTCCATGAAGTACTATGTCTACAACCTCTACCACCTCTATTATTATTTATCCACCAGAAAAACTAATAGGGTGTAGAAGACCCCCTTCTCGCACTCTGGTTCTATCAAGCTCCTACATCACTAACTTTCAGTCATGGGTAAATGAAGAACATCTTTACATGCCCCATATTGTCATAGTCGTATCACTAAACTAGTGGTTAGGGAAAAAAATTTCAAAGTGTCCTCACCTACCACACTAGTCGAAAACCACTTGGGTAATTTGAATTGTAACTGAATGTTCCCCCTGGATACTTTTTTTCCATTACATAGGGAGAAATTTTTCAAAATAAGTTTCATGATTTCAAAATCCATACCATATAACCCTGAACAATAAACAACATGTCCTCGACTAGAAGAAACATTTAGGTTCCCATTAGATTTGACATTTTTATTCACTACCTCTAGAAACTTCTTCAGTTTGAAGAACTTTACCTTTGAATTAAATTCACAGTTAAGCCCTTCATGAAACCTCTACGTCACAATATCATTGTTTCCTTGTGAGAACATCTAATGTAAGTCTCCTTGGGCTCATTTTATGAGGAACCTGATTGAAAAGGATTGGATTAAGATGGAGGCCAATACTATCAATTTTTAGGTCTGTAAATATTATGGTTGAGAATATAATGTCTATGAGGAATAAAACTAGATGGGTGGTGGGCTGTTGGGAGAGAAATATTTTGAAAAATAAATAGGGTAAGGATATTTTTTACATTCCACAATGTCCAATAACTTAGATTACACATAATGAGGCCAGTTCTTTTCCAAATTTCAACAATACTATTCTAAATGAACAATAAAACACTTTTTAGAAATTTTTTCATGAATGAAGAACCTAATAGGTGTCTTTTCATTCAAGAAATCTCAATAAATATGAACACAATAGTCATCACCAACATGGTTCATGTATGCATTGGCTTGGATGTATAGATGAAAACATGTGGTGAAAATCAATACTTTTAATTATGAATTTTCATGTATAGAGGATAGGAAATCAATTCATTCCCAAATATTTTAATATTTTTTGAATATTAGAAAGATTTAGGCATCTAGATGATGGCACTGCATTTCTCCAAGTATTGAATCAACTAGAAACAAATTCTTTAATTGTGAATGGGAAATGGGTATTTAAATATTCATTGAAAATGGAATGGGACTATATTTTAGGGAGATAAAATATTGGAGGTTGTAGAATTTTTGATCTAGGGAATATATAAGAACAATGTAGAAGAGAGGGCCCACAACATAATATTTGCAATAGATTTTCTGTGTGTTATGGGAGTCCAGAAAAAAATATAGTGATGGGAAATATATCTCCCAATAGATAATTAAGATCCATGTGATATTTTTTGTAAATAAATTATGTTCTATCCATGTTAAAAATACTAGTTCATTGTCCCTAATATATTTTATAATGAGGGTTGTTCTAGAGAATGAATGGGGAGATGGATTGATTCAGGGGACAAAATTTTGTTGGAAACCATAATGAGATAGTCTCCAATTAAAATTTTATCGATCCTTCATTTCGAATGTGATGAGAATTTGAGGCTTAGATAGAGATGTAAGAGTATCTACCATCTTTTTATTCATTTCCTATTATGATTTAGGTACCTCTTTCAGAGATGATGTGAGGCCAAAGGATAGCAGACTTATTATGTGTTGGAAATTTAACAATAATAACATTGAGGTGGAATTTGTCTCCATAGTGATGGTGAGATCCTTTCAAGGTAGATCCAAAATTCCTTGGGATCTTGTATATAATATTATAAAGAGTATGTTGTTAATCAATCAAGGAATGGATTTGAAACATTCATGGGGGGAAGGTAATGTTCAAGCTGATATGTTAAAATGAAAGTGGATCCCAAATGAAAAAAATATTATGTCATTGTACTAGTTATTTTTAAAATGAGTTTATGTTGTTCATTATTGGGGAAACATTTGGTCTATAAATTGTTTTACCCCATTGATTTCTTCTCAAACTATATATAATGATAAAATGATAATGTTAATGAATAGTAGCCTCATATCCTAAAAATTATACCAAAAAGTGGCAACAAACTCTAAACCATCCATATAGTCCATCAAATACATACTCCCTTTATCAACATTGTTACCTCATCAATTCTCTCTTGTATTAGTATGATTGAATAACAGTGATATAGGAACTCCTTTAGAGTGTCCATTCATTACATTTCTCATAGTTTTCTATACAATGTTTGGATGACCACCCATCACTTTTCCTGACAACGTAACATATATTAATCCAATTTGACTATCTTCTCAACAAGAGTTTCTATGTGGTCAATTATAGTATGGATAGAATCATTACATGACTCATGTATCTCACATCTACCCTCTATAGTAAAAGTAAGTGGGTGGTGTAGTCGAAACTCCCTCATTAAACCAGACATTCTTTTCAAAAACCTCTATGGGTATCTTTTCTTAAATTGCATGAATCCAGAAAACTTCTCTCATAAACGATCCCTTATTTCCTCCATGGGTAAAACAACCATCAATATCCTATCATCGTATCAATATGTGTCATCATCGAGGAATAGCTATAAAATTCCAAACACATGTCTTAAAACATATAACAATAACTTAGTACATTTTTATAAGAGGAATATCACAAAAATTCACAAAATTTAAATTTCCTAAACCTTACCACGCAATCAAAATTGAGGTGTTATCACTATCTGTAACCATCCTACACCTAATTTATGGTCTACATGGGTAAACACATTATCAGTATTCTAATTCCATTAGTCACCGATTTATTCAAATTATGAATCATTTTACCATTTTCCATTAAATATTGTCCACCCTTTTAAATTCAATTTCACAAGTTTGGGAAAATAGATAAAAATCAACAACTTACCAAAACTATGTTTTCTCTTCTCTTACAAAAATGATATAAGTAATAAAATAATCTTAAGTCCATGGAATGTTAAATTCTTACTCAAATATCAGTTACTACCTGGAAACAAGTCAAAAAACAAAGAATCTCAACAATTTTATGAAAAATTAATCAATCACAAAAATGTATGTCACCCAAGGACAAATAATATCAAATTGTTACAACAAACACCATTAAGAGAAATCAAAACCCTGGAACATTGGTTTTCCCCTTTACATGGGTTTTAACATCTAATGAATGAGCTCATATCCAAGTCCCAATTCTCCCAAATATCTTATCTAACTTCCCTAAATAGTTAAATGAATGAAAAGCCATGAAAACTGTTAAGATACTAATATTTAATTCATTTGATTGGGTTCCACACCACGGTGCTCCGATCTAGACCGCTAAATGACCTCATGTTAGACACCCCATATTCCAGAGTCTTATGACTAGAAGGGAGGTTCTTCTATATTGATCATGGAGAGACAATTACCACATTTATTATAGTGATACACTAGCAGAAAATAAGATATAAATACTAGACAACATATAATCATAACATGAAAGTATCAGTCTCACACGATGGCCATAACTGGAAATACAATACCAAAACTAAATAAGAAAATATTCCAATTAAATTTAAATGTTATGTGCCCAAAAAACTCAAAATAAACACAAAAATGACTCCCCTAATCGTGTCCAAAATCATGAATAATTTCCTCATCCATTATCCATACCAACTCATCCATTTAACATAGTGACTTTAACCTTTACTATACCTTCAACTATTAAATCTATTCGGCTACCATTCAGGATGCCCATGTAGCATGAGAGTAGAACTCATTAGTCCCACACAAATGGTTTGTAAAATAGTATCTTGTCAATAATATTGAGTGTAGTCGAATAAAGAAATATTTAAAATGAATTTGTAAATAGTTATCATGTTTTATTATTATTCTTCATCTATCCAAATAAATCCATGGGTTCCCGAGTACACCCACACCTCCATACCTCATTCAGGCCTTGAAGGAGTAAGAACCATTTTAAATTATCAATTCATAGTTCAATAAAAATGGTATTTGATTATCCATTTTCATATAAATTTATTATATGGTTATTTGGAACCAATGTCCAATGAAAACAATTATGGTGTGAGTCATCCTAACTAGGTTCTAGTGGGATTTGGAAAAAGCAGACCATGCCCCCCACACATGATTATAAATTATTTATCAATATGAGATTATTAACTTATAGACACATTCCTATAAAAGTTTGTCACATGATTTAGTACTATGGGCTTCAGAAGTGGAAGATTATGTCCTATGCACATTTATCAAATACGTTTTTTACTATGGGATTTGGATGCTACAGACCATGCCTCACCCATGTTAATCAAACAATTTTTCACTACTTCCTTCAAAAGTAGTAGGATGTTCCCCCCTCATGATTACCAAACTACCATTCAAAATAGAATTTTTATATAGTACACTATGTCCAACACAAATTTATAACTCACTTTATACATGTATCAAAATATATCACACCATTACACGGAGATGATTATCACATGTTTTCACATTATAATAGAAACCAAGATTATTAAACATTAATTATATTATCATTATTAACTATAAAAAATTTCCATTAATTGATTCGAAAATTAATAAATCCAATTACATTAATTAATTCAACAATTAATTGGTCATAGAAATTTACATTCATTATTTCAATAATTAAATTATTTTATCAAACCCATTAATATATTCACCAATTAATTAATCAAAAATATATAGTTAATTTGTTCAATAAAAAATTAACAATATATCATCCATTAATTAATTAAACAATTAATTAATAATTTTTCAATGTTAACATCCAATAATAAATTCACTAATTAATTATTCATAATTCAAAATTCAACATTCCGATAAATAATCCTAGAATTAGTTATCCTCAATTCCAAAATTTATGTATTCATTCAAATCCCAAATTCTTGAATTAATTAATTGACCACATTAAATAATTCAATTTTGATTTAAAATTAAAAAATTATCCCTATAAATTCTATAATCACATACACATAATTGATATCTGGACTATGGGATTTTAATAATAGACCACCAACCCTATAGTAACCCTTCTTTTATTATACAATAAAACCTGATTTATTACATAAACGATTCACTTGATACAACATATAAGATCGAGAGGTCTAGTGTCTTTGGGGAATTGTAACATTATATAACAACTTAGAATATAAAACACACGACATTTTTATTGAAAACATCCTTTATAAGACCACTACATTCCCTCATACATAGCATTGCATGGGATATCCTAAGGACATGCATAAGAATAGGGTGAGCTATAAAGCCCAGTAAGGA
The DNA here is from genome assembly GCA_963277665.1 of Viscum album. Classification (NCBI taxonomy): domain Eukaryota; kingdom Viridiplantae; phylum Streptophyta; class Magnoliopsida; order Santalales; family Viscaceae; genus Viscum; species Viscum album. Next base: position 365,917 of record CAUJRU010000254.1, read on the forward strand.
AATAAACATGAAACAAAATGAGGAATGAAATACATTTTTCTGAATAGGCATATCAACGGGGAAAAAGAGAAACATGAAAATAGTCATGATAAAGCATGATAATCATAACATGGAAATGCGGCAACAACACTTAACATGGAATTAGCAGGAGCCAAGGCTCATTGCACATGGGGCATGAGTAAAACCTCATTGCACATGAATAATGAGTAAACCCTCATTTCACATGAATTATCATAATTCAACACCCGTAGCACATGACGTATCTTGATTCTATACTTTACCCAATGCATTAGAATTCTATCAGGGTGCACCCTTCTTAAACAATTCATTTCTTGCATAAGTGTGCAACATAGATCATGGATTCAATGAACATCATGAGTTATTCCATGATTAATTAATGTAGAATAAATACATTAATTTACCATTCAATATGTGCATGTGTATAAAGGTGAATACTTTTGATAGAGACATGGGTATGGTATTCGCTACACAATGAACTTGTCTTGGAAAAACATGGTGCAATTTCTGCTGCAAAATAGCTGACATAAGGATTGATGATAATGGTTTATGAGAGAGTAAAGAGTGTATCATCATATGAAAATAAAATGGAAAGTAATAGGGTCATGTAGATACATTTCCCAGCAAACGTAATAGAATTTAGATTCATAATACAAAAGAATCAATTGGATGTAAAATAAGAGAGAGAAATCATGCATGTAATTTATGCATGGTAACAGGTGTACATTGGAGGAATTAATTAGAGAGAAAGGGGTTTCCCATTATCTAAACCTTAAAAGGATAGTATGGGGAAGGTTCAAATTTATTCCCCAATGTTTGTAATTGAATAAAAGTGTATAAAAACATAATGAAAATTGGACAAAATGTGAAAGGAACAAATCCCTTACATGGAAGTGTCAAACCAAAGACATGGGAGAGGCTTGTGGGTGGCTTCTTAGGAGCTTGGTTCACCTTTGGAGGATTCTAGAGAGAGGAGGGTAGGGTATGGACAAACTAAAAATTCTTTGAGTTAAGGGAAAGTGGGATCTAGGGTGGGTTTATATAGGAAAGGAGGGGGAATAGTTTATTATTTAGGATTGGGACACCTCATATTAAACTAATCAATACCATAAACCAGACCATGGTTTTTTCCCATGGTTTCATCCAACATGGAGTGGAAAATAATATTTTATAATGCCAATGGCTGAACATCTTAAAATTATAGGTTTGATTCTGTGGAGGTGAGTAACACTCTCCCAGAAATCAATTAAAAATGAAAAAATGTTTTATTAGCCTTGAAGGGTCCACTAAAACATTGTAAAATAAATCATACTAATATATAATCACATAATTTTAATTCTAAAACATATATTAGTTCTACATAATTTTTTTTATAATTTTATTACGTCACAATTGTGTCATTATGATGTCATTAAACACATTACATATTTATATTGTATTTAATTTTTACCCAAAAATTTGACTATCTCAAAAAATTATGAAACATTCACCGTCGGATAATTAGACGTCCAGATTCAAAAAATAATATTCATTTTTTATAAATAATTTTTAAATTATGTGAATTTTCACTTTTAAAATAAAAAATGACATTTATAAAAAATTCATGGGTTTTGAAAAAAATTTGCTTCCAAACCATAAAAAAAATTACAATTTCATTCATAAAATTACATGATAATTTATTTTTAATAAAAATTAATTTGGTAATTATAATTTAAATGTTTTATTAAAATATTATTCAATTCAGAAATCCATTAATTCATCAAAATAGATTTTATAGTTGAATATTAACTAAAAATAATATTTATACATTAAAAAATATTTACAAAGTAACAATAATAAAATGAATGAAAATTCTTTAAAAAAATATTTTACATACTTATAGTGCTAGAATATTGTTACATAACCCCTTATAACACCTGAATAATACTGAAGGGTATCGTGGGCGATGGTGAAAGGCTCTTTGGGTGGCTCAGATAACATTGCTTGAGTGGTAATCTCAATTAAATTCTACATCTCCCATAGTCGGTTCCACTCAAGCATAACATGTTCAAGCTTGGCTTGGGATTGGTCAAGAGCGAAGCCCAATGACATCAAATCCTTTCTTAGCTCCGCCAACTGGGCTTCGTACAGGGCCAGTCTATTGGTTGAGGCCATCACTTCCATTGTCTTAGTAAATTTGATTTGTTAAATCCCTAGATTTATACAAATCATGTGATCACTATTCAATATCTTTATTACCAATGGTCACAATAAATAATAGTATTTTAAAATCCAAAAACATAAAACCAATGAAGTTCACAATTTATATAACAATAATAAGAAATTTAATTATATGAAGAAGAATTTCCACTAATGAAATTTTGGGCTGTTAAAATATTCCCCCCTTATAAAATTTCACCTTCAAAATTTATTTTTTCCACAATAAAATAGATGTGGGTAACTTTTCTTCATCACTTTCTCTAATTACCATGTCGCTTCTTCAAACTTGTAGTTTCTCCACAACACCATGATGAGGGGAATTGTTTATTTCATAGAATTCTTTCACTACGATCTAAGATCTTCACTGGTTGCTCCTCAAAAATAAGATCATCATCTAGCTGTACAACCTCTGAAAATAGTACATGATAAGGGTTTGGTATGTACTTCCTTAAGAGGGATACATGATAGACATCATGTACATGGTCCATAGTATGTGTAAGTGCTAGTCGATAGGCCACAACCCTAACATGATCAAGAATCTCGAAGGGTCCAATGTACCTAGAACATAACTTCCCTTACTTTCCAAGCCTCATGACCATTATCCATGGTGATATGCATAGAAATACCATTTCTCCATCATTAAACTCAAGGTCAGATTGACGGTTATCTACATAACTCTTTTATCAACTCTGGGCTTCTTTGATATGATACTAAATGTTTTTCAACTTCTCAAACATTTCTCTGACCATTTCCGGTCCTAGCAGCTTACGCTCACCGAATTCATCCCAACATGCACATGTTCTTCACCTATTCCCATACAAGGATTCATAAGGTGTCATTTGGATGCTCAAGTGGAAACTGATATTGTAGGATAATTCAACCAGTGGAAGATGTTTTTCCCACCCTCCATTAAAGTCCAAAGAACATGATGTTAAAATATCTAAAAGTGTCTGAATAGATCACTCAGATTGGCCATAAGTTTGAGGATGATATGTTTTACTAATGTTCAGTTTATTATCTAGAGCCTATTGAAGACTCTTCCAAAACATAAATGTGAATGATGGATCTCGATCGGATACAATAGATGGTGGTACTCCATATAGTCTTACCACATCCATGATATATATATATATATATATATATATATATATTCCTACCAATCCAATGAGAAATCTTCACGAATTTAAATGAAGTATGCATCCATTGTAAGACAGTCCACAACAACCCAGATTTCATTGTTTCCTTTGGATGTCTTCGAATGTCCAGTGACAATGTCCATGGTGATGTTCTACCATTTACATGCTGGTATGGGAAATGGTTAAATCATACCCTTAGACTTCATCCTCTCAGCCATCACTTGCAGACACACCAGGCACTTTGATGTATACCCAATGATCTCTATCTTCATATTATCCCACCAATAGTGCTCTTGGAGATATCCATACATATTTGTGTTTTTGGGTGAATAGAGAAATTTGAACTGTGTGCTACATCCAAAAGTTCCATATTTAGCTCTATACATGATGGAAGACATAATATTTTCCTAAATCTTGCAATTCCATCTTCATTAACATTGAACTACGAGGATTTCACTTTTCGGATAGCTTCTAATTTCTTCTGAATACCCACATCATACTTTTGAGCATTATTTAACCTTTCCAAAAGATACGGTTGAGCAATAATTTGTGAAAGGAATGATGATTTATCCTTCTTTATGATACCCATGTCCATCATCATCAAGTCAAAGAATATTTAATCATTCTCAATGTTCATCAATGAAAGAATCATTCGGTCCTTTCTACTTAGAGCATATGCTTCCTTGTTTGTGTTATCATGGTATGGATTGAGCAGTCATAGTCTCTGATCAGCTCTATCCATATTCGTTGACGCATGTTCTAGTATTTCAATGTGAATATATACTTTTGGATTTTGTGGTAAATATATATTTTACACTTCACTCCAAAGAGATATTTCCGAAAAAATGTAAAAGTGAAGATCTCCGCAAGCAACTCAAAATCATGTGTCAGATAATTCTACTCATGAAAATTCAATTTCCATGGAGCATAGGCAATGACTATGTCATTTTTCATGAACATACTGCCTAGCCCCTTATTTAAAGAATTAGTGAATACCACAAAATGTTCTCCACTTATGGGAAGATAGAGGCCGTGCATAGCGATATGTCACCTTTTTAACTCATTGATGCTTTCTTCACATTCAACACTCCAATAAAACATTACTCCATTTTGAGTTATCTTGGTAAGAGGGTTGGAAAATCATGAGAAATTTCTCACAAATCGTCGATAATATCCACCTAACCCCAAGAAGCTATGGTTATCTGTTACAGATATTGACCTCGGTCATCCCTTAATTGCATCTGTTTTTTGAGGGATCCACAAATATCCCATGTCATGTGATGATATGGACCATGAATGAGATCTCCTTCAACCAGAACCCACACTTGTTGAACTTTTCATAGAGATTCCCATTCTTCACGTTCTCTAGTACAGTTCTTAGATTCTCCCCATGATCCTCCTTGGTTTTGGTGTATATCACAATATCATCTATAATTACTACCACAAATTCTTCAATATAATACCTATTGCCTCTATTCATCAATTCAATGAAGATTGATGGAGCACTAGTGAGTCTGAAAGGGGTTACTATGAATTCATAGTGCCCATATATTGTAGAAAATGTAGCCTTGGGGATATCACCATTATTCACCCTTACATGATTATATCTTGACTGAAAATCCACCATGGAGAGGTAATGAACTCCACGCAGCTGATCAAAAAATTCAGCGATTCGTGGGAGATAATACTTGTTCTTTATCATGATTTTGTTAAGCTCATGATAATAGATGAAAAGGTGCGTTGAGCCATCATTCTTCTTGATGAAAAGGACTAGTTCACCCCATGGTGATGAACTTGGGCGTATAAAACCTTTATCCAGACTCTCCTGTAGTTGTTTCTCCTGCTCCTCAAGCTCCACAATAGACATTATTTATGGAGACTTGGATATTGGAAACACCCTAGGTATAAGATCAATTGAGAATTAAACATCTCTTCTTGGAGGAAGACCATAAAATTCCTGGGAAACACTTCTACGAATTCCCAAAAAATAGGCTTGTCTTCAAGGATGATTTCCTCCTTAGACTCAATTATCTAAGCCAGATATGCCTGCTTATAGAGCAGTAATATCCATTCTTGAGATGATGGAGCTAAAGAAGATACATCTTATTCCTTGAACTTGTATAAAATCGGGTGTCTATTCTGCACATGGAGAGTGATTTTCCTCTCACAACAATTGATGTTGGCTCTATATAGGGAAAGAAAATCCATGTCAAGAATTGCATCATATTCCAACAGAGGGAGTATGATAAGGTTCGTCGGGATATTCAATAAATAGATTATGATAGGGGGAGTTATATTCATAGGATTTAATGATTTCCTGATTTTCCATACTCACTAACATATTTACTTCCATGATTTTTAGTGGTGTTGGGATTTTTATACTAAACATTTGAGATATAAAAGAATGCGTAGAATCATGAACGATAACCCTCCCATTCACTTTTTGATTCAGGTTCTACCTTATCCAATATAGACATGGGATGAATACATTAAACTATTGAACACATAAAGTTTATTCCAAGGACAACAATGGATGAATTATAAAAATCGTTTATTTCCATAACTTTTTGATTCTATATTCTTCATTCAATGTTATCCATAATCTATATTCTAACATATATACTTAGGGTAATTTTTTTAAGTCCCTTAATAATGGTTTCGACTAAGCTGGTGAATTTACCAAAGCCAATACCTTGGGAGTGTCGTAACTAATATTCTAGTAAGGCTATTTTTCGTGCACCAGTTCTCGTTCAAGTCTAGCTCAAAATGGAGTTTTCTAGTTTTACCCCTCAGATACATCAGTTCAGAGACGCCTCTACTTGCTCGTATCCAGGCAAGGATGTATTTTCTTGTTAAACCACTTATTCAATAGTCACCAATACTTATGATGTTTTTATTATACTTATTCATTACTCTAAGACTTCACTAGGGTTTTCTAATCCAAATCCCGAAAATAACTAAACATATCCTCTAATAGCAACAATTAAAACCCAACTTTTTATTACACACGTAAGCCTAATTTATTATATAAACTCATCACATGATACAACATGGAAGACAGATAGGTCTAGTTTCATTGGTTCTTAGGAACAATACATAACGTCTTAGAACTTAAAACACATAATATCTTTATTGACAACTTCCTTTCCATGAACATTAAATTCCATCATACATAGCATTGCATGGGATAACCTGAGGACATTCATATGAAAACGGTGAGCTATAAAACCCAGTAAGGGAATAAAATGGAATAAAATTATGAATACAATACATTTTAGAAAATATATATCAATGGAGAATAATAGAAACTTTAACATATGCATGATAAAGCATGACAATAAAAACATTGAAATGTGGCAACAATGCTTAACGTGGAATTATCATGAGCCCAAGATCATTGCAAATGGAGAATGAGTAAAACCTCATTGCACATGATGAATGAATAAACCCTAGTTTCACTTGAATTATCATGATTCAGCACCCATTTCACATGACATATCATGATGCTATACTTTAACAAAAGCATTGGAGCACTGTCACGGCTCACCCATCTTAAAAATTACATTTCATGTATAAGTGTTCCACATATATCATCGAATCAATGAACATCATAAGTAATTACACAATTATGTAATGTGGAATAAATAAATCAATGTACCATTATGTATGTATATGTGTATAAAGGTGAATAACCTTGATCGGTACATGGGTATGGTATTCACTACACAATGATCTTGGCTTGAAAAAACGTGGTGCAATTTTAGAAGAATAACAACATGACATAATGATTCATGAAAATGGTTGATTGGAGGGAAAATGGTGTCTCATCATATATACATGAAATGGACTATAAGTGGATCATATAGATACATGTCCCAACAAAATTATTGGAATTTAGGTGCATAATACCAAAGAATTATGTGGATGTAAAAGAAGAGAGAGAAATCCCTCATAGAATTTCATCATGGTAATAGGTGTACATGGGAGGCAATAATTATAGAGAAAAGGGTCTACCATTATCCTAACATACAGATGGCAGTATGGGGAAGGTTTGAAATTATACCCCAACATTTTTTATTGAAAAAAGAGCATAATAACTTAATGAATATTGGACCAAATGAGCTTGGAAGAAATACATAACATGGAAGCGTGATCCCAAAGGCTTAGGATAGGCTTGAGAGATCCTTCTTGGGAGCATGAGGAACCTTGGGTGGATTATAGAGAGTTTAGGGAAAGGGTTGGTCAAAATCTAATTTCTTTTAGTGAAGAGGAAGTGGGAGAATGGGTGGGTTTATATAGGAAAGGTGAGGGAATTCTTTATTATTTAGGTTTGGGACACCTCACATAAAACTAATCAAAACCAAAAACTAGACCATAGTTGTTGCCCAAGGTTTTTTAGAACAGTGTTTAGAATACAATATTTTTATGTCCAATGACCAAAAGTCTTAAAATAATAGGGTTTCTTATGTGGAGGTGAGTCACATTATCAAGGAAAACAATTTAAAAAGACAAAATGTTTTATAAACCTTGAAGGGTCCACTAATACTTTGCAAAATAAATCAAAAAAAATCTAAAATCACATTATTTTAATGATAAAACATATATTGGACGCCCATATTGTTTTTGGTATTTTATTACATCACTATTGGGTCATTATGATTTCATAAAATAGATTATATATTTTAACGGTATTTAATTTTTACCCAACAATTCGACTGTCTCACATAATTATGAAAAATTCACCATTGGATGATTTTGACGTCCGGATTCAAAAAATAATATTCATTTTATCTAAATAATTATTTTATATAAGTTTATTTCTACTTTTAAAATAAAAACCCACTTTATCGAAAAGTCATGGGTTTTGAAAAATATAGATTTCAAACCATAATAAAAATTAAATTACCATTCCTAAAATTATATGATAATTTATATTTATTAAAAACTAATATGATAATAATAATAATATTTAATTAAAATATTATTTAATTTAAAAATCCATTAATTCATCAAAATGGATTTTTTAGTTGAATATAAACTAAAATTACTATTTGTGCCTTAAAAACTATTTACAAAGTAAAAATAATAAAAAAATTGAAAATTTTTATACAAAAATAATGCACATCATCATAGTGCTAGGGTCATGTTACATAACCCCTTATAAGACCAGCATAATACTGAAGGGTTCGATGTGCGATTTTGACAGACCCTTGGGGTGGGTGAGATAAAATAACTTGTGTTGTAATATCTATTAACATACACTTCTCCCATAGTCAGTTCCGTTCAAGCTTAACATGTTCATGTTAGGCTTGGACATAGTCAAGAGTGAAGCCCAATGATGCCACCATTTTTCTGTGCTCTAATAAATGGGATTCATATGGGGAATATCTACTGCATGAGGCCATCGCTTCCGTTTTATGAGTAAACTGGATTTGTTAAAGTTATATATTTATACTAATCATGATATCATTGTTCAACGACTATATTAACAACATCAGAATTCATAATAGAATTTTAAAATCCCAAAACATAAAACCAATAATGTTCTAATTTTATATAGCCATAATGAGACATTTAATTAGATTGAGAGGAATTTCCATTAATGAAATTTTGTTTCATTAAATACCACGATTAGCTAATAAACAATCACCCAACAATGATCCCCAACATTCAGCGGAGTAGCGATGTATAAAGAGATCATGATCTATTTAAAAAATCATGATTATAGAATCAATGACCATTTAAATTTAAATCTATATCTACAATCCATGATATAGATCTGAAAAATAGGTATATATATAATCAAAATAGATAATAAAATACCATAAGTAAAGAGATAAGTAAGGAAGAAGAACGGTAAAATGACTGGAATGATATCATATTATCGAGTCGGTTGAATTTCATGATTTGGGATTAGAATCACATATAACTAAGGTTATGAGTTATTTAAATCTATTTTGAATGCTCCGAAATCAAGAAATAATAATTACGGTCAAACAGGGGTTGATTTAGGACTAAAATGGGGGTTCTGGAATTTTTAAAACGAATTTTTGGGTTAATTTATTTATAGCACATAGTTTTCTGGGCATGAGAACCCTCTTTCCCCTAACCACACACCTAAGACATCCACCGATTTTATATGGGTGGTTTATTTATCCTAAGAAGAACTACTAGAAAATAAGGATATACCTATTGTTCAAAATCATTGGTGTATCCCCTTAATCTATTGGTATAGGATCTACCCATGGTGTTGTGAACCGTATATGATTAATGTGTCGGTATAGACATATACCCATAGTTCATAAAATATTAGTTCATGAAATATCAATTAAAATAACTATAACTGTGGTTTGAAAAAATCAGGGTTATAGATTCTTATTAAAACAATTATTCCTCTTATATGATTTGATACTAGAACATTCTTCTTACAAATGAATGACTTTACAAATATCATATAACACATTTTATGTTCTCATTTTCATATATATATATATGCATGTATATATATAAAAAAATTATACTAAATTATTTCCTATTAATATTGTTTAAAAAATTATACAACCAGTTCCCATGTTTTGGAAAAACCATGGATATATGTTTTCCCATGGAATTTTTAACCTCACAGAATCTATTTCCACGCTATAAAAGAATATGGAAATATGAGTGACGTATACTCATAGTTTTCATATTTTCCAAGGGTATAAGTCCATATCATGAGAAAAACATTTTCCCATGACACATAGTCCCATGGTTTATAAAAGACTGTGGTTATATGTCATTCCCACGTAATGTATTTCTTTATAAGAAATCCTATTTCCAGGATTCTAAAAACACCATGAGTATAGCTGCCCATTAATTTTTTTTGGAGAACCATGGGTATATGTCATTTGCATCAATAGTTTTCTCATGGGTATATGGGTGACCTCTACCCATTTTTTTCAATACAATTAGTATAAAATTATATTGTAGTATTGATGGATCACATTTGGAAAGACCATGCCCCAACAATGCAATTTTCCACTTTCCAACAATGTATGCTTTTCTGGGATGGGACCATAGTCATGGAAAATTGTGTGCTAGTTTTTCACTAAACTATTTATTTTATTTTTCATAAATTACCACCCAAACAAAACCCTAGGTAAACCGCAAATTAAAATACTAAATATAAAGAAAAATAGTACATAAAAATGAGCTCGATAAAAAATTGAATTGTTCTAGATCTTATAGAGATAAGACCCAGAAATCCATCCATTAATAATTTCAAATGAAATAATATCATCAGTAATAATTACTCAATTGGAAATGAAGGAAATTCATAATATAAGATATCAGGATCTCAATCATCATGTAATCATTATCATAAGGAAGGTTTTTTAAGACATGTTCATTTTTTTGTTGTAATACTCCAACAACCCATTTAAATAATTTTATCCAACTAGCTAGTCTCTTGATACTCATTTATGCATTGTGGAGAAAAAAATCTAAACCTCATCTGCCACTAGTTTTTTAATGCAGTCTAATTATATTTAATGATAAATTCAATTCATAAACAATATATCTTATAAATAAATAACTATATTGAGTGAATAATATAGATATATCAAAGATTTCCCTTTTTAATTAGATAAATATTATTCTAAAACTCTCTATGTTGAAATGGTATACCATTTACGATATAGTCAAATTCATGATATTGTGACTAGTTATATATAATTAAAATATATTGTCCAATGACGAAAAGAATTTAGATCTGTCAATGGAAATATGATGATATCAAAATTCATAAATTATAAATGATAACCATATATTCATAAAAAATATTTGTTTTCTAATAAATTCATCTCTTTTGAGAAATAAAGAAAATTTGAATAATAATAATAACATAAGCTTTCATAATTGAGTATTATTTATAAACCCACTGAAAATATATTGAATACTATAATGGGAATGAAATTCTTATGGTGGAGGCAATTTATATTAATATCAAATATTTTCAAAAGAAAAAATTAATTTTAACATTTAACAAAATAATTAAAAATTCTACTTTTGGAAAATTATTTTAAATATTCCATAAAAATTGTAAAAAATAAAGGCTAAAATAAAATTTCATTAATCTATAATTTCCCTAAGAATAATGATATTTGAAAATTAATTTTCTAATATATTGATATTGAATAAAATATACCAGATCAAAAATAAAAATAAGATATGATTTTGTTTTTAAACATTTCAATTTAATGTGTTATATTAAATAAATCATTATTTATAATTTACAAATAAAAATTAAATTTAAATTCTTCAATGGGTTAGTATAAACACCCCAAAAATGTTAATAGGTGTATAATACGAAATATGTCTTAATAGAGTGAAAGTTGAGATGAAATCCCTTACCTTAGGCATGAATCTACATATACGTTAACTATCATACTACGTAATAAAATTATTTAAATTATTATATTATATAAGAACACATTCCATTTTTATTATTTATGTTATTAATTTTTTAACATGTCATATTTAATTACTTAATCCATGATGTACATGTAAAATATTTTGATGATATTTGGTTTATATGTCAAAAATTCTTTTGGTAAGGGGAATATGAAAAATTGGGTCAATGTTCCACCATACCCAGAATAATAATATGGAAATAATTATCATTTTTAGTTAAAATATGATATTTTTTGAAGAATCATACTGTAATGTTATGAGAAATTAACTGCATGATAATAATTTATATGATATCTTGTGAGTAAGACATCAATTATTCAATTATCAAGATGAAAAAATGTATGTATTATATTATATCAGTATAATGATAAATATATCTTATGTTTGATGTTATTTATTTAAATATTCATAAATATTACTATCATGTTATTAAATGGGAAAAAATAAATTACAACTCTTCACAGATGTGATAGTCTATATATACATGTGAATGATATTATTATTTTTTAATTAAAGGATGGTTCAAAAAATATTTTATATACTAATTTTTCTAATTATAAATATTTCATGAATAATATGTATATATTAAAACCATCATTATTACCAACTGTGAGAGACGATGATGGAAAATTAGTTAAATCAGTTCGTGAGGAAGTACTCTTCAATAAAAAAAGATAGTTTCATTTCCATTTGATATAAGAGGAGATGGATATATATTATTCCATTATAATAAAAAAATATTTTAATATGTAAGGAACTATATATTTTATTTATTATTGATTTATATAAATCAAAACATGTGGAAGAATAAAAAATAGAAAATATATAGTATAGAACTATATCTCTTCTTCAAATAACCTATTTCAGTTTATAGATAAACACATCCATGTATCGTTTTGGATCAAAACATGACCTCTAGTTCATGTGGAGGGATATATAGAAGTTATTATAGAGGTATTATCTAAACTAATTATCTCTTTAAAACAAATAGGATAGAAGATGGGGTAACCTTTAATATTTGGTGGAGAGGAAATACATTCAATTTTTAAAAAGAATAAAATATAGCAATGTACCACTTAAGTAAAATAGATCATAAATAGAATATTAATTAATATTTATTATAATAGGGTTAAAATAGTGATATAAAATAGATATTAATAAATATAAATGGTCATTGTAATCTTTTTTCATTATATTTACCCCTAAGATAACCAGTTATAACAATAAATTTTGTGAGAGATTTTACTATTTCTTCTATTCAATATGAAAAATAAATTTATTTTTCCTTTATTAAAATATGAATTATTTTTAGTAAAAATATGGAAAACGTTTTATCATATTATATTCACATAATTAGAAGAAATTAATTTTAAATTAATCATGAAAGGCATTATGAAAAACATGTTTTAAAACATAAGAATTTTTAAGTATATTAATATTTTTATACCAAATTCAAGTGTATACTAAATAAAAATGACCATATTATCATTATAAATAATTTAATGTAATAAAATTCCCATTTATTTTTTTAATAAAATATATCTTTTTATATTATATAAACAACTAGGTCGTTTTCAATCTTAATAATAATTATTCACTATTCATTGAAAAATAAAACCTACCAATAAAATCCATAATACTCACACCAATATAATTTTTTAAATTATGAAATAAAACATTAATTTTTTTTTCAAAATATAAATTACACTTTTTATAAATACTGGTTTTAAATATATTATTATAACATATTAAATTCATTTCCCAAATAAATAATGGTTTTCCTATAAATTAAAATTTTCAAAATTTTCCTATGACACGTTATAATATAATTAATGGATTTAAATTAGATATTAATATAGTTTAATATATAATTTCCTTTTTTCTTATAAGACTCACATATGTCAAACATTATTTGAAAAAATAACATATTGAATATCTTATTCATCTTTCTTAGAACTAGTTCTGAGGCATGAAGACTTCATATCAACAAACAATCCAAATAATTTTTTTGGTGATCTTTATAACAATTAGGATAATAAATAACAATATATTAAACTAAACATAAACTATTAAATGAATGTTTACAACATTCTAATATAAGAGTATATTAACAGACATAACAGTGTTGACCGTTATCCGATTGATTTGGTGTTTTACAAGTGGTGATAAAATTTCAATGAAGTCAATAAAATTCTATTACGAATGCTTGATACTATGAAACATTGTTTTTATCACTTACATATATCACAATAAATTAGTTTTAGGAATAATAATCAATGGTCCTCTATAAATTGAAAAAATAAGCAACCAAGGCATTACAATGAAGGTTTACAAACACAGGTGTGTATCTCAACCTTCAAATTTGAATCAAGTTATGATTAAAAAGAATGTGGAGTATTGATGGACCATATTAACCTCATTTCCCTTGCTAATTGTTTTCATAATTTAGTCACCACCATATAACCATGTGTTACATTCAATTGATAACCCCATCTTTTCCATACCAATCATTTCCATCATTATCATATCCAACTAATAAGTGTTGTTATTACTTTAGTAAATTATTTCATCATCTATGGATGACTCTGACTATTCAGAGTCACCAAGATTATGTTCTTCTTTTGAACTATGTAGTTTACCTGAGTCCATTAGAAGTAATAAATTCATATAATTCCTAAACCTATGAACGATATTTCTGATAATATTAATTATCATTAGTATAACCATATGTTCATCCATCAAAGCCTCTCTATCTGGTAGTTTTCTATATGGTAATGGTATGACTGATCATTATTTTTTTGGTAATCTACCATAAAAACATTTAAAAAATATCAATGTTTTGTTATATCAAACTCAATTGATTTCCATCACTAATAGAGCACCATCCTAAGAAGTTTCTTCAAAAAATTTCAGACTAATGTTTTTCTCAAAAATCATTCATTTTCATATAGAACTTATATAATTTATCTATCCACAACATCATTTCTAGTCAGGTTCAGATTATTCTCTATATTTTATTTATTGAAACTAATATCTCATCTAAGGAGAATTTTTCATTTCTTCATCCAACATGTGGTATAAATTATTATCATCACCAAATTTGACAAGAATACATAATTTATAATTAACTTATAACATATCTATTTCATTTGAATAAATATGAATATATGTGAAAGTTCATATGGTCTTGGTAATCTAACTTCAAGACTCCCACTAGACCAATGATTCTTCTGATGTTTCATTCCCATACTAAATGTTGGACTTCCATTCACCAAATATTTTGTTATATTCATGACCTCTACCAAAATTGGAAAATACATTACTGAGTGTGGTCTCTTACTCCAATAATTAATAGTTAGTGACTGAATCATCTTCTCAGCTACAAAATTTTGTTATAAATTCCATTAAATAGTATTAACATTATTTTTTCTCATTTTCTTATAAATGTTATCAATGTTGTTTAAAGATTATTCCCCCTAATTTTTTGTCATGAGATATTTTGAAAATAAATTCATACACATTCTTAGAGAAATCATTCCACTAAATTATTTCTTGGGAAACATTCGATTTATTCATCATGAATTATATTGTAACCTTAGGAGTGTCGTAGTTATTGATGATAGGAATGTACAATGATCTTATACATGAGTGAATAAGGAATGGGCCCAAAACATCATATAAAACATGCTTTCTTATTCAATTTGTTATATTCCTTACATCCTAGGTAAAGGAACACACATTGTTTCTCACGTATAGATATCACGTATTCCATGGTCTATGAATTTTTTCATGTATTACTTTCACTACTAAAACATAAACATTATTTTCTCATGGTTTAATGAACCCTATCTAACAATTTTTTAGAATGTATACTGAAGTCATACCAATAGTTGAAACGTCTTCCATCACCTGGAGTGGTACTTGGTTCCTTTTCCCTTTTTAATTATTCCACAATGGACTCTTATAATAATCAAAAACTCAATTCAAAAATTCATATTAAATCATAAATATTAAATTTTATCAATGACACAAGGTTCTTTTGGAGACCCTTTGTGTATCAAACTACTTTTAGCTAAAAGATACATAATCATTTAAATACTATGTTAAAATTAAATTTCCTAAATGTATCTAGAGCATTTTCGAATTATAGATTTACTCTTCCCATTTTTCAAAGTACATAATTAATGTTGTACCCTTTATCACCAATTGTAAAAATTTATTCCCCTATGATAGTAACCCATGACTCTTAAAGAATAATTATTCTGAATATCACAATATACCCTATATAAATTAGAATATTTGGGTTTTTCTATCCAAAAGATCAAGACTCAATTGATTTTAATGATATTTTATAAAAGTCATCTTTTTACAGCAAAGATAACATATTGTTCATGAATATTTGATATACCATGACTTCTTATATTTATCTAATCCTTTGAATGTTTCTCCATCTGTTGATTTTCTCAGTCAATATATCATCCTCATCCAATTAAATTCATTGCATTTTTATATGGATTTTCAAAACCATACTACCTAAACTCATTATTCATGAACATATTTAAAATATCATAGAACATGTAATCTACCATTACACTAGAGTTTCCATTATTTTCACTATAGAATCGAAATTCTATGTAATGAGAGAATAAAAAAAGTACTAATTATCATCTCTAATTGTTACCTTCACATATTCAATTATAACTCAGGAGATATTGAATACATTTATATAATATATATTAGTAATTCCACATAATAACATCAATTAGATCAATTTACAATATATTAGGACACTGTTATGATATATTTTATTTCCATACATTTCATCCAACGCCCTCATAACCTCCATTTTCATTTTAATGTATTTATTTTTACCATGGTAACTAATCTTTTTCTATGTAATTATATTTAAATTCCATAAATAAAATGACATATATTAAAACATTTGAACCATCTGATTCCCAAAATTAAATATATTTTATCATAAGAAAATGAATTTATAGTATAACTGAATTTAAATTTTTTCATGTAACATATAAAAAACTCTTTTTTACAAAATTATTACCTTATATTTCACTTTTTTGTATTGGGAAAAATTATCATTATAATTTATTTTGATGATATCAATTTTATATTATGAAATGAATAACTTTTCAAATGAATTTTAATTGTATAAAAAAAATATTTTACCATAATAAAATTTAAATAACATGAATGAAAAAAAGTTTTTATTGGAACATATTAATAACATTATTATAATTCTCATAATAGATTTTCAAAATTATATATATTTTTAATCAATGTATTTGAATTAATATTAAATATTTAATATAACTTATTAATGTTTTATACACCTCATGTTGGTTCTTATAATTTCACAAATTATTAATTATGGTAAAAAACTTTGTTATTGTCCTAGATGATCAGTTATACATGAATATTTGAAAAACATCATCATAAGTTAATATTGAATAGTTTACTAATAAAATGAAGTATACTTTTACAAATTAGAATTCATAATTTTTAATATTTATATATTAAATTAATATAAAATTGGATAATGAAATCTATTTCATAGAAAAAACAATTTTTTGAAAATATTAACAATAGGTTTTAGGGAAATGGGAAGAACCTATATTACTTGTTAAACAAGAATTATAGTCATAATTTATGAATATTCATTACAATACAAAAAAAATGATTCCATTCCCAATGAAATTAATATATTTTATGAATAGTATGGATTTTAAAAATAGAAGAGAAATAAATTCACATGAAATTTATTATTAATTGATAAGCCAATCATGATATAAATAAACAGGTAATGCTCTCTTCATTGATGATATAATCGATTCTATCTCATCATAAAATCATTTTATAATAGGATACAGTTTATAACTCTTATCTCAGTGATCCTCAAGTGCACCAATATTACTCAACATTGTCCATGAATCATTAGGTTCAAGCATAGTTCATCCTGATCTCTATCATCATTTGTGGTTCATCACAATAGAATTATTCCACAAGAAAAATGAATCCTGATTATATTTCATATAATAGAGATAATATAAAAATGAAAAAAAAAATTTAGATATCTAGAAGTATCAATAGGGAATGGGATGTCATCATTATATTTATTTTTCCTAAATGAGTTTTTATGGAAAGTGATATTACAGATATTTATTATTGAATGTATTGCATTATGAACTTGCGTAGAATAATATTTGAAAATAATTAATTCTAAATTTCACTCACATATAATAATAATGTAGAAATTATTAACAAAAAATATACCTTTTTAAAAAAATATCATTCATATCATTTACAACCGTACTATGACGCTATATTTACATATCTTATAAGTAATTTCACAAAACGTAAATAGCGAATACTTAATAAGTAAATAAGAAATCATTTTTATAGTAAAAATTAATATTTAATTCACAAAACAATGGAAATAAATATTTATTATTATTATTATTTTTCTCACATATTTTTTAAAATAATATGTGTTTAAATATTGGTGAACAAACAAACGCGGATATCTTTTAAACCACAATAAAAGAATAATATTAATTCAAAACTACAAATTTAAACATATAATTTAATTCATATTACAATTGATGTTAGTATTTCATATTCTATACCACATTATTAGTGTATGTATCCCATGATGCAAAAATTACATGTTATGTGTCAATGAATACACTATCGGACATATAGAATAATAATTTACCGTTCTGATGACATAAAACCTCATTTCATCACATACTGTGTAATATAGTACCACTAGTGTGATAGATCTAATAAAATATATTGAATACTGGGGTTATCCACATTTAATTTTAATGTATCTTCGGTTTAATTTTAAAAAAATAACTTACTCAAAAATACAATGTCCACATATTTATCCAATAATATCCAGTACCATCAATGGTCTTGAGATAACAACTTCCATCAATCCACATACATGGAAAATACATTCCCCCAATATGTTTGAATGCAATATCACTCATGAAACACCTAACATATCATACTTCTCATAGAAAATATTTGATCCATATTTTTATCAAAATAATAATGTATGCATCTCATGATACCCACTAATTATAATTTTAATATCTATGTAAGAAAATTATTTCTCATTGATAGGAACATTTTATGACCTGTACAAAGTTTATTTTCTATTAGGAAGTAATTTTTCATGTCATAATTTGCTATAATCCAGTTATAACAGAAATTATATTAATATTTAGATTAAATAATACGTGTAATCATTATGTGTATAGAATTTGGTTATATAGATTTAATCCTTCAGACCCGCACATGTACTAAAGAAAATTTTAAATACCTTCAATTAACTAGTACTCACATGACTTGAATTACTCTGATATGATAGATCCTATTTGATGGGGGAATTCAATATTTTCCTTTGTGGATACTATTACCACTATAACATCACCTCATTAAGAATAGTCCCCCATTTGATGAATCTTTTAAAATATATGATTCATCATTTTTTGGGAACCTGGATATTTATATATTATCACCACTACAATGTCAAAATGTAAAATTCAATAGGGCCTACAATGATATGAAGTACACCAAGATCATGAATGGTGCGTCAAATCCAAACTTCCCCATCAACAACATCGAAAGCCACAACATTCTCAGATCCGACCATAGAATCCTTGAAAATTGGTTATTTTGAACTCACCCCCCAAATAGTTTCAACATTTTGATAAAATATATATAAAGGATGTAGCTTTTGGAAATTTTCCTCTATCTTAATTATAGAAGTTTCTTAAATCATAGTGAATATATCATCATCTCTTCCACATATAGGAACATATCATTAATATCCCTCATATATAGTTACTTTCCTAACAATAATTAAATGATGTTAAACTATATCAGTTATCTATCTTCCTACAAAGATTTAACCATAATAAACATTAAACCTTGTAAAAATCAAGGAAAACCTGATAGATCCTACTAATGAAACATGTGAGGTAGCTATCATTATATTTCATTCATACAATGTCTGAAGATACATTTTTGTGTAGATAATATTTCAGGTAATAATATAAAAATTAAAATATTGGATTATTCTATATTGAACCTATTTAGTATCCAGTCAATATATATAATTTTTATTGTACCATGAAGTGTCTTAGATCTATCACAAATGATCATGATCCTATGAATTTAGGGTGATTCACCTGATCCCTTCAGTGATAATTTTTTAACATTTCCATAGTTTTAATTTATGGTTGTATCTCATTTTAAATTAGTAATATTTCATCGATATATAACACTATAAAAATGATAATACTCTCACTAAACCACTTTTAAACACATGGGGCACATTCATTCACATTGAAACAAAATAAAATTAGCTTCATCGAACCGAATGTTTTATGACTTGGATGATTTCATTAATCCTTAAATAAATCTTAGAAACTAGTATATATTTTTATAATGATCTATAGTTAAACACCTTCTGGTTTTGTCTTATACACATCCTCCTAAAGGATCTTATTGAAGAAATAATTTTTGTCCGAAATCTTTAACATCACATAGTTATGGACATATTCTATAAAATTTAAACATATAAATCATTTCATTAAGGAATCATTAGAAACATATTCATAATAATTAAGGAATTGATGTTTTATAAACACTTCATCCACTCTCTATGTATGATATGTTCTAAACTAGCCTTCCATGTCCACCATCATTATGTATAAACATTTCACCCAAAAGAATATACATCAAATATATGATCTATCAGAACCAAAACATGGTTCTAATACATTTAATAAAACATTTAATTTATTTATTCTTTCTATCATGTAAATATTATTTCCCAATAACCTCCTTCTAGGATAGATGGTTTCCATTCTAAACCAATACTGAATCACCACAATCTATTATTATAATATAATATATTTATTTTTCTCACACCTCTCTCATCCACTTACGTACTACATTTGTTTTTGAAAAAAAAACATCTTACATGTGGACCTTTAGAAAATTTTAATGTAACAACTCTTATATATATTTATTATCAATGTCGATGATGTCTACATTTTTAGCATTGTACACTGTCAGGATGTATTCCATGTGACAGAATATAAATTTCACAAAAAGTGTATCCCTTTTATTTTTGGGAACATATATGTAGTATCACTTATTTTCCATAGTGTAAATATTAATGATATACATCACGAACTGTGATGATAGTTTGATGGTTAAGAAATCCTTAACAAACACCTCACACAACAATGAATGAATATATTAAATAAATAGTTTTTTTCTACTTCATAGATCAGATGGAATACTGTTTCATACAATATTTGGTACTCAGTTTGACATTTGGATTGTTCTGTGTATTGATAATAAAAAAATGGATAAAGAAAGTAATTCATGAATAATAAATGAAACTAACATTCCCATAATTACCCATAATTTTCCTACATAGATATTAAATCTAAAAATAGGAATATTAAATACAAGAAATAAAAAAATAACTCCATAACCATATATTTTGTTTCATTAAAATCAATGAATCATTAGTAAATGAATCATAAAACACCTACATAATCTCACAAATGTTAATTCATAACTGGAACCCTTTTTGACACATATTACTTAATTTATTTCTTCTAATCACGAGGAAAATAAACATAATAAAGGGAAATCTTAGATGCTTAGTACGGGTAAACAGAATATAACAATCATATGATAATCATATAAATATTAAAATAAATAAAAAAATCAAAATTTGTATTCTTCAAATCAATGATCTTTATATATTGTCCTAGGAAAAATTATAACTCAAATAAAATATTATATGAGAGAATAGATAATGCATTGAATTATGGAATACAAATAATAATATAAAATAACATATATGATAGGAAATTCACATTATTAATACAATCATAGTAGATAAAGACACATACATAAATGGGTTCCCCCTGATATGTCCTTGTCTTACTGAACTGATTTCTCTTCTAATTAAAATCTTTTTTATCTAATGAGATAAAAATATTTAACCAGTTAAATGTAGGGAGATATAGTTCCCTCCCTTCACATAATGAAAAACACACATTTAAGTACAAAAAATAAATTAATTATTCATCGTATCATAACCCACAAAAATAAATGGTGTTCATAAATATAATTCCATCACAATATAACTCATGTAAACATGACTAATTAATATAATTCCATACTAAAAATAAACCATCCATAGAAAAAATTCTTCTAATATTCATAAAAAATACCTCCAATAAACCCTGAGTAACATAAAATAATATTATATTTTTTGACAATTAATTTATATAGATCATAAGAAATTATTTCATGATGAAAATATAATTTATTTATTGAAAACATTTTTTTTCATAAAAATATATTCAATTCTAAAATAATACTTTTTAACTAAAAATTACCTTATAAGATTATATGGGAATATTCAAGTTATTATAGTGACCTGAAATCATAATTTTTTTTCATTCCATATAAGGTAAAAAACGCCTTACATAATTTCCTCCAAAAAGTCACAAATTAACTAGTTTAGAAAATGATAAAATGATTCCATTCAAATCATTTAGAAAAAATTATAAAATCGGTAAAAACAATTAATCAATTGTATAATTATATTCAAAATGTTTTGGAAAACCTAATTAAGAAATGTAATTTTGGAATATAAATACTCACTAGAAGATACATACTTATTAACAATCTGTAATAATAATAATATTTTGAAATAAAACCTTATCTTATGCCTAATTTCCTTTGTACATATCCAAACAACCTATATAATGGAATTAAAATGTAACTAATTTATAAAATAACCATATTAATTTTTATTATTTCATATATGATCCTCTTATTTCATCTAATCACCCATTTTTTCATAGTTGATCATTATTACCCTTATCTCATGTGTTAAATAATTAATTTTCATATGCATATCTTTCCATATAAATCTCAGTTCATATTTATAAGATATATTTACATCAAAACCAGAATGATATGAAGTTCATATATATCATATTTATTCATTATATAAATATATATAATCATTCCTTATTGGTGAACATGGAAAAAAACTTTCATCACATCGTGGAGAGGGTAGGTCGTACATATGCAAGGGAAATGGTTAAATTCCCATAATAGTGAAACATAAAGAAATATGATGTTGTTTTAGTTTAAAAATTTAATATAATGTTACAATTATCATAGGAATATATATATATATATATATAATATTCGAATAATTATTCCTACCCAAATAAAATGGTGATGAAAAAAAGATTACACCATGGCGTGGAGACAAGAAGTCATACGTATACATGTACAATTATTTTGTTCATAATAGGATAGTTAAAATGTGGAAACATGTTGATCCATAATCATAATAAAATCTCAAATTGTATTTTATATTTAATTTGTTACTTCATAAAGTAGAAAATGCATGATGTTGAAGTATAATAAGAAATAATCATGAAATATTAGGTGAAGACAATTACACCTTCCTTAGAAAAATTCCTTTAGATATCTTCTTAGAGACACTACGGTTGGTCTTTTTAGAAGAACAGAGCCACTAGAGGGTGGATATAAAATTTTTGAAGGGAGTCTTAATGGGTATGGTCTATCATGATGTTCCATGTGATGTGAATAAGTGAGGGAGGAGGGTTCATTTTTGAACTGAGGTGAGCGGTACTTGTGAAATTTAATACTAATATTATTTGTAAAAAAATCAATATCAATAAAAATTCCTTGAAAAGAAGACATAATCTATCATAATATGTGATAAAGTTGCAATATAAACATATAATGTATTTTAGACAAGTTTTGGGAATATTGTAATTCTTATCCTATTGATTAATTATTATTTAATCTATATTAATTTTAACTATGGTAAGAAAATTTTAAATATTAAATGGCTGCAATTTTTACTGATGTGATGTCAAATAATCATAAATGAACATTTTATAAAATTTATTATCATGGTATATTTTCTTATATTTTCATATATGTTTTATGATGTTTAAATAATTCAATAATAAATGTGTAATGCCCTGACCCCAGTTACCCAGAGTTGGTGCCTTATTACATAACATTGGATTGATCCCGAGGTATCAAATAATGAAATACTGGTCAGATTAATATCCTTGGAAGTACTAGATACATTCATAAGTTTTACATTACATCATGCAATAAAAACATTAAAAATATTTTTCACCTTTGAAAACACTTATATACTTAGCCTATCCCTACATGTCAACCATTAAATATGTCCCCACATCTGGGAAAAAACAAAACATAGAAAGGGTTGAGCTCAGATTCTTAGAATGAATAAAAATATAACCTAAACATTCATAAATAAGTATAAACATTTAAGGAAATATATAAGACTAAAAATAAATCCTTTTAAACTTAATATTAAGTATAATATGGAAAAGATAAAATCAAATAGTTCCATTTAATTATTCACATGGATATTCCACTAGTTTAATAATAACTTTTAATTTTAATATCCAATTTCATAATGATGGAATTCATAATGCCAATCATCATAACCACATAGTCACGACCTTTTTCTAATACTACAAATAAAACTTTGTCGAGGCCTTGTTTCAAGACACTAGTTTGTCTCATGTGACCTATGGATGCATCGAGGAGCTATAGCGAGCTCCACCCATTACTAACTATGTCCATTGCATTCCTCATTTGAAAAGGATTAAAAATAACATAAACATTAATATTGAAACAAGCATTCGACATGTCAATAAGTTAACCATAAGTAATGAATTGTAGAAAAATAACACATCCACAGTCAAACATATCAAAAAACCATTAATAAAAATATAGAAGACTTGTATCATAAAAAATCAAATTTGAACATGTATAAAATCCATCAAAAATATGTCGATAGAGATGAAATCAATACTTTTTTGAGAGAAATATCTCTATCTATTTTCAAATCATTTAAAATTCATTTAATTATAGAAGAAAAAATTTATTATGAAATTTTTTTATAAGCTTTTATGGGAAGCTTCAATGATGTTATAACAGTGGAAAATAGCCACACCCGCCATATAAGTTAAAGAAAGACATTCATATATTAATTTTGATGGAAATGGCATAAAGTAACTTTTTTAGAAAATAATGGAAGCATTCCTTTAAAAACATATATGTTCAAATAATGGTAAAAACGAATTTAACCCATAGTCTAGTAAATAGTAAAAATCTTTTGAATTACATTTTTATGAAATCACGGATTTGGATGATAATGTGGTCCCAGTAGATAATTAAGTAAAAAACAACCTCTGATAATAATGAAATTATGAAATTAACTCTTACCTTGTAATTCTCTTTGGTCAAGGGTACGTTAACATATGTAGAAACTTACGGTGTTATATTCTCCCCTCCTGGAAATAATTTTGTCCCTAAAATTCCTAGAATATTACTATATAAAAAGATCTGGTTTGTTCTTAAATATAACTTCCTTGGGTTCCCACGATGCCTCTTCCATCTTATGGTTTCTCCATATGTATTTTACGAGACAAGTCATCCGATTTCTCAACACATGTTTTCTAGTATCAACAACATTGACATGCACTTCATAATAACATAGATTAGGTTCCAGCTCAATTTCTTCAAAGTTTAGTACATGTGTTGGTTCAGGCATGAATTTTCTCAACAGTGATACGTGGAACACATCATGAACATTAGGGAGACTTGGAGGTATTTCCAAACATTAAGCTACAACTCCAATTCATTCTAAAATTTTGAAAGGTCTGATGTAATTGGGACTCAATTTACCATTCTTATCGAATCATATAACACCCTTCCATGGAGATACCTCAAAGAAAACATGATCTCCTACTTGAAATTAAAAATCCTTCATCTAATTATCGGCATAGATATTTTTTATACTTTGGGCTACTTTGATGTGGGTTTGGATAATCTTAACTTTTTCCATTGATTCATCAACACGTTCTGAGCCTACGATTTTCCTTTAACCAACATCATCCAAAAAAGTTGGTGTGCGAAATATCTTTCCATATAATGCTTAATATAGTGCCATCTGAATACTTGAATAAAATCTATTGTTATTGAAAAAATCTACCATAGTTAAATATTGATCCCATAAACCTTGATAGACAAGTGAGAACGATCTCAACATGTCTTCTACGGTTTGAATTGTCAGTTATGATTGTCCATCAGTTTGAGGGTGGTAGGATGTGCTCAAACAAAGTTCAAAATCCATTGCCTTCTAAAGACTTTTCTAGAATCATGATGTAAAAAGGGTGTCACAATCAGAAACAATCGATAGGGGTACTCCATGAAGTATTACAACTTCATTGATATATAGTATTTCTAGACATTAAGTGCTAAATCTTTTCTTATAGCAGGAAAATGTGTTGACATGGTAATATGATCAATAATGAACCATACTGCATCATTCCTTCTAGGAGTCTTTGGTATCTCTATGACAAAGTCCATCGTAATATCATCGAATTTCCACATAGGTATGGGAATAGGGTTCATTACTCCTCTTGGAAGTTGTCTTCCAGCATTCACTTGTTGAAAAACCACACATATTACACATTATAAAAAATATCTCTCTTCATGTTGTCCCACCAAAAATGTTTCTTTAAATATATATACATATCAGTGCTACTAGGGTGTATAGAGAAATTGGAGTTGTGATCATCATCCAACAATTACCTTTTTAGATCAGGTATGTCAGGAACAAAAAGACTCTTTCCAAATTTCAATATTCCATCTTTATATATGATGTCACTAAATATCCCATCATTCACTGATTTAAAACACTTTTGAAACTTCTAATCATCATTCTAGGAACTCTTTATCCTTTCTAGTAAAGATTTTTTAGCAACCACTTGAAAAAGTATTGATGTTTCACCTTCGATGGGTTTTCCCATACCCATCTTAATTAGATCTATGAAAATAGGATCCATTTTAACTCTCATCTTGATCAAAAATGCATGATCCTTTCTACAAAAGGTATATGCCACCTTATTTTCCATCCTCGAGTGGTTGTGTATAGTGCAATCATAATCCTTGATTAGTTCAAGCCATCTTCTTTTCCTCACGTTGGGTTCTTTTTTTGAGAAAATATAATTTATTATCTTTTGATCCATATAAATCTAAAATTTTCAACCTAGAGACAGTGTCTCCATATTTTTAGATCAATGATTATAGCTGCTAATGGATGATCATGAGTAGGATTTTTTTTGTTCATGAATTTTTAGCTGTCGTGATGCAAAGGCAATAACTCTATTAGTCTTCATAAGGACACAACCAAGTCCTTTATTTGAAGAATAATTGTAAATTACAAACCCATCATTCCCGGATGGTAGAGTCAGGATAGAAGAATTTACTAATCATCTCTTCTATTCTACAAAACCTTCTCCACACTCTTTTGTCCAAAAAAATTTAACCCTTTACGAGTGAGCGTGTTTAATGGGTTATCCAGTCTGGATAAGATCTGGAAAAAATGCAGTTCATAACCTGCTAAACAAATAAAATATCATACCTCAGTTTTACTCATCGGTGCTTGCCATTCTTGGATTGTGTTGGTCTTTGAAGGATCAATAGAGATTCCATATTTAAATAAAATATGAATAAAAATATCCTAATGCCAAAATTCAGACTTTCCAAACTTCCCATATAATTCCTTTCTTCAATGAGTCTTTAGAATAATGTGTAAGTAATTTTCATGATCTTCGTAGATTTTGGAGTATACAAAGATATAATTAATACATACCACTAAAAGTCATCAAGATATTCCTTGAAAACTATATTCGTCAGACCCATGAAGATATAGAGGGAATTAGCCAATCCAAAAGGCATTATTTTAAACTCATGTTTCCACTACCTGGTTGGAAATGCTTTCTTTTGAATGTCTTCTTTCTTCACTCACAACTGATAGTATCTAGATCGAAGTTCAATCTGTGAAAAATATTTATCTTTTTGGTGTTGATCAAATAATTCATCAATGTAAGGTAGGGGTACATGTTATTTATTGTTATAACATTGATCCACATGTTGTCAATGCACAACCTCATAGATCTTTATTTCTTCATAAAAAAAGGACACAGGTTCCCCGTGGAGAAACACTAGGGATAATATATTCCTTGTTACTCAATTCCTCTAGTTGTTTCTTTAGTTACACTAATTCAAAAGTGGCCATTCTATAAGGGGTTTTCGATATAGACATTGAACCATGAATTAAATCAATTGAAAACTCAATTTCTTGTTCCAGATGATTTCTAAGTAAATCCTCTAGAAACACATCAACATATTTTTTCACAATTGGTATGTCGTCTATTGAAGGATTATTTTCCTCACCTGTAGTTATTTCATTCTCTTCTTCAACAATAATGGAATTTTATAGAGCTAATGGGGGAAAATCTATATAAGAATATGGTGGTGACATTTCTGCTATAATGATAAGGTACACTTTACCATCATCCAAAAATTTAACCACCTTCTTATTACAATAAATATCTGTATCATGCTAAAAAAAGTCAATCCCTTCATAGGATTATATCAAATTCAATAATGGGAATGACGATGAGATCATTAGATAAAGACAATTTATTTTCCCAAATGGGAACTGATTCACAAAAAATTGTTGAAATGATACTTCCATTAGGTGTTTTGACTAACAAATCCCTTGTTATGTCAAATTGACAATATATAATTTTCAGAAAAAATTGGGAAGATATGAAATATTGTTATGATCTAGAATATAATAATGCATTGACTAAACTTGGAGAAACCATTACATTAAATACCACCACGACTTTAGGAGATTCGAACTCAGTAGTAGTGATTACATAATCTTGGCCTTTCTCCCTTGTCCTTATTTAAGGTAAGATCCCTTGGTACTTAGGATATTCATTTACATAATGCCCCTTATCTCTAAAATTGTAGATTTCAACACTGACAACCTCTTTCTTCCCCTTGCAATCATGAGCTTCGTCACCTTTTTTACTACACTTGTAATAGACTCACATTCTCTTCAGGAATGTATCAGGGTGTTTTTCCCACATTTACCGTAGGATGGATATACGACATTTCCCTTCTTCCCTTATTTCCATTTCCTGAGTGTTCAACAGATCTCTTTTTCTATTGATTTTCTTTAAAGTCATAAGACATATAAAATTCATTTTTGGTCATGATATCACATGAGACAATATCTTCATACGATAAAAGGATTGTGAGACTAATTCTCGATGGAGAAATGGTTTTGACCCATAAAAGAATCGATAAATATTACTCCATGGGATATGTATATAATCTGCTTCATGACTTGCTGACCTTCTAAATATAGCCTCATAATCCGCGACATTCTCATTCTCTTTTTGCCTCTGACTTAGAAATTGTCTTTCTGTATCCGCTTGATGGTCACGAAGAATATATTTTTCTAAAAACATATCTTTAAAATCTATCTATTATATGTTTGATACTTCCTCATATTCCATTATTTTTAGGATTATTGACCACCATTGATCTGCATCTCCCTTGATGCAATAAATTTCTAAGGAGACTTTTTCCCTTTCGCTACTCCCAAAAGCATGATATAATTTCTCAAAGGAATTAATATATTTCTCTAATACTAATCAATTTGTACTCACCCTGAATTTTGGTTTTGGTAGCCTCATGAAGCAGTCTAACATTGATCCTCCACATTGTGGATCAAGGTTCTCCATACGGGTAAGGTAATTATTCATATACTAATTGAGTTCTCCTAGTATGGTGATATGTTGATCGACACAAATTTTTTCACCATCTCCTCTGTACTTATCTTGATTAGGATGTAAATACCTACATAGATTACGTGAATTGATATGGTTTCCATTCCATCCATTATGTACCATTTCTAAACAATGGCATACTCTAGATTGTTTTATAAATTGCAACACAGAATTCCAAACTTGTAAAACACTTAACATAAATTGAACAGTTTTTAGATATAATCCATAATCATAAAAAAAAATTCATTGAGTAATTATATAATCATAAATCCTTCATAATGGTTAGTAATGAAAAGGATAATTATCCTAATCGTATCCCTTCGGAGTGTTGTTACCAAGAGTGCGGCAAGGCCCGTTATCGTGCACCAGTTCCCGTTCCAGTATAGCTCAAATTGATGTTATTGGGGTTTACATCTATGTACATATGTGGGGGAGCGGCCTCTACCGACTTTTATCTAGACATGGATTTATTTCTTTGAAAACTCACCAAATCCCTACAATACCAAAATTTTAGGAATTTATTCTATTCAAATTCTCAAATATTATCTTACGGTAATGTTCTCTAATCATTGTTTTTTTAAATATAGCTTCCACGGTATTTATTAAACTTCCTCAGATACAAACTGTGACGCACAGACACTAGATACCTTGAGTTGGTGCATTATTACATAACATTGGCATGATAGAAATGGATCAAATCCAAAAATACTTGTGAGTTCAATTTCCATGGATGTACTAAATATATTTATAAGTTTTAAATTATATCATGAAATAAAAACATCAACAACATTTTTCCCCATTGAACAGACTTATATCCTTAGCCTATCCATATAGGTAAACCATTAAATACATATTCACATCATAGTAAAAATGAAACATAAGAAGGGGTGAGATCATATGCACAGTAAGGATAAAAATATAGCAGAAACAGTCCTAAATAAGAATAAATATTTAAGGAAATGTATAAGACTAATAAAATGCCTCTTAAACATAAACTTCATCATAATAAAGAAATTATAAAATAAAATAATTCAATTTTCTTATTCTCATGGATATTCTATTTGTCGAATAATCACATGCAATTTCAATATCCAATTTCATAATGATGTCATGCAGAATGCCGGACATCATAACCACATAATAGAGGCCTTGTTCCAAGACTACAAATAAGATTTTGTTAAGGCCTTATGCTAAGACATTAGATGGTCTCATGAGACCTACTGATGCATCGAGGAGCTATAGCGGGCTCCACACATCGCTAACTATGTCTAATGCATTTCTCCTATGAAAATGTTTAAACATAACATAAACATTAGTATTAAAACAAGCATACGAAATTACAATAATTTATCCATAAACCATGAATAGAGTAAAAATAACACATCCACAGTCAAAAAAATCACAAATATTTCAATAATATATGGACCATTTTTATCACAATAAAACAACATCAAACAAGCATAAAATCCATCAAAAGGATGTTGACATAGATGAAATCAAATTTTTTTAGAGAAACGTCTCTTTCTATTTTAAAATAATTTAAATTTCATATAATTATAAAAGAAAAAATTTATTTTGAAAATATTCTTATAATCTTGTACGGAAAGCTTCGACGATGTTATAACAATAGAAAATATCCGCACCTACCGTATAAGTTAAAAAAAGACATTCATACCTTAATTTTTTCGAAAAGGTCATAAATTATCTTGAATGGGAAATGATAGAAAGATTCCTTTCAAATAATATATGGTCCAATAAGGGTATAAATGAAATTATCCCATAGTCTAGTAAATAGTAAAAATGTTTTGAATTACATTTTTATGAAAACACGAATGTGGATGATAAAGTGGTCCCAGAAGATACATCCGTAAAAAAACCAAGGATAAAAAATAAATTTTGAAATTAACCCATACCTTGTACATCTCCTTGGTTGAGGGTACGTTAACTATTGTGGAAGCTTAGGGTGTTACAATCTATTTTTTTAATATTCCATTAGTGTTGTAAAGACCCGCAAATTTCAAGGAAATTTTTTTCTTAATTTTTTTTGGAATTTTAGAAGAGCGCAGCTTCAGACGGCACCTGATTCCGAGGCCCGGTGTGCCCGGAATCAATTTTCGAAGTTTGGCTCGGGTACGTTCAGTGAACGGACGAGCGGGTTTTTCTATCTTTTGAACCGGTGCCCGGAATCAAATTCTGAGGGCACCGATGAAATCACAGCGCCGGTATTTGCTTAGAAACGCCTCTTCCGGAGTTGCGTTTGCTCAGATGTGGTTTTTAAATTTTGCGGCTTTAAGTCAGAAATAAAATAAAGTTTGTGCGACAACTTTATTTTATTTCACTTAAGCTGCATGGAAGCCACTTGAAGTCACTTAAAGGAGGCTTGAGCTGAGTTGAACTGGATAGGATGCTATCCAGAAATATCCTACCCCTTGGTAGGATATTTGTGCGGTGGGGGCCCGCACGAGCCCCGCCGTTTCTTTCGCTAAGTAACGCACCCGCGAAAACCCGTCAAAGTAACTGAAAAGTCAACCGACGCGTTTTCTTTAATTCTTAACAGACCATTTAATTGGGCGGTTTATTTCATGAATTAAATGGGCTTTTTCTTTCGTGAATTAAATGGGCTGTTTCGCTAGTTGAATTAATTCAACGAACTGATGGGTCGTTACTTACGTTTTTGCGTTTGTTGGCTTGTTTATAAAATAAGACCAACCAAAAAAATCCTTTGAAAGGATTTGAGAGGATCTTGTTTCTTCATCTCCCCACGAAGAACGCGAAGAACGCGAAGAACGCGAAGAACGCGGAGAACGCCGACGACCGGAATTCGACGACGCACACCGAGATCTGCGACGTCGACGAGCTCTACCCGCGACGTTCTTCGGCGACGCCTCTTCTTCCGCGGCCGATCCTCGTTCGGCAACTAAGGTGAGAATCGGATCGTTCAAATTCTCCTTTTTTTTAAAATTTCATGACAACGGATTTAATTAATTAAATCCGTTTGTTCTTGATCCGGAGATTGGCGACGCGACGCCGGATACCGCGACGACGCGACGATCTCCTTCTTCCGCGACGAGCAATCCCGCGACGATCCCCCGTTCGGCAACGACAGCTGCGAGGTAGGGGTTTATTTCCTTGATGATTCTTTCCCGTGTTTATTCTTTGAAATAAAGAACCCGATCAAGGAACAATTTTAAATTTATTTAAAATTGTTGATTGGTTGTTTTTATTCCTCCCGTTGTTTATGACTAACGCGGAGGGTGCGGGTCTAACGAACAAGACCCGGCAACCCTCCGCTGATCTTCCCTTTTTTGCAGATTTGGCGGATGACGACGAACCGCGCGGAAAGGGCGATCTGTTGATCCCGCAGTGAAGGTCGGCCCCCGGGAGGGCCAACGGAGCAGACGAGAGGCAATACGGGCCACCGGAGCGACTCCGGCGGCCCGCGGAAGGCGGCGGCGGCGGCGCCCGGCGCGCCGCCGTGGAGAAGATCCGCCGCGGCTGAAGCCGCGGCGGCGACGGTCGGTTCCGCGGCCGCGCGGAACCGGGGAGGGACGCGGCGGCCCGGCCGCGTCCGCGTGACAGGCGGCCCCCCCGCGGGGCCGCGTTTCCTTCAAGCCGCGGGTCAAACCCGCGGCGGCGGCTCCTTCGGCCGTTCGGCCGAAGCCGAGCCGGCCGGTCCGGTCGGCCGGGTCGCGCCCAGGCCGGACCGGACCCGACCGAGCCGGTTCGGGCCGGGTCGCCCCGGGCCCAGAACCCCCGTTTCGGGCCCTCTTCGGTCTTTCGCCCATATCTTGGGCCTGGGACCTCCGATTGACGAACCGTCAGCGGCTACGCGATCCTTGGATCGAGGCGGTCGTTTCGGTATATTATACTCAAGGTTTCGGAAGACTTTGGGTTCGGCCGGGTTGGTTCGTACACGAAACCAACCGGGCCCTCAGAGCGGAAACACTCATAACTTGAGCTACGGACGTCCGATCGACGTACCGTCAGCTGTGGTAGTTTCCTCTAAGTGAGACGGAACTTTTGGCATACTCCGCCCGAGGATCGGATACAGGCGGAGTACGGTCGGGTTGGTTTTGCCCTGAAAACCAACCGGGCCCCTGGGACGAAAATGCCAATAACTCTCAGACCGGGCGTCCGATTGACGCGCCGTCTGTTGCGTTGAGATCCTGTTGTCGATACGGAACTTTTGGATACATCAACTTCGGACTACGTGTCAGTTGATGTATCAGCCTCTCGGCTCGTGGAGCGGACCCTCCTAAACGAGCTCGCTATGTGCGGGAACCCTAGCGCTGGCTGTGACTTCGACGACAGAGCAGAGATCCTCCGTGGACTGCGACGACGGCAGAGCAGAGATCCTCCGTGGACTGTGACGACGGCAGAGCAGAGATCCTTCGTGGACTGCGGCGACGACTGTGCAGAGAATCTCAGTGGACTGCGTCGACTACTGCACTCAGCGATCCTACGTGGATCAGTGCTACAGGTTATGTGTGAGCCCGATCCTACGTGGGTCCTTACTACCGGTTCTGTGTGAGCCACTGCCTACAGGTTCTGTGTGAGCCCGATCCTAAGTGGGTCTTTTGCGGGGGTTAGTACCTATCGATCCTTCGTGGGTCCGACGACTTAGATGGATCAGTGATCATCTTTGACGTCATCTGAAAAAGTATACCTGGTTGAGCTGAATCTTATGTTACTCTCCTTTGTGGATTGTGTTGAACTATCCTATGTGGATTTACTGTTTACTCTCCTTGTGGATTTGAGTCTTGCTTTCCTTTGTGGATTGAGTTGTTCTTGAGCTCGTGAGCAGAGCTAGAATTGGGGACTTAGGTATATGTATGGGCATATACCTAAGTCGAGTCAGATGTTACTTCGTGATTGCATCTTTCTTTTGTGTTATATCCTTTGTGGATTTCGAGAGACCTTCGGGGGTCTCGGGGTCCTTACTGAGTAGCTTATACTCACCCCTGCACGGGCTATGGCCGCACCTTATTGTGTTGGTTGCAGACGACGGACAGCGCTGATCATGGTTGGGGCGTGGAGCAGGACGGTACCTAGAGGTGGACCACTGGGCGGGACGTGCTCGGAGCGGACGTGGGACCCGAGGAGCCTGGAGGCTATCTGTACCCACCCTTCAGGTGGGATTGCCAGTGGACGACACGAGGCCGCCGTCTTTTCTTCAGTTGCTGTACTTTACTTTTTCAGTTGTACTTTACAGTTGGGCTTGTATTTCCGGCCCCCTTTACTTTCTGCACATTACTTTCCGCTTGCTGACTCTGTGTGGTTGTTACTTATAAAGGCAATGCCTTCCCTGTTTACAGGGATTTTACGCCTTGGTGCTAGTCGCCAGCCCCTGGCCTATGGAAGGCGGGCTTGGGGTAGTCCCGGCACGGGCCCCGAGGTCGGGTCGTGACAAATTGGTATCAGAGGCGGTCGGTTCTACCGCAGACTCTGATCGTCTTTTCTTTCTAAGTGAAGCAATAGTGTTTAGTGTATTGAGTGTGGTTATCAGTTCAGGGAGCCCAGTGTTGGTGCGGCGGCCGACGTATCCGTACACCAGGACCCTGACTCCTGATTTCTGAATTAATGCATGAAAACATTGATTGCGTGTGTGTTTCAAGATTCTTTGTGATTACTTGTGTCAGCTCACCGGGTATACTGATCTGCTTTATGAAAGTCTCAAGTTTTCCTTGTGATTACTTGTGCCAGCTCACCAGGTATACTGTTCTGACTGTGGTGCTCTTGTTCTCCTTTTCAGGATGGCCCCGCGACGACGGCCAGCTAGGGTTCCGAGTGTAGGGCGCGACGGCAGCCCACCGAGCGACGAGGCCTCAGTACAGGGCCCTTTGCCAGCAGTGGCACCGGCGGTAGCTTTACCCGCCGAGCCACCGATGCTACCAGTACCAGACGCTGACGATGCACGTCGCCTCAGGGAACTGCATGAGTTTCAGAGCCAGCGACCGCCCAGGTTTCGCGGTGAGGCGGACCCCCAGGCCGCCGAGTACTGGCTAGAGGCGGTGGTACGGATCTTTAGGCTAGTGAGGACACCAGCGGATCTCATGGTGATTCTCGCGGCGAGCCTCCTGCAGGCGGCGGCAGGACGATGGTGGAGCCTGATGCTCCAGGTTCACGATGAGACATCCTTGCTCTGGGCGGACTTCGAGAGCCTCTTCCGCTCTGAGTTCGTCCCGGCCACCCTCCGAGCGGTGCGCATCCAGGAGCTTCTCCAGCTGTGCCAGGGCAGCATGACGGTCGCTCAGTACGCGGCGAGGTTCACTGACCTATCTCGCTACTCGACCGACATGGTACGGGACCCCTTCTTCCGGGCCCGGACCTTCGAGCAGGGCTTGCGACAGGAGATTCGGGCGTCGCTGATCTCCCTCAGCATTCCAACCCAGGCGGGAGTGCTGGAGCGAGCCCTCCTGATCGAGAGCTTCCTGGCAGAGCCTTCTTCAGCGGTGAGACCTAGCGCAGGGCGGCAGGTAGCTGAGTCTTCGGCAGCAGGTAGCCGACGGATGACTCTCGGGTCCAGGCAGACCAGACCCCCACGCATACGGCCTCAGGACACCGGCTCAGCAGTGCGAGGCACACAGCGGAGTGCCAGCCTTCCGAGAGGCAGGCTGTGCTACTCCTGCGGCGGGCAGGGTCACATGGCTCGTGACTGCCCGACTCGCCGACCAGAGGAGCAGTAGACGGTGGAGGGGCCACCCAGGCAGAGGCAGAGGGTCGACCGTGGCGGTCCGCATGGAGGAGGCGGACGAGGCAGAGGAGCTGGCCGAGCAGCGGGTGGTGGGCGACGCTTCCAGGCTCTACCCCCACCACCACCAGGAGGGCCACCTCGACCATAGGGAGCTGGCGGGCAGGGACAGGCCCAGCTCCAGGCAATGGAGGCCTACGACCCCGACTTGCCAGAGATGATTCGAGGTACGATCTGTGTCTATTCCACCCTTGCTGCAGTACTTATAGACACAGGGGCGAGTCACTCTTTCATATCCTCTGCCCTTGTTCGGAGCTCGGAGATTCCGACTGAGCCGTTGGCTCGATCCTTACGGCTAGAGACTCCTACGGGAGCAGACTCGATGATTACGCACTGGTGTCGGCAGTGTGAGCTTACTCTAGGAGGCGAGAGCTTCGGCTGGGATCTCCTTGTAGCGGCGTCGAGGCCTTACGACGTCATCTTGGGCATGGATTGGCTATCCACGGTTCATGCCCAGATCGACTGTTTTAGGCGCAAGGTGCGATGTGTTCGCACCGACGGGAGCAGGTTTACCTTCACCGGCGAGAAGGGAACCATTGCAGCACAGGATGGACTTCCGCGGAGGAGAGTGCAGCCCATCTCTCATCAGTTGGCTAGCCTCATCCTAGGAGCAGTGGACATGCGGAGTCCGGCTTTTCCTGCAGTGGTGGACCAGTACGTGGACGTCTTTTCCGACGACGTTCCAGGGCTACCTCCTCGTAGAGAGGTAGACTTTTACATCGACTTGTACCCCGGGACAGCCCCGATATCTTCTCCAGCATATCGGATGGCCCCCGCCGAGCTTCGGGAGCTGCGGGTACAGTTGGAGGACTTGCAGAGCAAGGGGTTTATCCGACCCAGTGTTTCACCCTGGGCTTCCCCGATTTTGTTCGCCAAGAAGGCGGACGGGAGCTTGCGACTATGTGTCGACTATCGTCGCCTGAACCAGGTGACAGTGAGGAACATGTATCTGCTGCCACGGATTGATGACCTCTTCGATCAGCTCAAGGGAGCGCGGTGGTTCTCGAAGATAGACCTCCGGTAAGGCTATCATCAGCTCAGAGTTCGGACGAGGACGTGCAGAAGACGGCCTTCAGGTGTCAGTATGGCCATTATGAGTTCTTGGTTATGCCGTTCGGCGTAACCAATGCTCCAGCAGTGTTCATGAGCCTCATGAACAGGATCTTCCAGCCATACCTCGACCGATTTGTCGTGGTCTTCATTGACGACATTTTGGTATACTCGACGACTGAGGAGGAGCATGCCTACCACCTGCGAGTTGTGCTAGACACACTCCGAGAGCACCAGCTTTATGGCAAGCTCTCAAAATTCCAGTTCTGGTTACGTGAGGTCCATTTCTTGGGGCACGTCATTTCTGAGGCGGGAGTTGCAGTGGATCCCGCGAAGATCGAGGCAGTGCTAGCTTGGGAGCCACCCAGGAGCGTGACAGAGGTGCGGAGCTTCTTGGGCCTAGCGGGATACTATCGGAGATTCGTGCCAGACTTCTCCAGAGTTGCGGCACCACTCTCAGCGTTGAAGAAGAAGGGGAAACCCTTCGTGTGGTCAGATAGATGTCAGCAGAGCTTCCAGGAGCTGAGGCAGAGGTTGACCAGCGCACCTATCTTGAGGTTGCCTGAGGAGGGAGTTGGATACGTAGTTTACTGCGACGCATCAGGGACTGGACTCGGGTGCGTCCTAATGCAGGAGAGGGCCGTGATCGCCTACGGATCACGTCAGTTGAGGCCGCATGAGCAGAACTACGCCACTCATGACCTGGAGTTAGCAGCAGTGGTCTTCGCTCTGAAGACTTGGCGGCACTATCTGATGGGCGAGCGCTTCACAGTCTTTTCTGACCACCAGAGTCTCAGGTATATCTTCTCTCAGAAGGACCTGAACCTGAGACAGCGGAGATGGCTTGAGTTCCTCCAGGACTATGACTTTGAGATAGTCTATACTCCTGGGAAGGGGAACGTGGTAGCTGATGCCCTCAGCAGGAGGACGGGCATTCAGCTACTAGAGGAGGCGACGGAGCAGCTAGCCTCCTTACAGATATCCTTCGTGGATAGAGACGGAGCAGCCTTTCTTCAGTCTCTCACAGTCTCTCCTCCACTTCTACAGCGGGTCAGAGAGGCTCAGCGTGGGGACGCTGACTGTGAGACCCGGCGTGCACTGATATCCTCAGGTCAGGCGCCTGATGGCTTCTCCCTTGGAGCAGAGCACGACATCCTTTTCAGAGGGCGTTCCTTCGTACCAGTCGCTTTACGAGAGGAGGTGTTGAGAGAGTTTCACACTTCTCCCTTGGCGGTGCATCCCGGAGTGGCGAACATGTACCAGGATCTCAGACGACAGCACTGGTGGCCGGGCATAAAGAAAGCTGTGGCAGAGTTCGTTTCACGATGCCTCACCTACCAGCAGGTGAAGGCGGGGCATCAGGTACCAGCAGGCTTGGTACAGCCCTTGGAGGTCCCGGAGTGGAAGTGGGATGGCATATCTATGGACTTCGTGACTGGACTTCCACGCACTTCCAGAGGTCACGACTCCATTTGGGTGATTGTCGACCGACTCACCAAGTCGGCACACTTCTTACCCATCAGAGAGCAGGGCTCAGTGGAGAGCTTGGGACGTCTTTACGTCCAGGAGATCGTACGGCTTCACGGTGTTCCATCGTCTATCGTCTCCGATCGAGATGCTCGTTTCACTTCCCGGCTTTGGAAGGGGTTGCAGGAGGCGTTCGGGACGCGGCTCCATCTGAGCACAGCCTTCCACCCTCAGACGGATGGTCAGACGGAGAGGACCATACAGACACTCGAGGACATGCTCCGTGCATGTGTTCTCGACTTTGGTCGCAGCTGGGAGGACCACCTACCCTTGGTGGAGTTCGCGTACAACAACAGATACCACTCCACCATCGAGATGGCACCATACGAGGCGTTGTACGGCAGACCCTGCAGATCACCGTTGTGCTGGACAGACCCTGGGGAGTCAGCACTCGTGGGACCAGAGATGGTCCGAGCCACGACAGAGAAGGTCCAGATCATCAAGGAGAGGATGAGGATAGCTCAGAGCCGGCAGAAGTCATATGCTGACAGGAGGCGGAGGCCACTAGAGTTCGAGGATGGCGACCACGTATTTTTGCGTGTCTCACCTCGACGTGGTTTACGGAGATTTGGTCGAGGCGGCAAGTTATCTCCACGCTTCATCGGGCCTTTCCAGGTCCTCAGCAGGATAGGAGAGGTGGCTTATCGCCTGGCTCTACCACCTCAGTTGCACCGGGTGCACGACGTCTTCCACGTGTCTCAGCTGAGGAGATACGTGCACGACCCGACTCACATCATCGACTTTGGGGAGCTAGACGTGGACGATGGGGCGACTTTTGCGGAGGTCCCAGTGGAGATCGAGGATCGACAGGAGCGGGTCCTACGTGGGCGGTCGATTCCTCTTGTGCGCGTCAGATGGCAGCACGGGAACCTCCAGGAGAGCACTTGGGAGCGGGAGGCTCAGATGCGTGCTCAGTACCCCCATTTGTTCCCCTAGTTTTTGATGTATCTTTACGGGGACGTAAATCCCTGAGGTGGGAGTAATGTAAAGACCCTCAAATTTCAAGGAAATTTTTTTCTTAATTTTCTTTGGAATTTTAGAAGAGCGCAGCTTCAGACGGCACCTGATTCCGAGGCCCGGTGTGCCCGGAATCAATTTCCGAAGTTTGGCTCGGGTACGTTCAGTGAACGGACGAGCGGGTTTTTCTATCTTTTGAACCGGTGCCCGGAATCAAATTCTGAGGGCACCGATGAAATCGCAGCGCCGGTATTTGCTTAGAAACGCCTCTTCCGGAGTTGCGTTTGCTCAGACGTGGTTTTTAAATTTTGCGGCTTTAAGTCAGAAATAAAATAAAGATTGTGCGACAACTTTATTTTATTTCACTTAAGCTGCTTGGAAGCCACTTGAAGTCACTTAAAGGCGGCTTGAGCTAAGTTGAACTGGATAGGATGCTATCCAGAAATATCCTACCCCTTGGTAGGATATTTGTGCGGTGGGGGCCCGCACGAGCCCCGCAGTTTCTTTCGCTAAGTAACGCACCCGCGAAAACCCGTCAAAGTAACTGAAAAGTCAACCGACACGTTTTCTTTAATTCTTAACAGACCATTTAATTGGGCGGTTTATTTCGTGAATTAAATGGGCTGTTTCTTTCGTGAATTAAATGGGCTGTTTCGCTCGTTGAATTAATTCAACGAACTGATGGGTCGTTACTTACGCTTTTGCGTTTGTTGGCATGTTTATAAAATAAGACCAACCAAAAAAATCCTTTGAAAGGATTTGAGAGGATCTTGTTTCTTCATCTCCCCGCGAAGAACGCGAAGAACGCGAAGAACACGAAGAACGCCGGCGACCGGAATTCGACGACGCACACCGAGATCTGCGACGTCGACGAGGTCTACCCGCGACGTTCTTCGGCGACGCCTCTTCTTCCGCGGCCGATCCTCGTTCGGCAACTAAGGTGAGAATCGGATCGTTCAAATTCTCCTTTTTTTATAAATTTCATGACAACGGATTTAATTAATTAAATCCGTTTAATCTTGATCCGGAGATTGGCGACGGGACGCCGGATACCGCGACGACGCGACGATCTCCTTCTTCCGCGACGAGCAATCCCGCGACGATCCCCCGTTCGGCAACGACAGCTGCGAGGTAGGGGTTTATTTCCTTGATGATTCTTTCCCGTGTTTATTCTTGGAAATAAAGAACCCGATCAAAGAACAATTTTAAATTTATTTAAAATTGTTGATTGGTTGTTTTTATTCCTCCCGTTGTTTATGACTAACGCGGAGGGTGCGGGTCTAACGAACAAGACCCGACAACCCTCCGCTGATCTTCCCTTCTTTGCGGATTTGGTGGACGACGACGAACCGCGCGGCAAGGGCGATCTGTTTGTCCCGCAGTGAAGGTCGGCCCCCGGGAGGGGCAACGGCGCAGACGGGAGGCAAAACGGGCCACCGGAGCGACTCCGGCGGCCCGCGGAAGGCGGCGGCGGCGGCCGGTTCCGCGGCCGCGCGGAACCGGGGAGGGACGCGGCGGCCCGGCCGCGTCCGCGTGACAGGCGGCCCCCCCGCGGGGCCGCGTTTCCTTCAAGCCGCGGGTCAAACCCGCGGCGGCGGCTCCTTCGGCCGCTCGGCCGAAGCCGAGCCGGCCGGTCCGGTCGGCCGGGCCGCGCCCAGGCCGGACCGACCCGGTTCGGGCCGACCCGGTTCGGCCGACCCAGGGGGGGTTCGGGCCGGGTCGCCCCGGGCCCAGAACCCCCGTTTCGGGCCCTCTTCGGTCTTTCGCCCATATCTTGGGTCTGGGACCTCCGATTGACGAACCGTCAGCGGCTACGCGATCCTTGGATCGAGACGGTCGTTTCGGTATATTATACTCAAGGTTTCGGAAGACTTTGGGTTCGTCCGGGTTGGTTCGTACACGAAACCAACCGGGCCCTCGGAGCGGAAACGCTCATAACTTGAGCTACGGACGTCCGATCGACGTACTGTCAGCTGTGGTAGTTTCCTCTAAGTGAGACGGAACTTTTGGCATACTCCGCCCGAGGATCGGATACAGGCGGAGTACGGTCGGGTTGGTTTTGCCCTGAAAACCAACCGGGCCCCTGGGACGAAAATGCCAATAACTCTCAGACCGGGCGTCTGATTGACGCGCCGTCTGTTGCGTTGAGATCCTGTTGTCGATACGGAACTTTTGGATACATCAACTTCGGACTACGTGTCAGTTGATGTATCAGCCTCTCGGCTCATGGAGCGGACCCTCCTAAACGAGCTCGCTATGTGCGGGAACCCTAGCGCTGGCTGTGACTTCGACGACAGAGCAGAGATCCTCCGTGGACTGCGACGACGGCAGAGCAGAGATCCTCCGTGGACTGCGACGACGGCAGAGCAGAGATCCTTCGTGGTCTGCGGCGACGACTGTGCAGAGATCCTCAGTGGACTGCGTCGACTACTGCACTCAGCGATCCTACGTGGATCAGTGCTACAGGTTCTGTGTGAGCCCGATCCTACGTGGGTCCTTACTACCGGTTCTGTGTGAGCCACTGCCTACAGGTTCTGTGTGAGCCCGATCCTGAGTGGGTCTTTTGCGGGGGTTAGTACCTATCGATCCTTCGTGGGTCCGACGACTTAGATGGATCAGTGATCATCTTTGACGTCATCTGAAAAAGTATACCTGGTTGAGCTGAATCTTATGTTACTCTCCTTTGTGGATTGTGTTGAACTATCCTATGTGGATTTACTGTTTACTCTCCTTGTGGATTTGAGTCTTGCTTTCCTTTGTGGATTGAGTTGTTCTTGAGCTCGTGAGCAGAGCTAGAATTGGGGACTTAGGTATATGTATGGGCATATACCTAATTCGAGTCAGATG
The DNA here is from genome assembly GCA_963277665.1 of Viscum album. NCBI lineage: Eukaryota > Viridiplantae > Streptophyta > Magnoliopsida > Santalales > Viscaceae > Viscum > Viscum album. Next base: position 408,660 of record CAUJRU010000254.1, read on the forward strand.
TTACTTCGTGATTGCATCTTTCTTTTGTGCTATATCCTTTGTGGATTTCGAGAGACCTTCGGGGGTCTCGGGGTCCTTACTGAGTAGCTTATACTCACCCCTGCACGGGCTATGCCCGCACCTTGTTGTGTTGGTTGCAGACGACGGACAGCGCTGATCACGGTTGGGGCGTGGAGCAGGACGGTACCTGGAGGTGGACCACTGGGCGGGACGTGCTCGGAGCGGACGTGGGACCCGAGGAGCCTGGAGGCTATCTGTACCCACCCTTCAGGTGGGATTGCCAGTGGACGACACGAGGCCGCCGTCTTTTCTTCAGTTGCTGTACTTTACTTTTTCAGTTGTACTTTACAGTTGGGCTTGTATTTCCGGCCCCCTTTACTTTCTGCACTTTACTTTCCGCTTGCTGACTCTGTGTGGTTGTTACTTATAAAGGCAATGCCTTCCCTGTTTACTGGGATTTTACGCCTTGGTGCTAGTCGCCATCCCCTGGCCTATGGAAGGCGGGCTTGGGGTAGTCACGGCACGGGCCCTCAGGTCGGGTCGTGACAAGTGTCAATTTTAACATTATTCATTACTTGGACATTTAAAATATCAAGATAACACGTTAACTTCTAAAAAATATTTTACAGTACCCATAAGATGTCAAGGTCATCAATTGAATATTTTTATGAAATTAATAATCATAAATTATATTTATTTTAAATTTTTTTCCAAAATTTCATTAATATTCCCATTAATAAAATAATTACAACATTAGAGTAGTGTAATTATTTAATATCTTAATTTTCTTAGTAAAAAATACAAAAAAATACAATTATGAAGATAAATATTCTATACATAGGAATAATTTTATTATAAAATATATATACTGGGTAAACCAATATGGTAAATAAATTAATATTTAAAAAAGAACGTGACATCATTAAATATATATTGAATAAAATATTAAAATTATCATAATCTCATATGGGTGTCCAAAAATCTAAAAATAAATTTTATCATGAAAATTTGTTTAATAATTTAAAATTTTAAAACGATATTAATTCATAACATTCCTTTTTTCAATGTAGACACATTAGGGACATTTAATGTGATATTCGTTAATTTAAATGTTATATAAGTCATTTTAATGCAATAGTGTCTATTAAAATACATAATTTAGATCCTTATCTATTAAGGTTCGAATTATCTTCATCCAATAAAATTGGATCATCTCTTATAGTTATTTTATATTGCTCCTTATTTTACATTTAACCTAAATTACCCAATTTACCCTTTTCCATGTTAAATAAGTTTACCAAGGTTACTATCAATATTGGGAAAAAAGAACCTATTTAATAAATTGGGACCTCACGAATCCTAATATGTCCACCATTTTAAAAAATTAACAACAATGATGCAACATGATTTAGATAAATATAATGTCAGTAAAAGTCATCAAAAAATATTTCACTGGAGAAAATTCTATTAGATATAAAAATGTTTATATTAAAAATTCATTTATAAATTTAATGACACCAAATTATTGAATTATAATTTCTTCTTGAAAATGTGTGTGTTATATTATTTTTTACTCAACAAAATTATACTTCCTTATCAAGGAAATGAGTATAAAATGAAATGTGACCATCAGGTTTCAATTATTACATGACTATTGTTTAGTTAAGGACATTGGATAATATGATCAAAGGGAAAAATATAGTTTATAAAATTTTTAATGTGATTATTATTATTTATAAGTAGAAATGGAAAATGATAATCAATGTTGAAAGGATGAATGATGGCCACAACCAGTAGATTCATGTCGTATGAAGACCATTTATCAGAACATGGTTGGGAGGTATTTTCATTGGGCATAAGTAATAACCAAGGCCATGATTGGCTTTGATAAGTGAATCTTGAACGAGATCAAATTAAAGAGAAGTTCAAGTAAGTGAAAGTTACCACTCAGGTGATGTTAGCAGAGTCTCCCCAAGATTCAATCATCATCAAAAACCACACCCTTATGTCATATGTTTGTTTTATAAGGTTCTTATTTTGAAGACATTAGTTACTTAATTATTAATCATATTTAAATAAATTTTTATAGCAGAAATTCGATTTGGAGAACTTTTTTATTAAAAAATAATTAATTGGATAAAGATCATTATTCAGATAAAAATTATACTTTTTAGGTAATACATAATTATTATAAAAAAATAAATTAATATTAATAAAGTTTATTTTAATGAAAAAAGTATTATTAAAACACTACTATTTATATATAAATAAAAAAATAATTTTTTTCATGTGGTATAAATTTCACTATTCATTTTGTATTCCCCATTACTTTTAATAAATGAGGGTATTTTTAATTAAATGTTAGAATTATCATATTTAGAAAATTATTATCATAAGATATAAAACATTTTTGAAATTTACATGTCAAAATAAAGATAGAGTGAATTTGTTATAATTTTCAAAAATTCCATAATTTTCTTGAATATTAAAATTACATTTTGGGCTTTTAGTAAGATTATTGTCTTAATTGTTATTTCATAATGATATAAATATTATTATTAATTTAAGGTAAACATGTGTGGAAACATATTTCATAATATGTGTCCAAATTATCTAATACCATTAGAAAATACCATGGGCAAGCCCATGGTTCTTCATTTATTGCAACCTAGGGGTCAAAGGAAATTAATAAATAGATCCTCTTGCTATAAATACAATCCCATTTCTACATTTAAAATCATTCCAAATTCCTTTTTTAGGAATATCTGATATTTTTCCTCCGAAGGTGTCTTCATTCCCCCTTGGTCGCAATCCTAATGATTTGGGATCAACTATTTAAGATAAATTAAATCTCATGTCATCTATTCCATTAATGTTTCCTTTTTATGTGATATGTGTTTAATATTTACAAAATATGATATTATGTACATTTTATTATATTTATTTAGTTTATTATTGTTAATTTATTAATGGTATACCCTTTTCCCCTCTATTTTCACTTTTTTCTAATAGCATGTTTCATACCTGTTATGCAACCGAAGTTTCTTCCCAAAATAATAGATTTTATTCTGGGACCAAAATATGTGAATCTCACCTTCCTTTTTGTAGGATAATAATGACACCAATATCTTTTCTTTAAGAAGCTTTTAATAATACCATGACATTGATAAGAAACATGTTTTATTCGTTATCCATGGGTTATTTAATGAATGTTTTATTATATTATATGTGGTCCACATTATTTAATACATATGAATGGTGCACCCAACTAGAGTTCTAATGAATTTGGTAATGAATTAAATCTCTATTGATGTCACGTTTCATGAACCCTTGATGAATAACCATGGTAATGTTTATGAAACCTCAGTGAAAAACCCATGGTGAAATATTTATGACTATCTCCTTTAAATTATGTAGTAACATTTACATGTTGTATTTCATGTTTTTTATTATGATATTCCAATTGTTTCTTTTTTTAATCTTTTATTTTTTCCTCAAGTTCTTAATGATTTTTCCTTAAGAACACATGTACATTTTTCTCTAATTTTACCTAACTTGGCCTTCTACTACCAAATTATTTTATTGTATGTCCCTAATTTATGAGGGGTTGTAAAAGTAAATAAAATAATCCAATAATGAATCCTTTCACAATTTTTAGAATTTTATTTAATTTTTCATGTTTTATGTAGAATATTTCCATAAAACTAAAAATTAATATATCTTTTATTTGTAAAATGTAAATTAATATTAATGAAATAATTATTTCAGATTCCATAGTTGGTATCCTAAGAAAGGAATAGTTATATGTGAAAATTATGATTTCTAAACATTAGGAATAACCCTAGAGAAAAGATAAATATTTGAAAACATACTTATATTTTGGTAAAATATTTTCTAAATGATTCTGAAAAATGAATCTTTTTCTCAATATGAAGAAGTTGATGTGGTTCTGGAATAGATGTACATAGGGGTAATAATTCCAAAAAGTTGTTGCGACCCTCATTCAGTGTAACCTGCCACATGACTATGGGACTTACTACACAGCTTGTTTGACACTCCAAGGGGATATTTTTGGTTAATAATAATGATTTCATGAACCATTATAAAGGATTTATATAAAATTTAATGGTTGTCATTAAGTAACATAAGGAAGAAAATGTATCAAGTCATAAAATTATTCTAGAAATATAATATTATTAAAAGAAACACATTTTCCTTCTTATTTACTTATTTTTATAATAATGTCAAATTAGAGAAATTGAGTAAATGGTCGATGCGATGGGGCATGGACTAGAAACCTGAAATATATGTTTAAATTTAAAAATTCCATATAATGATTAATAATTTTAACCAAGTTATCAATAATAAATTGATTCAAGGTGAGAAACTGGATTCGACTTGAGGGGAGCTACGTTCTATTAAGTCCTTTATGCGCCGTTAATCACCTTCCTTCTATTGATCAACTGACCCATTAATTGATTAAAAATGGAAAAGAACTATTAGAAAACATTTTTTTGTAGTCTATTGTTTAGAATAAGAGAAAATATCCCTGGATATTATCCTCTAAGAGTGATAAGCTGGTCAGTGGTGTTCGCTGATTAAAAATACTAATCAAAGAGTAGAGATCAATACTTTGGAGTAGAAGTCATTTATTGAAATATTTTATTATAAACATGTCCATAATTATATTAATATGAAAATTTATAAGGAATTAAAAGATATTAATAAAGTGGAAAATAAATTTGTGGGATGACATGATATGAACTTTACAAGACTTTCCAATGACACCTCTGGCCTTTTCATGGATCTTAACGGGACGTTTGATATATTCTTCGATGGACCGAGGCCCAATATGAAGAAGAATCTAACCCATAAAGACTAAAAAATCTATGAGGAGATAGTGTGGAGTGTTATAATGGTTGAAATGGATTTAGGTAGAATGTAGTGGTCGCAAAAATAATGTTAAAATTAGTGATCTATATTTCCAAAATTATGGAGTATCATTGATCAATGATGAGGGTGAAAGATACTAAAAATTACCATAAACAACAAATTTTGGAAGAATCAAATACGTAAATATTTTTTCAGGACCAAAAATGTTACATGTGTGAGTGAAATGATAATATATCCCAGAACACCCATATTGAGGTGAATCCTCAACTTCTCAATATTAACAATAAAAGGAAGATAGTAAAGGCCAATCTTAATGTCCAATTCATGAAGTGTGGAAGACGTGGTCACTTTTCCAATAACTATACTAGTCCTAATATAATGGATAAAAGTAACAAAAAACTTCTTTATAGTGGAATAGAGAAAGGTTTGGATTTTCATTATCATGACAACTAGAGTTGAATCTCTAAATTATGCGGTGCCATGAACTCTTATTCTTCACTCAAGTATACCATGAACATTGGTAATTCAGGTTCTATGAATTCATTTTTTACATAAAATTTTCTAGAAATAAAGAATCAATCCCTAATCCAATAGAATGATAAAAATTAGTTATGATATTTAAGGTATTATACAAGCAGCAATAGTTTAAAGAAACATGTGTTTACTTGGGAGAGTACAATCACATCATGAATCTAGTAGTTATTCCAAAGATGGAAATTGAAATTTTACTAGGCATTGACTGGATCAAAAATTATATTACTTAGATAAATGTAAAAAATATAGTAAATATTAGTAGTATTGAATGTAAATCCTAAAATACTTTTCGAATGTGAGATCTCTTAACAGAGGTTTTCCTAGAAGTACCTCCCATATCCTTCCTTATGAAAATGATATGTAAAGATTAATAAGGAAATTAAAGTGTATGAATTGAAACTATCCCCATAATTTTTGAATATATAAACATATTTACTTGGTAGTTACCTAAAAATCCACCATAAAGTGATGTATAGTTCGTTATTGATTCCATTCCCATTTCCAGGAAAATATTAATGACCCCATTTAGAATAGAAAATATAGATCTTGATGAATTAAAGAAATAAATCCTAGTTATTTTGGAGAAGTGGTTTATCTGAAAATTTTTGTCTCCTTTTATAGAAAATAATATATTTGTGAAGATTATGGATAGATCTATGAAGTTTTGTAATGATTATAGAGAACTTAATTGGACCACAATGAATAACTAGTACCCTCCTCTAAGGATTCATGATTTATTTGACCATCATTGTGAGGCTCAATTCTTTCCAATATTTATCTAAGATATAGTTACCATTAAATGAGGTTAAAATAAATGACATTTCAAATATACCTTCAGAACAAGATATGGGAATTATGAGTTTTTTAATCCCATTCGGCTTGACTCCTGCTCCTGATATATTTATGTATTTGATTAATAGAGTCTTTAAGGATTAAAAAGATATGTTTGTTGAAGATTTTATTAATGATATTATGATATATTCTAAAATTCATGAAGACTATTAGGATAATATAAGGGTTATATTACAAATTACATGGACGAATATGCTATTTGGAAAGTTTTGAAACATTTTATTTTGGTTTCAACACATTTTTTTCTGGGGGTGAACTATTACAAATGATAGAATATCAGGGGACTTTGCAATGATATATTTTATGGGTGAGTGTCCTCATGATACAATAGTAATTGAGATTCATAGTTTCCTTATTTTAGTAGGATATTATAGGATTTTTTTTTGAAAAAAAAAGTTACAATATTCTTGTCCACTTACAAATATAAGTCAAAAAACAACCATGTTTATCTGGAAAAAGGAACATGAAGAATGTTACCAAATTATAAAGAAGGGATTTGTTACTTAACCAATGTTAAATTTACCCTCTATAAGAGAAGGTATTGATATTTTTTGTGATGCATCTCTGAAATGTATTGGGTGTGTCCTCATGAAATATGAAAAGTGATTTTATAGAAATCACTATAGATGATGCCTTGTGAGAATAATTATCCTAGGCATGATCTAGAGCTAGATCCATCTAGTATTCCTCTAAAGATAGGGAGGAATAATATTTATGGGGATAAATATGATATATACAAATAAAACCAATATTTAAAATATATTTTCAAACAAAATTAATTAAACATTAGATAGAAGAAATTGTTAAAACTTATAAAGACTCTTATTGTTCAATAGAATATTACCCTACAAGTGTAAACAATGTTATTGATGTTTTAAGTATAAAATACAATGTTGTTCTGGAGATGATGAGGATACAAGAAGATAAATTGATCAATGATTTAGTAATGATATACATTAGAAAAATGAGGGAAGGGACATTATCATCCCAATACCAAATGATATTAAACCATCATTCCTTGGAAAGATCAATAACTATCAAAAGGGTGATACTTTATTATAGAATTAGATAAAGGATGTGAAGAGTGGGAAGCTTCTTGCGTTTAATATTTATCAATAAGGTGTACTAAAATATTATACAAGGATATTTGTTCCATGAATTAAATAAATAATGAAGGATACGATGGATGATGATTGTAGCTCAACAGTTTCTATACATCGAGAACGAAATACAATGTATAAGAACCTTCATGATCAATTTTTGCAGGATAACATGAAAATGTATATTGTTTACTACACTATAATGTTCCTAGAGTCAACAAGCTAAGGGTATTAGAAAACATACTAAAGGGTTATTACCACCACTACCCCTACCAACATGGATTTGGAACTAAATCACAATGGAAATTGTCACTATTCTCCACAAAAATCTAACAAAAGCTATGAAATATGGGTTATAGTGGACTATATTAGAAATAATTTTCATTATATGACTATCTTGGAAGACATATATCTTTATCACCATTCAATGACAATTGTATAATAAGTGTTGAGTTTTCATGTATTGTCAGTTTCTATCAAATCTTGCTATGATCCCTAGTTCACATCAATATTATAGAGAACTATTCAATATTATTTGTGTAGAAAATTGAATTTCAATATGGCGTATCACCCGCAATCAAATGGAAAATCTGAAAGGACTGTTTAGATACATGAGGACATGTTGAGAACATAACCAATAGAATATATTGGTGGATGGGATAAACATATCCAATTATTTGAGTTATCACACAATAGAAAATTCATTTCGAGTATTCAAATTTTACTATGTGAAGCTATATATGGGAGGTGAGGAGGAAGTCCTACTTTTTGGGATGAATTTTTTCAGAGAAGTTTTTTGTGCCTTATCTTTTGAATAAGATGACATAAAATGTTCATGCCTCCCAAAAACACTTAAAAGAAAATCAGAGTTACTTGAAGGGATATGCTCACAACTATCAATGGAATTTGGATTTTGAAATTGGTGATAAATAACATTATATAATGTCACCATTGATGTGATTCGTGGGGTTTGGAAATAAATGAATGGTTACCCAAGGAACATTGGATGATATGAAATCTTTTATCGCATAGAAGGAGTGCTGGATAGTCTACTAATTCTTCCACATCAAGCTCATTTCCACAACGTAATCCACATATATATCATGAGGAAGAACATACATGAACCATAAAATGTACTAAATCTTGAGGTGGTATATTTAGGGCATGAACTCTCTTGTGAAGCATAGTTGGGGGTGATCTTGGCCCCTAGAGACAAGGTTAGGGGAAAAAAGACTACCGACCTCATAAATGTTTTGTGGAGGAACAAAAAATATAAATAAGTAAAGGGGAACAAGAGAAGAAAATTAGACATAATTAACCACAACATTTATCAACTAATATAAAAAATGAAATTTCATGGATGATTTTTTTTGAGTGGATAATGTAATGACCTATACTTTTTCAATGATAAATTTTTCCCAAAAATGGGTGAATTATATTTTTTTATACCCCTGAAAACTATACCACTTAAATAATGAATAGAATAAAATTTTAAATGTGGCCATCATGTTTTCTTCTTCATATGACCATTTTAATCAATACACTAGACAGTTCATTTAGTGTTATAATTTGTATTTATATGTAGAGATTAAGAAGGATACTTAATGAATAAAGGTTGATGGATTGCCTCAACAAATATTGTCATGTTATAAGAAGACCATTTTCCAAAATATGAGGTAGTTATATTCTCTAGACTTCAATCTTACCCTTTCCCAATCCAAGCATTAATATGTGATGTTTGAATGAAATAGCCATTTAGATAAGTTAATGTTTGTGAAAATTACTTCTCATGTAATGTTAGATGATATTCCCCATGAATCTATCATCATCACACACCATACTATTGGGACATTATGTGGGTGTAATAAGGGGTTACTTTTCGAAACCAAAGATACTTATATTTTAATAAATTTTAATACATATTTTTTTATTCTATGAATTCTGATTGAGAATATTTTTTCGTAAAATTATGAAAAAATTGATAAATTGTTTTTTGAATTGAAATTATAATTCAGAAAATATAGTATTATTATAATAGAATCATTTATTCTTAATAATATTTATCTTAATGAAATATTATTACTAAAACAGTTTTATATAAATATAAATTATAAAATAATTTTGTTTTATTGAAGTGTCTAAAATTTCAGAATTCATTTTCTATATCCTAATATTTTTAATAAATATTCTTCTTTGATTTAAAAAATAAATTATTATATTTATATTATTATTATCATAAAATAAATATAATTTTTTAAATAATCAGATGAATATCTGTTTATGATGAATTTATTAAAATTTTCAAAAATACTTTAGTTTTTTGTAAATAATAAATATAATGTTTGGGTTTTTTGGTAAGGTTAGTGACATAATTTTTTTTCATAATAATTCAATGATTAATATAACATTATGGAAGGCTATTATGGGTTTAAATAACAAAAATTGTGTTACAATTTTCCATTACAATGAGAAACCCCATGGTTTTTCATTGACTGGTACCTAGGTGTCCATGGAAATTAATAAAACATTTCTTCTATTTTTCTATAAATAGAAAACCATTTCTCCATTTCCATTCACTCTATATTAATCTTCCCTGAATAAAAAATATTTTATCCTCCCATGGATTCATACCAAGGTGTCCTCAATCCCGCAAGGATCTAATCCTCAATTTTTTGGATCAAATCTTCATGGTAAGGGAGATCTCGACTTATCTTTTGAATTAAAGTTCCCTTTTTTGTGTTATGTATTTAAAATTTTCCAATTATATTATTATATACATTTTATTAGATCCATTTAATGTATTAAATTTATTTTATTAATGGGAATCCATTTTCCGATTTATTTTTAATGTTTTCTAAAACCATCTTTCATACCCATTATTTTGTATAATTTGCTTCTCACATTTCACATATTTTTCTCAAGAGATTCACATTTTTTTTGATTACCCCAAAATGTTTATTTTCCTACATTTTTAAACAATTTTTTAAAATGATCTATTTTTAGGTATTAATATAAATTAATCTTGACGTAATGTTTGTGTGTTCAAAATGAAAAAAATGATTTTATCTTGATTCCCTTGTTTAAAACTATATGATTTTGATATGAACTCAATTTATTTTATTCTTTATGGGTTATTTATGAATTGTTTTATTATGATATATTAATCGTTGATTAATTAATACATATTAATGATTTACCCTGATTGTTCTCCAGTGCATTGGATAAATAATTTAATCTCTATGGATGACTTGTTTTATGATACCTTGGTGAATAATCATTGTAATATTTATGAAACCTTAGTGAAAAGGTTTTGTGATATGATTGTGAATGTCTAGTGTAAATGATTTAGTCACATTTACATTTTATGAATCATGTAACATTTATTATGATATTCTCATTTTCAGTTTTTCAGTTTTTTATTATATTGATTTTATTCTTAAATTTTTTTCCTCAAGATCACATATAGACTATTTATATTATTTTTTATTGTTCTGAATTTTTCTCACTCGTTAAATTGATGAATATCCCCTGGTTATGAGATAAATTAAAATTAATTAGTATTAACTAAGAAATTATCATTTCTTGTTGTTTAGAATAATATATTACATTTTCATGAATTACGTATCTTTTTTCATTGAAACAAAACATTAATAAATCTGATCTTTTAACCATGTAATATATATTTTATGTAATAAAAAGGAAGGGAGAAATAATAAAATCATTATGAGAAAACATAATTGTATTATTATAAATTAAAATTAACAAGTTTAAAATTATAATCAATCCAATTATTAATTTTTTTATGTAAATTCTTTAAAATAATAAAAAGTTTTCAAAAAAATCATTATTCTCACTATTCTGAGGGAATTATAAATATTTTCAGAAATAACCATATTTTTAAAATAATTTTGACATGATGAATTCAATATAAATTTAATTTTTTTTTCAAATCTATTTCATCAGAATAATGAAAATTATTTTTATTTCATAAATAAAAGAACAACCCATTTTGGAAGAAAATAGATTTTTGAATAATAATGTGATTTCATGAATATTGTTTCATTATTATCATAGAACAAACCAATTCATTCATATTGAGTTAAACATTATATTTATTTCCAATATTAGGTATTCGTTTTTATCCCCACAAATTTAATATATAAGAAATACTAATAGTGTCTCACGGTTTAATTAAAATCAGGGTTTCATGAAATAAAATCTATTGAAGAACCAAAATTATTTAAAGAGTACTATTTATTAAAATATCATCCTGTTACATACTACCATCACCCATTATAAAATAATTTCACCCTTGAAATTATTTAATTGGATACAAAAATATGATGACAACACCACCTCATTACATCCTCATTTTCTCACACAACATCCTCAAATTGGTGATTCAATATTAAAACATTGACATTCCAATTGGTCTTGTATCATAGAACATTATCTCTATGATCCAAAATAAATATTAATTGTTCTTGAAAAGAAATATCTTACTCTATTGGAGTGAATTTTTAATTTTGAACATTCTAAGGATTAGGTATATACATTCTCGGGAGAGATACATCGAACACTATATGAACCTTAAAGTGAATCAGTGGAAGAACCAATTTATAAGATAGAATCCCAAAATGATCATGAAATTAAAATGTAATAATATACCTATGTATCGGTTTTCAATTATTTACAAATATCATCCCTATATTTTTGGGAGATATTACTAGAAGTACCTTGTCACCGACCTCATATAGTTGTTCTTTTCATCAATTTTCAACATAGAATTTATATCAACTCAGAGCATGTCATTTATTTTAATGAATTGGTATAACCTTCCCTCATATTTCCTTGTCTAGATTATGACTCAATAGAATTAACTCCCCAATATAATTCTAGAATTCGGGTGTACTTTACTTCATATCATATAGGTCATCAAAATAGGCCATTGGAATATAAGATTGAATGAAATTATTGTATGAAAATTCCCTAAAAGGTAGGCATTGATCCCAACCACATTCAAAATTCATAGGGTAGGCTGTCAACATGATTTCTACATATGAATCTTCCACTTAGACTAACCATTAATATGAGGATTATAATAAGTGCTAAAACCTAACTTTATTTCTAGAGCCTTTTGAATATTGATTTGGAACATCAAGGTAATCCTATGATCTCGATCCGATATAATGGACTGTTTTAAACCATGAAATAATTCCACATAGTTAATATACATTATTTCACTCAGATTAAGAGATAAGTCATATATGATAGTATTGAAGTGTCTTGATGTTTTATGGCAGTCAACAATAACCCGTATAGAATTATATCCTTCTTCTCTTTTGGGATGTCTGATAAAAAATCCATAGTGATGTATTAATATTTCTATATTGGTTGGGGTATCGATTCTAATATCCACAGAGAAATCTATCTCTCATCTTTAACTTGATTAAAAATAATGAACTGGGAAACATATTTTGTAGAATCATTCTTCATTCCATCCCATGAAAAATACTATTTCATGTCTCAATACATTTTTGTTCACCCAACATTCAAATAGAATGATTAACTTTGAGCCTCATCCAATATATCTATATTTAATTCTAGAATGTGAGAGATAGAGATATTATTATTAAACCTTATAATTCTTCCACAATTAGTGTTGAACTCAAAATTAATTCTCAAATTTGTTATATCTATATCATCGACCCACACTTCTTTAATCATCACTAATATTGATGATTGAACATTCATTTGAGCCAGATAGGATTTCTCCCCATTCCATTAAAATTTCAAGATCCATCCTATTAATATCAATAAATATTAGTTATTTTGTGATTCTTATCATAGATTGTCTATCATGGTCTTTTCAAATCGTAGTCTCTACAATATTTTTCTATTTCCCAATGTGGTAATCTTTGGAGCAGTCAAAATATGAAATCAACTCCAAGCATCTCATTTGGTTTATATTAATATCATATTTAGTGAAAATATACTTCAAAACATTGAAATCAGTTTATATGTATCAACACCCTCAACAAAGTTAATACATCTATATCATAATGAAAAATATACCGCAGCTAACTCCATAGAATTAGTTGGGTAATTTTTTTCATTTATTTCTATTTTCATAGGGAATAAGTTATCACCAAATATTTTTCATTGGAACACATCCTAGAACTATCTTTTATGCATCACTATAAATCATAAATCATTATCCACTACGAGTAGTATGTGCATAAGATTAATGAAAGAACAACTTTTTGTCTCTGTGAAATTATATTCCCATTCGTTCACCCATATGAACATAACTCATTTCCAAGTCAAAATGTTGACATGATTAAATAATCATGATAACGTTTTCAAAAACGGTCCATAATATCCTCCCAATCAATGTATATTATGCAATAATGGATATTAATCTAGGAAAGCGTTCAATATCTGTTTTCCTCATTGGATCCACATGTATCCCCTCTCCTGAGATTATTTGACAAAAAATGAATCACTATAAAACCAAAATGCACACTTTAAAATCTTTTAAAAAGCTTCTCCTTTCTCTAGGTCTTTAGTTCAATCCTCATGTTATTTTCTTTTTCTTCATTTCACTTTGAATATAAAAGATTATAATCTATAAATAGAACCAAAAACTGATTAATATTGTCTTTAAAGACTCTATTCATTGAATCTATGAATATAACTATGGTATTAGTAAGACAAAAATGCATCCCTATAATTTTTTAGTTTCCATAACTTGTGTGGAATGCTTTTTTACTATATATCATCTCTCTTAACTCTCAATTGATGATGTCCAGAATGAAAATCAGTCATAGAAATGCATTGAGGACCATGTATTTGATCAAATAAATCATCAATATAGGAGAGATGATATTTTTTCTAGATAGTGATCTTTTTATTTTCTCGATAATCATTATAGAGTCCTAATTATCTGTATTTGTTCATAACACATAACATTTTACACCCTATAGTGATGCACTATGACATTTTATCCTTTTTCAAGATTCTCTTTGATTTTCTTCTTTAATTCATTCACCTCAAATGCCTAAATTTTATATTGAGTCTTTTAAATAGACATAGAATATTATTTGAGATCTATTGAAAATTCAACTATACGATTGGTGGAATATCTGATAATTCATTAGTAAATACATCAAAAATATGTTGATCAACAATTTTATCCTTAATCGTGAGTCTCTCCCCAACCATCGGAGATAAATAACATATATTTATATAAATTAAGTTCCATTATAAGGATTTCATTTCCACAATAATTTTATAATCTTTCTTTAAGAGATATATGATCATATGTTCATAAGTAATATGAAATATGTCATTCTTTCCTATGAACTGGATATGGTCTCCAAATAGTGAATTCAATCTATGACACTAAATACATCAAATTTATCTAAATGAATGATCACAATATTTTTAGGATGAATATTCCCATAAACATCAACCAAATAATAATTATAGACATGTGAAATGATATTGGTTCCATTAGGTGTTTCTCACTACTAACTCAAAATCTTATTATTGAGGTAGTGTGGTAATACCCTTTTAAAATTAAATAGAAATAAAATAGTGGGTGTATCTATACTAAAATAAAACACTATCTGCTTCAATGATGTTGGTATGTGTACCCATCAAAAATCACATTCATATATAAAATTACCCATAGTGATTTAATTTAATTTTTATTTATCTATAGCCTTAAATTATGGTTGATGTCGATCAACATCTATATCCCTCGAATTTGGACCTTGGTTCGCATAATGATTATTTTCATTGTTGATTAATCATTGATGATTTTGAAGTTAATTCTTTTTATCCTTTTCCATATTCACTTAATTAGTAATATTTTTTCCATCTCTATAGAAGTCAATATCATGATGAACTTATTTCCCACACTTAAAACATTTATTAGTCCCCTTAAGATATTTTCCTACACGTTTCACTCCACACATTGAGTAAAAATTAATGCACGTCTACTTTTCCCTATGCTTTTTTTATTTTACCTAAAATTATATTTTTTCACTTCTTATCAAACCCAAAAGATTAATGTGTTTCTGCAATATTCATCACAACCTTTATAGAACATTGAAATACTTCCTCATAGGTTTTGAGGACACTAATGGAAATCTTCCTTCAAAGAATTTGGTGTAATCCATTAATGAATCAATTAACCTTACTGTTATGTTGGATGATACTTCTATAATAATACCTTGAATGTTTTGTAAAATTTCCCTTATAGATACCAAATGATTCATCATCATGTATCTTAATCTCAAGAAAATCCTTCCCCATATTTGTTTGATAAATTTGTGGAATGTACTTATTAAAATATAGACTATTGATCTCTTAACATTCATTGGATTCAATTCCAACCAATTTTATATTATTGTTTACAAGATTCCACCATTGAATTGTTTCACCTTCCAAATGATAAACTGCCAAAATTATATTTTCATGCCCAAAACATTGGTGGACCAAAAATATATTTTTAGGGGTACTAATCCATTTTTCGCATGCTCATGAATAAGAAGCCCCACTAAAATAATATGAACACTTCCTCAGGAATTACTCAAGGGAATTTCGATTCCAATTTTGATCATTTGGATGTGCAGCATGATTCCAAACATGACAAATTAATGGCAGCATAGAAAATGGATTTTTCATTCCATCCTAGATAACATTTAGTTTCTCAAGAGAAATATCATTTAATTTTTCAACACATTAAGAATTGATGAAATTCCATCAGGTTCTATCTATTTATTTATAAAAGATTAATCCATGAATCATTAGGTTCTATCCCACGTTCTTGGTGATCTTTATAAGAAAATAATTATTTTATCATATAGATATACTTCTCCTTATGGTTTTAACTAAGATTTATTATCCCCATTTTCGATGAATAACATAACCTTTATCTATTTCCAACTATTATTGTTCACAATTTTCATAACAAGATATTTCAGAAGAAAAGAATAATATTCTATAAATGACATAAAAACCACACACTTAACGTATAGGATAATTTAATTGGAAACATGTAATAATTAACAACTTATTCATAAAACATCTACATCATCTCCTATTTATTTATTCAAAACTAGAACCCTTTTGACCGATTATACATAATTACATTCATCAAATCATAGGGAAATTAGAAATAAAAAACTACGATATCATATGATCATTATGAGTAATCAAGTGAGATATTAACCATATAATAATAATAATACATAATAATGTAATAAACATTTAAAAATTGTATCATGGATACCAATGATCATGATATCATGTCATGTAATAATTCTTATATGTTCATAAAGATTCAATGAACATATTCTATGAAATCAAAACATAATACATGGAATTTTGGAATACAAATAATAATAGAAATTAATTTTTATATTAGTCATGTATCATTTCCAAGAACATCAAAGTGGAAAAAAATCCTTTACTAAATTAGGTTCACCTCTCATTCTGACTATATATTTACCAACTGAGTTCATTCTTCATTCTAGTCTTGTATATCTCATGAGATATAAATAATTAACCAATGAATTGAAGAGAGATACATGTAACCAATCACATAGTGATAACCATAAATGTATGGTATACAAGAAAAAAAATCATTCTCCATATAAGAACAAATAAAAAGATTCAGTTTCATAAACACCATTCCCTAATAACACATACCTTGGAAATGATGTGTATTTCATAAATATCATTCTATAATAAAGATAATCTAACCACAAAAATAATTCAAATAGTATCCCTTAATAATATACCAAATAACGCATATTTAATATCACATAATTTTATAATAAATGGAAATTAATTTTTACAGGAAACATAAAAATAAATCTTGAGGAAAATATCTAAATTTCATTTAAAATACTTTCTTTTAAAAAAATACCATGCAATTATAAAAGGAAATTTTTTTCCTTGAAAATAAAATAATATGATTGTACGGGAATCCTCAATTAATTAATCATTCATTAAAGTTTAAAAATATGTTCATGTTGTATAAGTAAAAAACTCCTTTGGTACTTTTTCCGTAAAATTCACAAAATAACCCATTTAGAAAATGATAAAAACATTCATTTATTATAGTTTATTAAAAATTATCTCATAGGTAAAAATAAATTAAAAAAAATAGAATAAGAAAAATATTTTTGATAACATTTTTATGAAACTTGTACATTTGAGATAAATATTCCTCAGTAGATAGTAATAAATAAAAAATCGTGAATAGTAATGAGATTGTGAAAGTAACTATTACCTTCAGTCCAATTTCATTCATACATATTATAACCTCTTGTGTGAGGGTTTAAATAATGTAATAAATCTATACCTCAACCATATTAACAATTAATATATTATATATTATCCTCTAATGTCCTATTATTACCCATTTGTAAATAATATTTAATTATTACTCTTTTCTCGGGTGTTCACCGCTTCATTTTCATTTTCATATTTTTTCAGATGAGTGCATGTTCTATTCTATAGGATATTATTTGGAATATAAATAATTATCTTAAGGTAACATATTTAATATTTATTAATTATGTACATTTTTATAATCATTATTGGATACTTAACATGAAACCAAATCACATCGCGTCGTGGAGATGGTAGGTCATACATACACAAGACTAATGATATCATTGCATTAATGGTGAAATGGTAAGTAATGTGATGGTGTATTAATTTCCAAAATCAATATAATTTTGTAATTATAATATCTATATATATATATATTTTATTTCTTTCACTATACTTACCTAAGTAATGGGATAAGGAAAAATATGTTACCCCATGATATGGTGGTAGTAGTCTGTACGTACGCATGTGTGGTACTTCTGCTCTTCCAAAGATTGATAAAATGTATAATATGGTTATTATCAAAAAATAGTAACATATGATTATATATATTATACTTTTTTTATTACATTATAATGGAATGAACACATGTATATTAAATAGAAGGAATAATCGTGAATGATTTGGTAAAGATGATTACCTCTTTTTCGATGAACTTCCATTAGATATCCCTATATAGACATTAGGGATTTCCTTTTAGAATAAATGAGAGTAGAAAATATGTCATGTGAGTTTAGAAGACAAAATGGTAGGTTATGGTCAAGCATTAAGACTCAAAGTGACGTGAATAAGTGTGGAAGTAGGCTCCCATTAAAAATTTATGTGGGGGTCACTTCTGAAATTTTCTCAGAATATTAATTTATAATAACATTAATCTCAATTAAAATACCAAAAAAATAACATTTAATAGAAGATATTTTGATATAATATTTTAATATAATCATACAAAATATCATTTACAATGTTATTATTTCAGTCCTTATCATTGGGAATAACCCTTAGTTAACCTTTTTTAATTTTAATAAAGTTATGATAATTTATAATATTAAAAAATTGTAATTTATAAAAAAAATGATGCAATTAAATCATAAATTAACAGTTTATATAATTTTTAAGATTATTATTATTATTTTTGTAATTTTAATGGTGTTTTATTATTTTTAAATTATTTAATTATATATTATTTTTACAAAATATAGTTATCATCATTTTTGTCATTATTCATTACATGAAATATTAATAAATGAATATAACATATTAAATTCAAAGAAAAATATTTAATTATGTGTCCAATAAGTAAATATCATCTATTAAATTAGTTTATAATATTAGTTATCACATAGTATATGTATTTTAATATTTTTAGTAACATACGATTAATATTTCTAAATATAAAATAATAACTACATAAGTGTTGTGTATTTATTTTATATACATATTTTTTCACAAAAAAATTAAAAATAAACCACCATGATGAATAAATATCTTCCATATTTCTAAATAATAATTATATTTGAATATATATTTCGGGTGAATTAATATTAAAAATGATTTAGTATATAAAGAATAAATGCAAAACCTTTAAATTTGAAATAAATAAAATATTATAAATATCATAATCTCATCAATGTGGCCCAAAAGGACAAATATAAACTTTTAAAATGAATATATTTTTATTAAGTTTAAAATATATATTCATATTTGTTCATGACATAACTATTCCTCTTGTGGAATCATATGGGATATTTATGGAAAAGAGAGTGACATTTTGTGACAATTATTGATTTAATTATTATGTAGGCAATGTTCATAGAACCATACTGAGTAAATATCTTAATTTAAATAATTATGTATTAATGGTTGAATAATCTACATCTAATAAAATATAGACCTATTTAGGGTATTGTATAATGAGGATTATGTTATTTGTATCTTAAATTAGGTAATTTACCCTTACCATGATAACAAAACATTTCTCGGTAAAAAATCATATTGCCCAAAAATAAAAAGGAATAAATTAAAAAATATATTAAACTCTTAAATCCACATAGGGAATACATTTTCAATATTCATAACATAGAATATGGATAATTTAATTAAAAATAAAACTGGTAACACTCCAATAAAACATTTGTTTTAGAAATTTAACGTAAAATGTATATATAATAAGTTAATGTATAAAACACTTACAGAAAATAATAATAAGATTATTTTAAATAAAATATAAAAATATAAAAATTAAAACTAATCCAAAATATAATTTGACCTAATAAAGACTTCAATAGACAATAGATTTTTCAATAAAAATATGTATTCCGATTATTCCTTAAAAAATAAATGTGTTTCATAAAATAAAAAATTTAAGATAATTTTATTATAATTAATTGAAAAATTAATGTTATTTTTTCAAATAAATTTTCAAGTAAATCTATAAATTATTATTTATTCTTAATATATGAAAAACACATTTTTTAGGAAAACATATTTTCTATGAATAATGTCATTTGCTTAATTTGTGTGATTATTTTATCAGCACTTACCAATGAATTCATTTTGAGTCTGAGATTTATATTTATTTCATATAATTGTTATTCATATTTATTACAAATAATTTATTAGATAAATTATAATAATAGTGTCTTGTAATTCAATTAAAATCACTATTGTGGGAACAGTAGGAAATTAGAGAGTTCATATTATTTAAAGAGAGTAGTTAATATAAATATTTGGTTGGTACAATGTACATAATGTTTTTGTTCTAGTTTTAAATGAAACAAAATTGAATTTAGTTTATTAGGTGGAGTTTGTTGAGATAAATCACATGGCCCCTTTAAATTTAGTTAAACTATTTTATATGATATTCAACTGTAGGTCAAATCAATGTTTCATTCTCATCATAAAAAACTGATTCTCAACAACATTCATTCACTCTTTCAACATCACAATAGGTTATCACTTATAACACATTATGTTACTATGACTATACATTCTAATGTCATTTTTAAAATTAATAATGTATGATCATAAACTTCTGACATCTACATGTTGACGTGTACACAAATTAGTGTGTACCAATTATATAAGATTAGTGGGACATTTACCATGATAACTAAAATGTTGTTTTTTCATTCTCCTTGTAAAATTCAATGATGTATTTCAAGTGGTATAATATTAATATATTTTGTGTAACTTTCTTGATATGTCATCTTTCATCCCTTATAATTAACATGACCAATGTGGTGGCACCACAACCGAGTAATGTGAATTTGATTATCTATTATTTCAAAAGAATTGGTTTTCAAAATTTAATACAAAGAAACAATTATTCAACTATTTCAACCCGTAATAAATTATTTCTTTAAAAAATTATGAACTACTATTTCTAATGAAAAAAATAATTCTATTGGCATATAACAAAGAACAAGATGATATTCCTTGTAAAAATAGGAATATAATAATATATCTTTACAAACATAATGAATCATATGAGTAATGTGATATTATATTCTTAAATTTAAGGATTATTGATTCTCATTATATTGGATCTCATTTATTGACATCTACTATATAAAACATATAAAATATACTTGTTTCATATATATAGATAAAAATGTGACGACCAGATGTATTCTCTAGTACCCAACATGTAAATATGGGATGGTTACACATGATTTAAAATGAACATGATTCCCCCTCTTACATCATTGGATTGGTACAATTCCCCATCCCATGGACTTTCATGCAACATCTAATAGAAAACTCATTATGTTCCTTTTAATGTTACTACATCGTCCTTTTTTTTAAAAAGGTTGTGCTTTTAGACCCTTATACATGAAGTGATTCCTTGGGATATTTATATTGTCCATTAAATTTGTATTTTATACGTTGAAAATTTGTTTGTAACACACATTGTATTTAAAAATATGTAGAATAATATTATGTTATTCTAAATGACTCATCTCAAAATTTCTCATATTATATTTTCCAATAAAACATTATATATTTTTACATAGTTAGGATAGAATTAGATTTGTATGCATCAAATTAGGGATATTTAACCCCAAAATTTCTATGAATTTAAATAATCAAATAATCAATAGTACATAAGGTCTGGTTAGTACTAACTCACTACGGATGTGTGTGAATAGTTAATTGAAGATCTCATATATCTCTTTTATCAAATTCTCCAAATAAATACAACAAAGGGGATAAATGATAATATAGGCATTCAAATCCTAATATTTTTTAATGGAATACTAGACATGGAGAATTTAATTATGCATTACACATCCATTATATCAGAAACATGTTTTAGGTAGAGGGATACTTCATTCTCACACACCACTATTGTATGTGACTTAGGATTTTGGGTTCCTGAAAACATATAATTTTTAATGATGGAATAGTATAAAACAGAAGTTCATTAAACATTTATAGAAATTCATGATATTCAGTAGGTTTTACCCATATAATAATAATCTTAGTGGTATTATAAAAAAATGTGGGTTTTAAATTTCTACTAATTATGTGCATCCAATTAAAACAATTCCTTGATTTGAAAATTAGAATAATACATTTATATTTTATTAAACATTATAAAAATTACCATGGTTTTTTAAAAATAAATACCCATAAGCATTTTTTGCATAACATAATTATTTATATATATGTTTTTTCAAATATCCCATATAAACTTATCATAACATAGACTTGGTCCACAAATGTTTATATAATGGATTTTAGGTTGGAATATTCTGGAAATTGTATTAACTCTTTTTTACATATCGTATTTCTATTGTTGTAATTTTTTCATTAATTTTTTCACATTATTTATTACATATATTTTCCTATTGTTTTTGCTAAAAAAATTTATTTGGGTTTGGAAGCTAGTGGTTCATGTTCAATACATGGTTAGGAGAAATAATTTGATAAAATAGAAAAGATTATGCACCCTAAAAAGTGGCATTGTTTATGCCTCATGGCATACTGCACAAGCATGCAGCAAACCCTGCACCTAGAAAAGTGTCTTTGTATGATGTTAATGGTTGACCGCACAAGTGTGCTCCCGTACCTAACAGACCATTAGGCCTCTTTTTTTCTTTTTTATGGAGGTGGTGCATGGATTATGTATTGTTTTCAATATTCTACATCCTTCCTAGATCAATAAACATGTTTCAATTTCATTTTTTAATACACAAAATTTAACACCAAATTATCCAAATGTTACCCAATTCAAGGTATCAGTACCTAGTCACATATCCTCTATCATTCTGGATACCTTAGACCTCCATTTTTTGTGTTTTTATAGATTAATCATCATAAAATCCCCTAGAAATCCCCCCATGTCAATTTTACTCATTCTTCATGGACTTAGCTTCCTTCTTTCATGAAGTATTATTTCTAGAGTGGGGTGGTTTCCAAAACGTTTATTAAAATATTGACCCTTTAGTTAAAAATTGATTTTTATTATATATTTTTTCTTTTTATAGGGTCTTCTTATTGTGTTTTTTCAGTTCTCTATGAGTTTCCAAAATTTCCAATGATGTAGATAGATGATTCCATTATTTATATTTTGTGATGATTTTGGTAATATTGAAGTGTTTTATACATGTTTTCTATAAATTTGTTTGGGTTTCCAAACTCATGATTAAAAATGGTTTTGTTGTGCATAATGATAAATGATGATATTCGAAATGAAAATTAATGATTTCTTTGGTTGTTTCTAATATTAGAAAAGTGTGTGTATGTGTATTTTAGAAAAGTTCCCAAAATGGAAATGGATTTATTTTCATGATTATTTCATGATATGGATGTATGTTATTAAATGTGATTTTATGCCACATGAAAACAAGTAATTGAGCACAAAGAGATTCCATGACGACTAGGTGGATAGAGTATGTCCAGTACACTAGTGGAATGATAGGGCCAACACCCAGTTCCCCTATTAGGATTTACAATTTAACACTATCTAAACATGTGATGATGAATAAAGACCACTATACATTGAGATATGTTCCCCTCTAATGGATCAATCATGAAAACACATTGGGTTATGGTTTCAAAGCTATGTTACTATGGAATTAGAATCATAGATTCCAAAAAACCCTATTACATTTCCTATTTCAATTAATTCTCTTTTGATATGGAGTTATTATTCTCCATTAGGTGTTGTTTCACTTACTTCACATTATTAATTTCAATGTATTTTTCATTTAAAAATGGTTTCTTCCATTTTCATTAAGACTAGCATATTGATTTCGTTTATGAGGTTATAGAATGTAATAGCTCTTGTGTGATATTCTACAAGGAATTTTCATAAACCCAACTTAAATACTCAAGTGTTTGATGTCATTTTTATGTTTGGCCTATGTAAAATAAAGGTATTACAAGGTGGTGATGGTGTATTTGGTTGCAAGTGGTTCCACTTTTGTATGTTTCAGTGGTGGTGGAAATGTGTATTGACACACACTCCAAATGGAGGTATGTGGTTTTCTATTTTTAACCTTGTCCATTTTGGTACTTGTGATTGTTTTTTTCAATTGTTTAAATTTTTATCTCTTTATGTATTATTATCCTAAAATAGTGGTATATCTTTTTCCCATGTTTTGAAGATATTTTTATTTCTTATTCTTTTGTCTTTTTACGGTTGTTTCTCATTGGATAAATCATTAAAAAATTATTCTAGATTCTCATACACCTGTTTTCATCACATGGATATTGCAACCACACATCAAGAATTTACATGGGCAGAGATAGGTGTTGAGTTGTATGGAATATGGGGTAAGTCCATGAAAAATTGTTTTTAGAGAATGAATTTCATATTATTTGGGTTATGATATTTTGGGGAGTCTGGGTATACTAGAGCATGGACTATTAGGTCTTTTGGTTCCTTTTATGATAAGGGTGTCTATCTAAAACACCTCAAAAAATTCTTTCAGTCACTATGGGTTTTTTTTTGATTTTTTTTATTCCTTCTCTAGGTGAGATGTATTGGCTTTAAATTGGGCATAGACAAAAAGTGGGGGTCATGTGTTTTGTCTTGTTTTTCTACTTGTAGTGGTTTTGGTTTTTGATTTATGAACGGATTTTATGATTATGATTATTTTAATTTTTATAAATATCATTTTAATTCTTCTATAATTTGTTAATTTGTGTATATCTATTGTTTTTTGTATCTTGAAATCCCATATACTTCTTATGTAACCATGGAAAGTGTCCAAAGAGGGTTCACCCCACTTATTCATTAGAAAATAGTGGGGGCAGTGGTATGGGTTGTTAGTGAATTTGATTAATGGGTATTCCTTTGTTCTACTCAGGTTTGGGAATCTAAACCACATCCAATGAATGAAAAATATCAATGTTTCATCAATAATGATCCTCTTTCCTACTATTTTACCACAGTCCCACAAGAAGATAATGATTTTATTGTGAGTATTGATAGGTTTTTTGGGACATTTGACACTATTGAGGTAATAAGGGTGACTTGTGGTTCTTTCTTGTTAGAGGGTCATAGTTGGAGGTGGTTTGGCTCATTGGTTCATTATGGGATGAATGAGAGGATGGGTTGAAATGACTTCATAGTCATATTCAATGAGTATTATTTCCCTGAGATATATTATTTTTCCATGACACGAGACTATCATGTTTTTCACTAACGGGATCATAATTTGATGGAGTATGCCAACAACTATTGTAATTGTATTGTCTTGAACATATGATACCCTCCAATAAGAGGATTAGGGATCAATAGTTTAAGATTGTTGTTTTTACAAGTATATAATACCATGCCATCAGGTTTACATTGAATACCTATGTTAAGGTGGTATATCAAGATATGATGGTAGAGATTAACCAGTATAGAAATTATGGTTTTTCTGTTGTAACATCATTGGTGGGTAGAAAAGTGGTGGTTCCTAGAATAGTAATACTGATGATCTAAAAATGAGGGGAGTTGGTATCATAAGACATTAAAAAAATCAACAATTTTCTGTGTGTTATTATTCTATATTTTTCGGGTGCCATCATTATGGACGGCTAGGGTATATGATGCTATCATGTATATCACCAATCAAAAATTTTCATCAATGTGGAAATAATGAGAATAACAATGGTTTTATTACATTTAACTGCAAAAAATTGTTTTTGTGGGTTCCAATGTTTTTAGACGAATAAGAGAGAATTCAAAAGTATCATGGAAAGATTGTTTTCAATTAGTCTATTTTGGGGGAAGAGATGGATCTGCTACTGGTCAGAGTCATCTTAATATTGATATTTAGGTTTGTAGTAACTATCATGTCCACTAAGAGATGAGGTAAGCTAATTATATGGATCACGAACTAGTGGAATAAAATTAATTACTTTTATCCAGTTAACGTAAGATTCATATTAAATCATCCATAGAATATGAACAATTTGATATCAGTGTATAAAAAGTGTTCATCTCTACCCATGTTGTGGATTTCAAAAAAATTATTACTAGGATTATTCCCTAAGATTAGGATTTAATTATGCTAATTGATATGAAGAATGATCAATTTTTAATGTGTCCTTCATGTGCTCTCATATTATTATAGTTTGTGCTAGAATTTGATATCGATTTTTTTCGAAATAGAGTACTTTTACTTTTTATTTATATGGATTAAATTGTGCTTTTCGATCACACATTTATTTCTACCATCTATGGGAGTGTTTTGTGGAACCTAGGGGGAGTACCTGTAGTTTTAATGGTTAATTTTATCCAAGATCAATACATGTTATGCATCCACTTATAGAGTTAGGAAAACATCCTTTTCTGATTTCACTACTGATTTTAGAAGAAGATTTTAGTAGTTCTATGAAAAGATTACCATCAGTGGTGAATGATTTTTGAGAGGTAGATCAAGATGATTTATCGGGTTTCTATACAGAGTGATGTGTGGAATTTACCACTAATTAGAAACAATGAAAAAAGAAAATAAAACATCTCTAATATCATTTGGCCTCCACCATGTTGAAGGGAAAAAAGATATATCTAGAAAAGTTGGAATATGAATTATTCATTAACCAAAGTGTATTTCATTGTGCCACCCTTGTATAGTTTTCAAAGATGGTTGACAGATCTCTTCAATTATGGATCAATTATCGAATGTTGAATATGGTAATAATCAAGAATAAATATACCTTTCCCAATAACGATGACATCATTGATCAAATTAAGGTTAAATGTGGTTCCATAATATTGATTTAAATTTTGGTATCATAGGTAATATCCATAGATGTGGATATTCCTAAGATTGCTTTTCAAAGAACATTCAGAATTTTATAGTATTGTTTCATGGAATTTGGAATGACAAATAGTCCACCGGTCTTCATGGCTCTTATGAACATGACATTATATTAGTAATTTGACTAATTTTTCATTTTTTTGTAAATAATATCATTGTGTACTTTGGTTCCAAGGAAGGGAATGATAAGAACTTTATTTTTGTGCTAATATATCTGTCAGATAATATCCTTTTTTTGAGCTCTCTATATTTAACTTATTGAATATGTAGGTGATGTTTGTGTGCCTTGTGGTCTCAAAACGTTTGGGTTTTAGTGGTCCTTGTGAATATTAAAGAAGTGATTTCATGAGAGTATATCGGGAATGTTTTAAAAATCAGGAGATTTTTAGGCATGTTACGTTATTACAAGATATTTCTCATAGATTTATATTATCTTGACCTTATAATGATTGCTCTTATCACAACCGGGTAACTCTTTTATAAATCCCATGATGTCAGACATCAATTGATGAGCTTAAGAAGAGTTTTTCCACCTCCCTATTTTAGATTAATCCTGAATCTATAATGGGATATAAGGTTTTTTGATACCTCAGGAATGATCATGGGTGTGTGTGGAATTAAGATTATAATTATGTGAACTATGGTTCACTCAAACTATAGACCCACGAAATGAATTATACAAACCATTATCTAGATTTTGAAGTAGTGATGCATGACTTAATGACATGGTTCTATAATCTCTTCAGGGAGATGTTATTAGTCTATTATGATCAAAAAAATTTGGCCTACATTTTCCACAATAAATATTAAAATTTAATGTAGTTTCATTGGATATAGTACCTTCATGTGTTCGATTCTAAAATATTTTTTCCCCAATAATTGTTAATGTTGAAACAAATGCCGCATAGAGGGTAATGATTGTGTAAGAAGTGAAAAATTCAAGTGATGCATGAAACATAATTGACATTGTTTCCTATATCCATTTGGAAGAGAAGGTGTATAGAGAAGGTATGGAGTTGGATAGTATTCATCGATTCCCTCCTATATAGAAGTGATACAGAATGAGAACTATGGTTATTATTTTTTCTAGTATTTGAGGTAACTTTTCACAGTAGGGTGAGACCCTTTGGGTGGCTGTCATCGCTTGATGGAGTTTGTTGATTCAAGGGAATGTTTTTTGAGTCAAAATGATTTCGGAAGGTGGTGATGTAGGATAGCCACATGTATTAGTGGGTCACTCATCCCGATGCCACAAAGATATTTTTTGATGTGTGTCATTGGTATTGGTTTCTTTGTATGAGATTAGATATATCTGACATCATATAAAGATGTTACACATATAAATATGTTAAAGTAGAGTAGTTTATACCTTCAGGTTTTCTTCAACCACTTCACATTACTAATTAGAAGTGGAATGTGGTCGAAAAGTAATTTATCATTCAATTCCCTCATAAAATCATATGATTGTATTCTATATTAGTTTTGATTTACCATATGTCTAAATTAGACTATTTAGTTCTGATCAATTAATTGTCTTAGGTGGGGGGATTGGGTTGGTTGTATGTGTAGGAGAAAGTGAGTAATCATGGTGTTCCATTGATAATAATTTTTTATAGGTACCCCTACATTATTTCTCAATATTGGGAGAGCCTTTAGAAGGAAATGGGGTCACATGTTATGTTGGGACCGACATACTATCCTAAAATAGATGGTCAAACGGAGACAGGGAATAAGATTTTGGAAGACATAATTTTCAAATTCCTATTATAATTTTGAATCTCATGAGATATCCATTTAGGATTTTTGGAATTCAAAAATAATAATAATTACCAATCTTGGATAAGAATGGATCCCCTTTTGTTGATTAATGGTTGTTCTTGTTGGACCCCTTTATTCTAGATGAATGTGGATGATATTTCCTTGACAGGACAAATACTTTTATTAGAAACAAATTATTAAGTCTAGTTTATTAGGGATTGTTTGTTAACGACACATATCATCCATAAGTATAATGTTATTCAATATTACCAATACATGGATTTATAGTTTGATAAATTGTATTTCTTTAATGCTTCCACTAATTTTGGTCACATTAGAATTCATAATCATCTGAAACTAACTCCTCAATTTTTCATTTGTTTAATTATTACATATATAGTGGGTATGGCAGAATACTAGATATATTTTTTATCAATTGAAATTGATCCATGATTTTTTCAATGTCGCCTTGTTGAAGAATTATAATTTGTACCCATCTTGTGTGCGGAATTGGGAAGAATTCAAGCTAGAACACCATTTATAAGTGTTTAAGTTACCAATGTGGATTGAAGATTCTAATATGAATGTTTTTAAATGGAATCCCTAACTATTGGTTCATGCCCTTTTATAGCGTAAAAAGGAATAACACCTGACATTTGAGTGGAAGTCTTGGGTTGAGGGGTAGTGCTCGTTATTATTCTCGGATAAGACTTCGGGATGACCTTCTAGTGGTGGAATATTTTCATAGCAGGGATTATTTTCTCATCCTTGATTTATTTTGAGGTATTTTTCTCTATCATTTTGTTATTTACTTTATTATGTTTCTTTTTCGAGGGGTTCTAGAAAAAACACAGTTTTTAGTCATCCATCTGGTGGATTAGAGTTAGCAAATGATATGTATGAACTATTTGTTAGCCTAGAAGAGACCATGTTCCTAGACCAATGCGCCTATTTGAGGTTTATGATCGAACACATATGTATTCTCCCTTAATAAGTAGATTTTGGTACCCCCTATTTCATTGAAGAAAGGATCCAGAAAAAAAATTTATTGTTTTTAAATCCATGAATCCAAACTATCTGGTTGGACTAGATTATTATAAAAAATAGATTCCCATTTACCTCCCTCAAATATAACACCAAATACACACAAAATCAATTGATTAATGACTTACATATTAATTATTTTCTCCCCTCCCTCTTGGCTCACATGGACCTCCTTTTCATGGTGTCTTTATTGTGGAATCTTTATGAAATTCTCAAGTAATCCTCTCATATCTTATTTTCAACCTTCATTTCTCGTCTTCTCTTCCTAACTCCATGATTTCTCTTTTATATAGTGGTTTTTTTCAAAAAATGGGTAGATCCAATGTTACCTTTGGATGAATCATGAAATTTATGATATTTTGTTTCCATTATATTGTCTCCCTACGGTGAATCTGGGGTTCTCAATTTATTTAAGGTCATTCCCATGCTAATGGTGGGTGATTCAATGATTTTGAATTGTTTCATGATTTTGGAATGTTGGATGTGTTATATAAAGTTTTTTATGATTTTTTGCATGGATTGAATCATTTTTTAATGTTTTTGATGTTCATAAGTATTAAATTTTGATTTTACAAATGAAAAAATTTTATTTCCAATGGTGTATTAATGTATGAAATGTGTGTGTAAGGTTTTTAAAAAATTGCTTTCTAAATGGAAATTGACTTATTAGCTTATGTATTTCTATTGTTGGATGTGAGTGTGTGAAAATGTAGTTTGTGTTAGATGGAAACAAGGAATTGAGCCCAAAAGGAATGAGTGTATTCTACATGGGAATACTGGGTCTAGTATGATAGTTGGCCCAGAAGGGATGAGGATCTGTTCCCCTAGAAGGGTTGATACTACAACACTAAATAAACATATGATGATGATAATATACCACTAGACCTTGTGATGTATTCCCCTCTAGTCGATCATGAATAAGGATGTTATGGTTTATAATTTATAATAAATGTCACTAAGATTCAAGGATTATAGGACTCCACTAAACCTAATACCATTGGGGTTTCCTTTGCTGCTCATTTAATATTATTTTATACTCATCTCATGGGTTTGGTTCCATTTACATTTTGTTTCAATACCAATGTATGTTTCATTTAAAAACATTTTCATAATTTTGCAAAAAATAATAATACCATGTTGTTTTTTCTTATGATGTTAGATCATGGAATATTTCTTTGGTTAGATCATATAGGTCACTGTAACACACCCTACATTAACCCTATGAGGTATGTAGTCCTTTATATGAATGAACATGGTAATGTAATGTTTTTTTGTGGCCGTGATGGTGGATCTAGTTTATAGTGGTTACCCTATTGTAGTTGTTAGTGATGGTGGAATATGAGATTGAATTACATTCCACATGGTTGTTTTTTGGTGTCAATTTATATGAACCCATGTTTTTTATAAAATTATTTTGGATTTTTAGGTTGTAATTTTTTTAACTCTTGTTTTATTATTATCTTGGGATAATCGTATATCTTTTGGTCAATGATTGGTTATTTTTTGAGGTGATAATATAGTGGACTATTTGTGTTTGTTTTTTAAGGGGGAAATCATTCCCAAAAGTTGTGTTTGGATCCCATACACTATTTTTCTACAAATGGTACCAATAATTACCTTTAGGCATTTCCATGGTCCATGAAATATGACATGTTGGATGGCATCTCGAGCTAGTTTTTTACCACTGAAAATTCATCATAATGTTAATTGGACTCCCCAATCCTGAAATACTACAAAAAAATTACACAATCCATGTACCTCGAGAAGAAAAATTCCATCACTACTCTTATACCATATATTTGAAAAACGTTTTTCAATAAAAAAATGTCAAGATAAATGATCCCTGATAATTGAAAGAACCCTTTCACTTCATGGTCATGAACATTATATTATTGGCTTCAAATTTAATTCAGTATTGGAATGATATATAAATATAATATTTTTATTGAATGGATTTCATCCTTATGTATAAAAAACCTATTATACATTTTGATATTTCTTATTAATATTCATGTTATTTTAAAAAACTGATTAAACATGACTAAAAGTTTTTTTTTCCCAAAATCATGTTTTATATTTTTTTCCTTCATCTTAATTCATTTATGACGTCATTATATAACATCTAAAAATTTATGTTATAACAAATTTAATAGACATGTATATAATATATGTTACATGATCATAAAACTCTCTATTGGGTAGTTATCCTTGTTGATGGTAAATTGGCTATCATACATAGTTGGAAACACCATGAATCATATATTGGTATGTGTTGCAGCATTCCAGAATTGATCATATGTATCCCCATGATATTTTTTCCCTCATGATTGAGAATATATAATCATCCTCTAAACTACAATATCTATAATTATATAATAATTTACTCAAATTTTAGCGAGGGATTTTATGGGTTGGTTAAGGGGTGTTTTAATATAAGATACCCTCACCACTCATTCCCTTACATAGTAAGGACATTGGAATGAAACACATAATATCATGTTATTTTATTAAGATTAATGTAAAGGAAAATAAAATCATATATTAATGTCTCATCTATTATATAGATCATCAAAGTAGAATGAAATAGACTCACATGTTCAATTTTCCATCAATTTCATCAAATCATTCAATAATTAAGATAAATACCATGTAATAATCCAATTATTCCGTTATTCATAATACCATATAATAATTTATAAAATTACATCAGTCATAAATTGTTTCACAAAAATTAATTAATTTTACTTAAAATTAATCGATTAGACATGTCTAATTTGATGAAAATCCTTGTTATAATCCAAATATGCCAACTCGATCCATTTTCATATCTATTCACTATGAATCAAAAACATTATCTCTTATTTGTTTTTACATAGAATTTAGGATAAAAATTCACATTCAACACATGTGAACTACAAAAATATTTTCCCTGGAACATTTGTTTGGGATAGGAATCAGTACTTTTAGATAGTTTCAATTCTATTTATTTATTCAAGTGGAAACACTTAATTGTTCTGTAACCAAAGAGACATTCATTCCATAGGAATAAATTCATTGGGTTTGTTGACCCATGATACATAAGAAATAATATTGGTTTAGAGGATTGCAGTTTGGGCTCAACATACCCTTTTAGGGGGAATTATTGCATACCCATATACTCTATTTTAGATTTACGATATGTTCATGAATACATATTAATTTACCATGTATAATGTATGTCCCCTTTCAAATTTTTAATTAATTATTAGTATTTTTGTAATTAAAAATCAACTCTATGAATTCATGTTTCTTCATCAATAGTGATATATGTATGTATCTATGGTTCCCCATCAATGATATCCTCTTATATACTACATAGTGATTCTTTAGTCATAGTTATAATGATACAGTTTTTTTAGCCACTTAGTGGGGCACTATAGAATTTATCATCATCCTGGGAGACGGGAGTTTATTTTATTTTTGGTATGATTCCCATTAATGGGCTACCTTTGTATCCTTATAAAAGGAATCAGAACCCTCATAGTTTAGGGATGCTTAATGGGAACAATTATACCATTGAATGTCCTGGGATAAGGACCTAACTGTACTGTTTAATGTCATGTGGTAAAGACGCTAGGGTGGATGATTCCCATTCAATGTTTTATGTATGACTAATGCATAAGAATACTATAGGACATGGACTAGACACATGATTTCAATATGGATTTGACCGTATTGGGAATGTGGCCAAGGAGAAAAGGGTTGATTTTGGAGTGTTGGGTTTTATCCTCAGGGTGAATTCCAATATATCCCACATGGATGGGAATCTATTCACACGTAGTTCGGTATGTCTCGTATGGGTGTATGTAACCATTGAGTGAAAGAGGTTGGGGCTTACTCCTAAATAGGATGTCCTTCTAACATGGTCCATGAGATTTGTATTAACTCATTATGATTCTATGGGGATTTATTTTAGCTCTTAATCTTAAAGAGGATGCCCAAATTAAAGCAATTAGAATTAGATTCCTGAGAAGGATTCTTGTTGAGCTCAATTCAGGGGTGACATCTTCCTACGTATACCAATTATTGTGGGAATCATAGTTCTCATAGTTCACGACATGAATTGGATTGTGTGGATGTTGTGATCATGACAAATATCTAATCCAACACAATTCATGTTCATTGTGAGAAACAATATAATGGGAAATATTCATCAAATCACACACTTTCTCTACCTCTGATGGAAGAGGATGAGCCTATGGTGAAATTAGCTGATGTAACGGTGGGTAAAGGCACAGAGAATTGTACCCTTCAATGTGAAATGAAAGGGATAGTCATTACATATGGATTAAAAGACTAGCGGCTTACTCGAGGAGGTAATCCCATGGATGGGTCAAAGGAGAGGAGGGATACATTTCATTTTTTGAATGTAAAAGCATGCGTGAGCCTCAATATCCCTATTGGAAACCAGAGGTTTTCGGTCTTAGAGACGAGGAGGGGAGGATAGATTTCTATTCCTAGAATCCAAGATAGGGAACCTCCCAATATTTTCTATAGGGTTATGGTCAATGTGACTAGATATACATACCTATAGTCACCCCCAATGATCCTTACAACTGTATAATACAAATGTAGGAAACCAATGACTATAGAAACACAAACCAAAAAGGGTGATATGATTATGTTTCATTCACAATGTTATGATAAGTTATGAGGATATGGTGGAGGCTTCAACTTAGTCCCTTTCTTATTGTGGAACCATGGAAGGATATACCCTAGAATGAATGGATTTGAATAGAATTTACAAGGTGATATACATAGGTCTTGAGCATAGTTATGCAGCATAGGTTTACCACGTAGGTTTGTTGTGTTGGTTTGTAACGAAGGTCCTAGTAATGAATGAAAAATTTCTTAAAATATTGGAACAAATCCTATGAAATCTTAGAAAAAGTAAAACCGGGAAGACAATAGTTGGGTGACATTTTAATCTAATCATTATGTATGTTCATTGGTGTTTCTAGAATAGCCCCATGTTACTATTTTGGGAACATGCCTCATGTAGGTATCTTTTTCTTGATAGAAGAAGGTTCTTTAATATACTATTTTGTATTTCATACTCTTAATGGATTCCAATCATTCTTATCCAATCTAATTTTCTTTTCTATTGTTCATTGAAGACCTTCCATAGAAATTTTGGGGGACCTAGGAGAAAGAGATATGAAATGGGTGCATCAATATTTCTTCTAACTTTTTCATTCCTCAAATGGAGAGCCTAAGTGTCTTATTTATCAGCAATGAAGGGGGTGGTCAAAAGGATCTTTTCCATGGGGGTCTTGGGTGTTGTTTCACAATGAAGATCTTCCTCGTAAGGTTGTAGAAAATATACTATCACGCGGGTATTTTATGAAGCTCCATTGTATAGGTCTTCTGCATAGGGACTGTGCACTAGGATATATCGGAAGAGATTGCATTGAAATTTTTCAAAGAATATGAGTGATAGATATCTCCCTTGAACTATATTTATTTACTCCATTTTTATTTTTCATTCATATTTTGAAATATCACAATGAACTCTTGATAATACATTTTACTTGATAGAGAGTGTAAAAAAAATACCCCCAAACTAGGAATGGATCCAACTATTAATAGGGTGTAGTGTTAATGTATGATTATGGGGAAAAATTATATAGATGTAATTATAGACTGCACATGTTTTCCGTGTAGCTATGTTGCATAGGTTAGTTGTCTCCTATATATACCAACATTCCTTTGTCACTTTCTGCAACCATGTTCTTGGATTTATACTCTTGAAATAATTTTGAAGTTAACAATCATTCAAATTCACCAATTTAGGGATACATGTTCCCAAGGATATGTCTAAAGGTGAGGCCATTTTCTTGGAATAATAAATAATGGAAGATGAATTACTCGTTTCATTGTAAAAAGTAGAACGGAGCACCTCCTTGAGTGATCTGAATCTCAAAAATGTTTCGCATAATGTTAGTGATTATAATTCTTATTTAGATTAGTGTTGTGATGTAGGTATTACATAGAAGAAATTTTGGTGAACAATTTGGGATATAATCACTAAAAATCCTTTGGATGAGCTTCCTTACTATTTTCTATGTCTTCCATCACTATTTAGTATACTGGATTTTATTGATTTTATTATCGCCCGATTTCTAAAGTGGAAAAATAGACCATTAACATGCATTAGAATGAAATAAAAAACATAAACACGCTACTATAAAGCCCAAACAACTCACCAACATTGAGGTATTCAATGATATATTATCCTATGAAGAATCCAACTAAACCAAAACGTCCATAGAATATGATCAGAAACATATAGAGTCAACAAAGGAAATGGAACAGCTTCTACAAAAAAATGAATTCTGTTTTAAATAATCTTGATAAACTAAATCAATATTTTATAGAAACCCAATTCAAAGGTATACCTACAATTTAAATTGAAAAGGATTCCCTTTGTCTGTCCGAGGAGGCAGAAACTGCTAAACTGACTGAGCATCAGCAAGTGTTTTATATGGCCCATGAGGCTGTTCAATAAATAAAGAGTCAAGTTGAAATATTTTCGTAATATATGATTGAGAGATTCTATTTTTTGTATATTCCATTATTTTTTTATTTTCAATGAAAATCATTTTGTCTTTAATCATATATATGTCGTTATCCCAACATTCTTTCTGTAATTGTAGAATCAAAGATATTATTCATAAAAAGACATCTTTATGATAGATTATCATAATTATATTAAATGGGATGGGGAAAATTGAATTTCACCTCAGGCAAGAGGCCTAATAAGTGTAGTTTGACTATTATTGGGGTCGTTTTTTATAACCATACAATAATTTTTTTATTACTTTATATTGTCTAAATGATACAACGTTTTGGTCTTGTGAGCTGATATTTGACTTTTTTTCTCGAGTTCCCATTGTATTTTCATTCAATCTAGGGAGTTTCATGTCTTTTTTAACTGGTAATTTAAATTAATACTTGTTGGACTAATAAATTAAATAATTTAGGTTCAATAGCTTTGACCATGAATTATGATATTATAACCCAAATAAGGATTGATATTTGTGGAAAGTCCAAATAGTATTTAGATATTTCTAAGGGGAATTTTGAATTATGGTTTAATGGACACAAAATATTAAATTTTATATACATGAATTGAGGTGGTATTTTTTTAGAACGATGTTACTTCCATTTGAAAAACCCCATTATAGGGGGCTGTATTGTGCAGGGCCAACTAGGGAATATGCCATATATCCAAATAGTGGCATACATAGGTTGACTAACATATGATGTGGGAACATATGCAAGTCCAACAGGGGAACGTATTATATATTCAATTAAAAAGTATTTTAATAATTATGACAGTATATTGCTGATATATAAAGGGATTTAGGATTTGAATTTTCTAAGGCCATAGTGGAAGGCTTTTTCTATGAAAGATACCCGAGAATAATGTGGGTTATCTGTTCCAACATAGGATATGAATGAGGAAATAATTTTACAAGAGTTTATCATTTCATGATGGGTATATTTGATATAAAGAAAATTTTTTATATTTTACTATTCATTTTAATGTCCTGAAACAGTAAGTATATTTGGATGTATAGTTTTCTATCATGCAGTAAATATAGTAGGTTGTTCTATTTTTTGTAATGTAGAAAAGAAATTAGGCTGGGAAGTATTAAGTCATAAAATAAGGAAATTATGGGAATTTATTTTATGTTATTTATCTCAAACCAATGATATGATACATCTCAAATTCTAGGTATTTTCATTGGAAATGAACTTCCATATTTATGTATTGAATTGGAGAATTGATATCTATCACATGATGATTTTGGAATCTGAAAACCGATATGGAAAACGTGCTAATGGAATTATAGGTAGTGTC
Source organism: Viscum album (assembly GCA_963277665.1). Classification (NCBI taxonomy): domain Eukaryota; kingdom Viridiplantae; phylum Streptophyta; class Magnoliopsida; order Santalales; family Viscaceae; genus Viscum; species Viscum album. The sequence continues at coordinate 446,420 of CAUJRU010000254.1, forward strand.
TTCCTTGAATGAAGATATTATTTCATTAAAAAACCCATCATTAGGTTGTATTATACAACTCAAACATGGGAATCTGCTGTACAGTCAAACTGTGGAATCTTTTGGTTGACAGGGCTGTTATGTAGGTGACTTATACAATGCCACCTATGGACACATATGGCATAGGTGAGAAAAGAGATCATGGGTATTGGAAATTATATTTCTAAAAATTGAAGGATTTTTATGGAGGTTTATATTTTCTAAACCACATAGTTTGGTTTACGGAGAAATTTCAATAAATAATGAAATATTATTTCTAATCTTAATTAACAAAGAATATGAGGAATCAGTTCTCTACGAAGGCCTAGACCAAATATAGGTAGTATGGTGCATGTAGTTTTAGTTAATATGAGTAGGACCATAATATCATTGAAACAATGGATTATATTAGGTCAAATGATCTAAGGATATTTAAATATTATTTGAACACATGGAGAGGGGAGATGTGTAAAACATGGTCTTAGAGGCTTTCAGGTCTTGAGAAAGGATATGGGACAAATAAAAACAAATGACCATGTTAATATACGTGTTCTTTTATATCTGTATTCATTATTTTGAAAGAGATAGAAGCTGATTCTACCAAGAATGATGTTAGTTTTTTTGAAAAACCTTTTATGGGATTTGATTATACAAGGATACTTAAGGAATGTGATGCAAAGAAAATCTATTGAATCGTTCAGCTGATATTTATATCATATAGGGTACATATACAAGTCCACAAAAGGGCATGCACCGCATAGTCAGGAAAAAACATTAGGTACAGAAACCATTCCACTAGAAACCAAAGAATGATTATAATGATCTGATGGTATTCAATATTATGAGTTCGAAATATGAAAGTTGTGATGTTTAATTCATTGGATAAATATTTGAATCAATATTCTGTGTGATTCTGGAAACCCTTACATTGATCTGACTCATATGTATAATGGTAATGTCTTATGTTTCCTTAGTGGGATCCTATAGGGATTATTAATCGTATATAGGTGATGAGGAATTTTCTTTTATCCCATAGTTGGAACAATGATCTATTCCCATGTTTTCACTATGTATCTCAATAGGATGAGATTCACACTAATTCTCATGCAGTTTGACAGTTTATAATTAGGATGATGTTAAAATGACATGAAATTAATACATTTCTCATAATAAATTAGAATCAAAACACATATAGTTCATAAAATCATTCCCCATATCAATCAAGTTTTCATGTAGGGTAGAGGGAATTTTGTAATTTCCAAGATGATGATTGGGACTAAAGAAGAATGTCTGGGATCATCATGTATCTCATTAGAAACAGAATTATTATACAAGTATTTGATGATATCCCTATGAAAATTATATTTGTTCATAGTTAATAGAAAGAGGATTTTCTTCCACGAAATAGTGACTGGACCACATATTGGAGATATTGATGTAACTATGTATCTCATATAGATGAGAATCAAGCTACATATAGTTCTTGAAACATTCCTTATGCATGTTTGATTCATACACACATGGAATAAAGGGGGTTTTTTCATATTTTGACATAATATTGGAGATCTAGGTGTCTTGATGTATACCATTGAAATGAGAATCAATTGAATTTTAGTTCGTGACATTTAATTCCTTAAACATATCTGACTCTTAAAAACAAGGAAGGGGGGAAATTTTTTTGTGTGGTTGGGCCTAGGATTGGAGATCTAGGAATCTCTACAAATCTCATTGGAATGAGAATCAAGCCATACATAGTTATTGAAAATGGGTCTCTATGAAGATCTATTTCAAAAATCCTAAAAAATGGTACTCATGTACAACTAAGGAGAATCAATGAGTTGAGTAATTTTTTCCCATGGAAGAAACTAATTTTTTTAAACAAACATAAGGAATTCCAATTTTGTGTATCTTGTGGTTTTTCTTAATGCCAAATGATTTATACATTAACCGTACCGTTCAATGTTGCATTGCGAGGACAAGTGATGTCATGTAGTTTAACATAATGTGACAAGGACAGAATGGGGTGCATTTTAACATCATGTAACAAGAATGAATATGGTTGTTATGTAGTCTAATATCTTGAAACTAGGACATTAGACTATGCAGCTTTATGTCATGTATCAAGGATATTAGGCTATACAGTTTTATTTCATAGTTCAAAGACATTATGTTGTTCTATTTTAAGTCATACAATAAGGGCATATGATGTCAGGGAGTTTAACATCATGTGATAAATACAAAGATGATAGACATTTTAACTTTTTTCACATGGATACATTATTATTTTTATGTAGTTTAATGTCTTTAAACTATGACTATAGTATTATGTGATTACACAATGTAATTATTCAATAATATTGCATTGGTTGTAGTTTTAATAAGTTATCCATACCTTGATATTAGAGAATAATCTCTATTAGAGTAGACCTTATATATTTAATAAGGTGCTTCCAACATTGGCTTCCTATTTGGAGGCTACTTTCGTAGTATCATCTGATTCCTGGGGACAAATAACAATTCTCCTTGCAGAAATGAGCAGAGGCAAACAATATTTGTAAAAAGCTCATGTTATTATGTTTCGATGGACTTCCAAATAATCCAATGTATTAAATCACTTTTTTGAAATCATTCCAGCGCATCAAATCACTTCTCATACCACTCATCTGTAGATAACTGTTGAAAGATGGAATCTCCGAGTGAAGGTAATGGAATTTCAATAGGATGTTCTCTAATAGTGAGAAAAATAGTTTGATTTAAAAAAATTTCCCTGATATATATTTTTTACATTAGAAGAACAGAAATTTGTGTTGCTGTCCATTAATATGATATGAGGGACACTCAATCTGGTAATTATATTAGATTGTTAAAATTTAACTATTCGTTTGGCCCCATCAACATTGGGAGGTGTTGTTTTAGTCCATTTAGAGAATAAATCAGTAGCAGGACGAATATACTTGTACTTCATAGACGTAAATGTTGTTATGGGTCCAACTATATCCATTACATATATAGAAAATGCCTATTAGTATTTATCAATTTGAATTAACTCTAGGGTTGATGAACGAAATTTACATGAACCTAGTAGGGATGAATCTTTTTAGTGAAATTTATTCAATCTTGTGTCATCAAAGGCCAAAAGTATCTAATCTACTAGATTTTATCAGAAATCCTATTCCCAAACTAGTTAGCACTCGATGTTCCAACATATACGTTTTTTGGATAGTTGTTGTTTCATCCAAATCAATGCATCTTGGAAGGATTCAATTTAATCATTATCTATAAAGGACCTTTATTTGATCTAGTCCATAATAAAGATTTAAATTAACTGCTCATCTATAAACATGTTATTTTTTAATTCATTTAGGTAGAGGTACCCAATTTTGATGATATTCCCTAAAGGGTGTCATATATCCCATTGTCTGACCATATGGCTTGGAAATGTGACTAATTTCACTGATTTAATATCTTCTGATTTGAACAAAATGGTAAATCACTAAAAAATGAGCATTGCTAATGATTTTTTCATCCCGATTTGGATATACTCGGTTGTGGATGAATTTTCTAATGCCTTAGCTTTGGAATTTTGTGATTGTAGGATGAAATTCAACGTTGTCATTGTGGGATATTCTGCCATTGACCCTCAAACTAAATCACATAGAGGAAATTGTTCTTTTTTTTCTAATGGCATAATCCCAGTTGATTTGTTTAGTTACCAACACTGAAATACCTTTCACATCCAGGTAATCAACACATACATGGGGTGATAATTACAAGCCTAAAATGGTAGAATGATATTCTACATTTCTATTAGTACCAACATCTAATAATTGAATGGAATATGGTAATAATGCCTTTTTTGGGAAGATTAGCACAATTCTTAACCATGATTTTATGAGTTTACGGTTTTCTAGGCTCTTCCTCATTGGACTTCTAAAAGCACTATTAAGGTAAATTTCTCATTTCGGGGAAATTATTGAAATTAGAATATTTCTTCAATAAGAAATTGAATATTAAAAAACGTCTCTTCCACATATGGGTGCTCAGTAAGGAAATTTTCAATGGATTGGCCTACACTATGCTATAGTACATAATTTTTATCAAACTATTGCAGGATAACCGACCACCATGCGAGATTTATTTTATGCATAAGATGACAGAGGATAAATTTCTACGATTTATTGAATGATAACAAGTGGGCGTCATGATTCTACAATTATTTTCTCAAATTTTGACCTACAAATTTTAATTCTAGGTAGCTTTTCTCAATATCAGAATTTTGAGTCTTTGTGTCGATCGTGGTTCGACTAAGATATGAAGGTTGTTTTTATTTCATACAACATTCTTTTCTGAAAAGAAGGAACTCAATTATTTCTCCAAGGGTTTCATAAAAATAATGAGATAATTTCCTTCAACAGGTGGAATCAATATCCATGGGCTCAATTTTTATTTCTTGGGGACATCAAATGACACTATTATGTCATTAGTCCATTGGTATTTGATCTTATTATTCTTCAATTTGGTGAATGGAAGGAAAATTCATTCCAAATTGGATATGAACAGCTAGATATAGGCCCATTTTCCATGATTTCCAGGAAATTATTTCATGGAAAACAAAAAACTGACAAACTCCCCGGAGGATACCCCAAAAGAAAATTTCAATGGGTTCATATTCAAATTTTGTTGTTGAAGCTTGCTGAACATGTCTCTATGTCGAACTATTGATCAAAATATTTTCTAGACATTACTAGAAGATCATCCACAAATCATTCAATGAATTTTTCTAGGAAAGGCTTGAAAATATGGTGCATTGAAGGTCGATATGTTGCACCATCATTTATCAATAAAAAATTAATTACCTTAAAGAAAAATGTTATATAAGGGGGACTAAATGATGTAAATTTCTCATCATCTAATTCCATTTGAATTTATTTATTACCAGAGTAGCCATTCATGAATGATAGTGCTTCGTATCCGCCTATTGAATTAATTAAATGGTATGTTTTTGGAACATGTAAGTCATCCTTTATACAATGCTGGTTAAGATCTCTGAAATCAATGAAAACTCTAATTTACTATTCTTCTCTTTCATTGGGACAAAGTTGGAAATCCAATTTTCATATTAAACCTCCCTTATAAATCTATATTTGATAAAAAAAATTACTTTATCATAAATTTTAGAGGCATGGGTTGGGTGTGTTCTTCATTCTTCATTCCTAAATCCTTGATGCTCTTCTAACAAACCGAAATGATGGGTGGCCACATTGGGTTCGAGGACTGGAATTTTTTTATAATTCCAAGAATAGAAATATCTATTTTTATTTATAAATTATTGATACATATCATTCTCTTGGGAAGTCATGGCACCAAAAATTAGTGTGAACCATGTATCTTCCTCTATACCCAAAAATTATTTCTCTTAACTCATCCACAATAGTGGAGATGACTCTCCAGAATGCTGGAGGGGAATCCCAAAGTTATTTCTCTTCTTCTTCTTAATGTGTAACATATTAGTTTTCCTATTGAAGGGTAGGTGATGGAGCATGACACTCATGGCAAGGGTGTGTCATTATTTGGACATCTTGAAGAAGAGGAAACCATTTATGAACCTATAGATTTTGAAAGGTTTTCCAAGAGTATTGAAGTGAAAACGATGGGATTAGAATCCTCATCCATGTCTTTATATATTAATGAAACAAATTATTCAATACAAATGGATGATGGAAAGACTTACTGATGTTCATTGGATGAAATAAAGATGTCCTTGTTTAAGCATTCTCCACACGTTAGTAAATCAACAATATCTATCATGTTGTTAAGCTCGATTTCCACAACTGACAGTATTGAAGTCACTGTACGAGTTCATGTACAAGGTTCTATGCTTCCAATTTGGTTGATAGGAAACGCATAATCTACACTGAGATTATGGAATTGGTTAGGAGGTTTTTTTTAGACCATTCATGTCATTTATATTTGTTATATTTTTTCCATGGACCGTGTTCCAATTGTGTGATATAACTCTTCCTCAATATACATAGATTCAAAAGTTTATAAAGGAATTTTATCACCATGAAATTTCCCACATTGGAAATTAAAGAAATATTTGACACATTGGTGATATGATGAAGGGATGGACACATGGTGATGTAACCAAGGCCTTCTATGTAAAATGTTTACCGCTATTTCCTTTCAGAAAACCATGAAATCTGAGTTAGATATAAGATCCCAAAACAATGGTCCGACTGTAATTTCTCATAGAGTTTCTTGTTCATTATTTTTATAACACTATGAAACAATATTATAGGGGATAATTAATATTTAGTGAGATGCAATAGACGATATTTTTGGATGGGAATGAGGTTGATTCCTATTCCATTATCAATAAAGGCTCATCAGATGTCTGTATCATTATCCTTTAGAGATAAGTACAGGGTCCCGATGAGTCCATGTACAAAATCATCTTCATCGAGGACCATTAAAGATATAACTTCATGAAATTCTATAAGATTATTCTTTATATGGTTGACTTTAGTAGAAACAACATGAGTTTTAAACTCTTGAGGACTTGAAAAATCCTCCAAAAGTACTTTTGAATTGTCTTTTGATAGATTCAAAGCATCATAGATTGGTAGCATGACCAGTACATGAGTTGGATATTTGAAAAATTCATACTTATTTTCCAAATTCATGAGTTTACCTTCATACGTATGCAGTTTTGTAGGTTCCATGCATGTTTATGCTATTGATGTAGACAGACCATGTGTTGGGGAAGAAAATGGAAAAACATCTGCTCTTGGTCAATTAGGATGTATATATGTATCTTCCAACTGAGTGAGTGGTTTTATATACTCAAATAGTTCTTCCAAGAAGATCTTGTAGACGATTATCCATTCATGTGTGGGATCATTCCATTGTTCCTTTCGATCCCCCTGAAGGGCTCTCTAATGAGTTTCTTCCACAGAAATGGTTTGAGGAGGGGTATAAATAAAATTGTCATTTCAAGAATATATATGTATTCCCCTATATCCTCAACCATGAATCCTTCCCCTAGTTTCCGAATCATGTACATGGAATTTAGGTTCATAACAAAAATCCTAATTTGTATTGGGATACATTATATGGAAAACAATAATGAAATCGAAGATCAATTCCTCTTTTGATGAAGATTCTTATTGACAGGTCAGTTCTTGTTGGGTCGTTTGGTGGGGTGACACCAATGGTTTTTAGATAGTTGACATGAAATATTCTAAATCAAGGACTAATTTTACCTTGACATGAGATCATCTTCTTTTTACTTCTCTATGTCATTCTGATTGCATTTCTTCTTTGAGGATTGACATTTGGAGGACTGATCTTTGGATAAAGATGGATTTTCTATAGTAGGAGTAGAGGGAGGCATATATGGTTGTTTGTAATGTGTTCATATAATGTAATGAGTTTTATTTATTGTTTTCCAAACCATCCTATCATTATACTGAGGTGAATTTTTCATTTGACTTTATGCCATCCAATTTCTTCTCTAGTAATGGTAGTAGTAACACATGCTACATGGGTTGATGAAATTTTTATTTTCACATTTCCAGAGTCCACAATCTTTTGATGGATAACTTTAAAAAAACAATGTTAAATGGGGTGCCCTAATTTCTTATTAAAGGTATAGTAATTGTTTTGGTCTTCAACCACTTCTTTTCAACACATTGATGGTCCTTAGTAGTTGGACTATGTTTTTTCCATTGCTGAAATGAAGTAACCTGGTACATTTTCATTCTGAAAACAATAGAAATTTTCTATAACTACTCAAACATTCTTCTCCTCATATCATTTTGATCATCTGGATGAAGTTTTAATTGATTCTTACACATGGTAGGTGGAGCCTTATGGTAAGATAATGGTTTTTAAGTAGATTTAGGTATGTGTTCCTTATTTATGGTAATTGTAGAAGCTTGTTCTTTTCATGTTAACCTTCCTTGAGCTAGTGGGATTTAAGGAGACTTAACTATTGTTTCAGAAATAGAATTATCTACATTTTTATTATTGAATAAACATCTCGAGTATCTCCGTTTTATTTCATTAGGATTAATGGTTTTCTCAACTCATCAAAGAGATTAGACACAATGATGTGTATTAACTCTTCTTGAGGGAGTGGTAGTTTTAATTAATATGATAGTCCTTTCCATCAAGAATTAAAATCTAAATCTCTTTCATTCTTATTTTTCTTGTAGTTTATTATATCAAAGACAATTTTCATCTATAGCGTTGAGCTTCATTGGAAAGGGAATTTATGAAGAAGGTCTTACAATCCAGTAACTGATCGAGACTACAAACATGTATTCCTGACAAAGGAAGATCCCTGTAATGATTTCACAATACAAATGAGTTGTATTTATTCTTGTTATTGTTGGGTCCAGATCATGGGATCACAGTGAGAAAAAAAAATTCCATGTGATTCTCTGAATCTCCTAATCCTTTAATGATAGGGAAATTGGTATTCAAAATTTTTTGTGGCAGAATAATCAGATCTACCTAATCAAGATAAGCCTTCTTTTCCATGTTTTATTGGTTCACATCGTACTTTTTTATATTCTAACCGAGTTGTTAATGCCTTAATTGTATTAATAGGAATTTTGGGAATATCTAGATGAGACTAAACCTATATTGGTACAGAAGCTGGATCCTGAATAGGCATGATGACTTAAAAAACCATTGATCATGGCACCAATGGAATTGGTCTTGGATAACCCATGGGGACATTCCTGTAAAGAAGTGATTTACCCTATTTTGGTTGTGTACCCAATGGAGGGAATTCATTATCCACATCATAAGTTTCATCAAACCTTCTTTGTTTAGGATCATATAATTGAAGAGAATTATGGGGTCTCCTTGTGGAGCCTGTCAAGTAGGAGGGATGATTTAGAGTAACATTTTATTTAGAATTCTCAACTCCTTTATTTAATTATTTTTCTGAACAAATATTTCATTCACTAAAAGAGATTGACCTTTTCTAGTGGAAAGTTGAGACAAGATATGACCATTACCTTTTCCCTTGTTAGATTCTATTTGAAGAGGTGGAAGTTGATTATTTGAGGGAATACCCTGTTTTTTGGTAAGCCATGATTTCATGTACTCACACCTCTATTATTTTCTTCGATGTGTACTGAATTATGAATAAGAACTCCATCCTCTGACTCCAACGAACTGGAATTGATTACTAGAGGATCTTCCATAATGGAATTAATGAAATTTACTAATGTAAAATACATTGACGAAAATTGGATTGTCTCTTTTTAAGATCATCATATACATCATCATCCAAGAGTCATTGTTATCCAAATTTTTGGTTTTCCATGGATAGTTTGACATGAAATAATTTGAAGGGAATACTTGGATATTTTAGTTGGATGTTAACTATGTGGCTTATTCCCTAATCAAAAGAAAACTGCATTCCACTGAGGACGATATTATGGATGTATAAAAGTTCCTAGTCGTACAGGCTAAGGATATTCGTGTTCTTCTTCTTCAACCATTCGAATGCTATTTGATGAATCTGAAGGATGGGTTAAAAAATACCTCAGGCGTATGGGAAAAGGTGGCTCTTGAACATCAATGGTCGATATCAGTACAATTTATCTTATGATTTTATTAATTATGGTCTGATCATTGTGATGTTGTATTATACTACACCAAATAAAATCACCTTTCTAGAAGACCATTTTTCTTTTTTTTATCATTTGGGAAATACAATGGCTGACATCCTCTAAGCGGGAGGCCACCTCAATGTTTATAGAAACTTGATGGAGAAGTATCTCAACAGATTTCTCAATTTAGGCTTGACATTGGTGAAAACCAAACAAGGCATGTTCTTTTTGAGCATTTCATTGATCATTAATAGAATTTTTTTTGTTGTAGCCAGCCTACGGCAAAAACATTTCATGAGACCACATTCGGAAGGACTTAATGATTCTGGAGCATAGTAAAATGCAAGGATCCAAATCCACCCTCTCCCTTGATATGAACACCATATGGGGATTTTTTGATCATTTGACTAAACCTATTTAATTAATTATGTCATTCACATTAAAAGGCTCATTTTTCTTTTCTATCTTTGTATGTCATGAAAGTTGGAGTGATGCCAAGTCAATTAGAAAATAGAACCATTCCATTTCCTTGAAATGACTTTAATATTCTCTATATAGTAAAAATTTGATTTTAAAATGATGAATATTATTTTATAGGATGAGGAGGATATCATGAATGGAATCTTCGTCCCCCATCTCAGGAATGTTTTATTTCGATGATTCCAAAGGCTAAAACATTATGAGTTTTTCACCCATAGCCAGTTTTTTCTCATATTCAACATTTCTTCTTCATATTTTTCTATAGTATTATCATCATGGTATGACCATAGTCGACACTTCTATATTGATTTATCATGAGAAATGGAATCAGTTGGTGTTTCCTTAACCATATTATAAGTAAAATGTCCCAAGGAAGGATCGAAAAATGAATGTCACCTAGAGTTGTCTTCCCTTGGAGAAAGAATTTATCCCCTATGTAACAAGGTGTCAGAAATTACTAGGATTATGATTGAATGTGCCTCAAGATAATAATTCCTCCTCATCACTACAATGTCAATTAGAAAATTCTCTTGATAATAAAAAATAGTACTAAAAAGAGAACCTTGGTAGTGAATTCCATCTTATGGAGAAAAACCACGGTGGATTATAGTAAGGGATAAATCTTATTTCACTATGTTCTTTTATACATAAGGAGAGTGGATGTATATCTAACCCAAATAAATATTCTCTAGATTGACACATTTTTTATATTTCATGCCCTCATGAGAAAGTTTCTAATTTGAAGCTTTATAATTACAACTATTATTCCCAAAATTTTGAAATGGGAGGGTATGGTCTTCAGATTTAATAGATAAATGTCTGAGGACATCAAGAACTCCATCATTTACAGGATCTAGATCTCATATTGAATCTTTTTATTCCAAATGTTTTTGGAATGATGACTTCATTGATGTTCATTGACATGTAGTCAGGGCCACTTGTTGGGAAAAGTGGTTCTCATGGGAAAGTGTATGTTCATTCCATGGGGTAGCCATTAGAATAAGTAATTATATCCAATTGTAAAGGTTGTATATCCATGATCTGGTAGCCCGTTACATATGGGGGAGTATTCCCCATAACACTCTTGGACTATAAAAGCCATATGTATATGTCTCGAGATGGCATGACGATGAGTCATCCCTATATTGTGGAAAAAATTATGTGTATGTACCTTTAGTATTTCTAAGGATTCAATTATGTTATTTTGGAAGGATTCAAGGATATGGGTAGAAAATTGTGTTTTCCGTTTCCCATTTCCAAAATGTGTTTGGAAACATCAGGGGTCAGAATGGGAATATAGGAACATTATGTATCTAGAGTAAGTGTATGTACCTGATCTTGTCCTCCATTTCATGTCAATAGATACTGACAGTACTCATGTCTGTGTGAAGTGAGTTGAGTCTACTAAGTATACCACAGGTTTGCCATTAGATCATTCCAACTGGATTCTATGATTTCTTCAAAACAATAGTGCAGTCAAGATTACTAAGTGCTAGGGGTGTTTGTTCCTGCTTACAAGTTTCCACCACATTTGTTTGATGGGATTCCATGCATGAAGTTAGAAGATTCTTCTGTCTTGATGATAGATTGAAAGAAGGTGAATGTGAAACCTCCCTACATTCAATTGGATTTGAATGATGAGACTGGTTTCGAACTGTAAGATGAGTCTTTTGGATGGTGGGATTAAGGAATACAAGTGTATGTTCTCATTAAAGGGTTTATATAAAGATTGGTTGATTGACTTCTTTGTAAATGGAAATGGTATGAAGTTTCTCCCTATTGAATTTTTTGACCCTATTGGTTTGTCTTGAATTCCCAAGATTGCGTTACCTCGTTTATAAAACATAAGATAACACCCTCCTTGTGATGATTCTTTGCTACCACACATTGTTGGTGGTGCTAATTATTTGTCATATTCAACGAGAAGTACCCATGTGTCATTGGGATGAGGCCATAGATGTCCCCTTGGTCGGCCTCCCTAAAATAGGGGAGGTATTTGTTATTGAATTCTAGGGATAAACTTTTGAAATGGTTGGATAAGGTACTTGGAACCATCGGCTTCTCAACTACTGTTCATCGTTGATTAGGGGATCAAGGATTATTCTACATTCGGTGGTCCTATCTGGTAGCCTCCATGGTTGGGATTGTACCATGTGGATTGTACCCTCAGACCTATGCTTTGGAGATCCATCATTAAAGTTAATAAGTTGGCATTGAATTCATTGAGTGGATAGTGATCCATCATGACTAGCTGTCAGGGCATTCACAGGTGATAACATGAAGGGAGAAATTAGGAATTGTGGTAGTTCCCAAAAATAAGTACCTAGATATCTGAAAAAAAGAAACCATGAACTCTATTAAAGAATAATCATTTTAGATTAACACAAGAATTAATCATTCCCTTTTCTAAGAAACTTGTATCAATTGATAGGGTCCTGATAAATGGTTAACACTATCATCTTCGTTATGGATTCATGTCGAGCACACCATTTTTGGTTCCCTTGAAACGTTTCTTCGAGTTAAGATTAATGCATTTTAGATGGTTTCCACCATATTTATTTAGGGAATCGAGAAACCCCCAATGGTTCTGTATCTATAGGGACCCACTTTACAATTATGGTCATCCATTGCATTTGTTCACCAATGATACTTGTGTTCTAAAATAGGTCGATAGGATGGGAGGTCAAGCTCATCACACTGATTTTGGTGAAACCTTTTCCTAAAATGGCACTCTCTTATATATTTAAGTTATCTTCATGAATATTTATTAATTAACAAAGCATAATGTAGGTTCCCTTTGAAAATTTCAATCAATTTTTAGCACGTGTGAAATTAAGAATCATCTTTATGTATTCATTGTTCTTAAATAGTGGATATATATAGGTATTTGATTTTTTCAAACAATGTAATCCTCTCATATAGTACTAAGAGATTATTCAGCTTTTGTTATTAGGATAAGTTTTTTTAAGTCACTCAGGGGGGAACTCCCAAATTAATCATCATATATGGAGATAGATGTTTATTTTGTTATTGGGATCATATCTCTAAATGAGATACCTATGTATCCTTGTGAAAATAATCAAATCCCCTAAAGTTAAGTGCATCTTAATGGGATACATCATTCCTTTTAAGGTCATGTGATAGGGACCTATGTGTACATTTTAATTTCATATGCTAATGATTTCCTAGATAAAGGTTCCTAGTCAATGTTTGGTGTGGTACATATGCATAAGTAGACCAAGTAATGAGGAAATGATATAGGTTTCCATCCATGATTGAACCCTATTTGGAACGTGACCCAGGAATAATAAGGTTTGTTTTTGAGTGTTGGGTTTTAACCTATAGGAGGTTTCATATGTTTCCCACATGGATGGGAATGAAATCTGACATCATTCGGTATGTCTCGTAAGGTTGTATGATACTTTTGATAGAAATAGGTTGGGTCGTATTCTTAAAGAGGATACCATTATAACGGTGTCCATGAGATATTTATTAACTAATGTATATTCAAGGGGGACTTTATTTGGTTCTTACTGTGAAAGAGGATTCACATATTAGGGGACATAGAGTTAGATTCCTAATAATGAAGTCTAGTGAGCTCGGTCCTCCGGTGAAGGCTTCCGATGAATCATTGTTATGGTGGGAATCAGAATTATCGTAATTGTTAGATTGAAGTGGATAGTGTATATTTTGTGATCATCAAAAATCCTCAATCCCACGTGAGTCATGCTCAGTGTGAGAAACAAGAGAAAGTGAATGATTCATAAAACCCGACACTTTCTCCTCCACTGATGTAAGAGGATGGGCCTCTGGTGAATGAATCTGAGGTGATAATGGTAAAGGGTGAGGGTAAATGAACCCATCAATGTTAAATTAAAGTGAAATTCATTGGGTATTTCTCAAAAAACACAGGTCTTACTCTATTAGGGATGTCCTTGTATTGGTCCCAGGAGAGGAGTGAGACTTTTATTTTGTTTAATAGAAAATATTGTGTGATCATCACTCTCCCTATTGGGAACCAGAGGCTCTAGGTCTTTGGGAAGACAAAGGGAAGATAGGGTCATATTCCCATAAGTCAATAATGTAAACTTTGCAACATTATCTATAGGGTTAGTGTCTATGTGACTATAGATATATGAACTTATAGACACCCCATGGATCTGGACTACCTTATCAGAAAAATGTGGGAAACCGATGATTGTAAAAATACAAACCCTAATGGAAGACATGTTGATGTGTCTTTCCCAACAATTTGATAATTTAAAAGGTTTTGGTGGTGGCTTCATCTTAGTTTTGTTCATATAAGGGAACTAAGGAAGGATATAACCATCCATGAATGTCTTTTAAGATGGTTTACATGGTCATCTTCATAGGTCATGGGCGTAGCTAGGTGGCATAGGTATACATCTTAGGTATGCCACGTAGGTGTGTTATGTAGGTCTTAGGGGTAATTAACAATTTCTTAACATAGAGGAACTAAGCCTATGAAAGATTAAAAAAGAACTATTATAATGAAAAAATATGGGTGAGATTTAAATCTAAGAACCCCATGTCTTCTTTGGTGTATTTGTAAGAGCCCTTCATAGGTCCATTGGGAATTTTCCTCGTGTACATAGAATCACCCAGATTGAAGAAGGGTTCTAAATTATATGTTTTGTTTTCCAAACTCTGAAAGGACTCCAATCTTGTTCTCCCATTTAATTCTTTCTTATCTAATTAATTTTAGATATGCCTATGAAATTTTTGGGGACCTTGGAAAAAGAGCTACACAGTGTGAGATTCAAGAGTTCTTTGAATTTTTTGAGTCCTTAAATGGTATTCCATGGTTCCTACTTATAGAAAAGTAATGGGGATGTGTGAAAGGTTTTTTTCCGCAGAGGTCTTTGGAATAACCTCACAACGTAGCTCTTCTTTCTATGGGTACATAAATTCTATTGTCGTGATGGTATTTCACAGTGTGCCATAGTATATGTATTATGCATAGGGGTTGTGCAATAGGTTATATAGTCATAGCTTGTGTTGGCCTTCAAGTAAGTGTAGGTGGTCCACATGTCTCTCTTGAACAACATTTTTTTACTCCTTTTAATTTTTTCATCATTATTTTCAAAAATCCAAAGGACATTATCATTAAACATTAACCTTCCTATGGAGTGTAAACAACAACATATGATTTTGTTGATGTGCATGGGATTCACTATAATAAATGAAAGTACATAATATATAGTTTTAAAATTTAAAAAATAGATTAATTCAATATAGAATTAAGCGTCCATTGTCAGTGTGAGTACATTATAAAAAATGAAACATATATGACATGTAAATATGGTCAAATATATAAATAATTATTCACTGGGTTTTAATTAAAGAACACTATCTATAATAAATTTTATGTCTTCTTATCTCTTTTCTCCACACACATGACACACACCTAGGGTCCCAGTGTGTTTCATGGCATAGATATGTTTGAAGAACATGATGTATATTAAAATAAAAGGGAATGTGTATTTGGTGATTTATTGTACTCCATCCCTATCATAGATTCATAGATACGTGAAAAGTTGGGATTCATGGGTTCTGTGTTAGATTAATTTTATTTCATTACATGATAAATGAATGATACTTGGTTACATGAAATATTGAAATTTGGAACACACCATTAATCCATATGTTATATATGAATAACCTTCGACATCCCTATAAAGAGTTTTGGAATTTTTTTAGTTTTAAATTTACCATGTTATGAATGGGAAGACAAAATGATTATCATATGTCAAGAAGTAATATATTTTTAGAGATTATGTTTCAAACACATGACTTTCATTCAATAGTTAATAAAAAATTATAAATTAAGCATGTTACATCTCATATCCCAATTGTAGGTTCTATGCACATTAAAAGAGCCTGCATAACATGGAAAACTCATCTTTTTAGTTTTAATTTATTAACTATTCACTAGAATCTTTTATATTGGAATTCAGAGATAAATTCAATAGTGTTGATGATAAAAAAATCTTTATATAGGTTATCATATTATATATATTATTACAATATAAATTTATTGAAGATCACATAATATTATAACTCACACATCATTGATTCATTCGTAACCTTGATATCATTGTTCATTTGGGATGATATAATACCCAAGTGTAGGAAACCTCTACTGTTGATCTATAAATACACCGTAATTTTTGAATTTTTTCATGGAATCATTAGGTTTTTGTATAGTATATACTGATAACATTTATAATTATAGGTTTATTGATGTATAATTATTATATGAGGTTAGGTTAATTTTATGATCACTTAATGGATGGATATAATAGGTGTAACATCCTATGATTTTAAGAGGAAATGCTATTTTTGATAGCATAAATGACACACCACCTCGAGCTAAAACAAGAAACTAAATATAATTATTTTAATGTTAAAGTTATATTCATTCCATTAGATTGAATGGTATTAACCAAATTAATTAATTTTAAATATATTTCTTACACAAGATAATATAATTACATAATTGGTTTTTATTAGATATAAATGAAATTATAAACCAATTGAATATAATATATGTCTTTTTATAACAAAAATATTTGTGCCCAAAATGACATTTATAAATTAATTTAATCACTATTAGTTTTTAACCATAATGATGTTAATATATTAAATATTAATAAAGATGATAATACATTCATCCTATATGAGTCATAAGGATAACATTAGAACAAACCCAATTTTACGCATAAAAAATATGACTTTTTCAATAAGAATCTTTACCACCTTTTAAAGGAAGACCTGATTAAATAAAAAAATTTCACACTTTTAATAATTATATTTGGGAAAATATATTTATTCTTTTAAATAGTAATATATAAATTTACTATTTTTTCTTTTTTTGATATTTTTCAAAAATTCTTCATTTTTATGAATATTGAAAATACTACATTTTAATTGTAAGACGACACTACATATAAATATTTTATAATGCTAAATTCTATTTTAAATTCAAATTTTATTTAAATTTAGTTACAAATACATATATTAATCAAAATAAGTTTATTGGATTATTTTTTATACTAAATTTGGATATGAAAACATTTCAAACTATTGCATGTTTTAAATTTAAGAACCTATTTTTTCATCTCATCGGCGGGATTAATTCTAAATAAATTTTATATGCATTTTTTATTATAAAAAATTATTTTAATATTTTTAATCATAGTTTTAAAATTTACGAAACATGTCCCTTTACTTTTTTGACAAAATTAATAGAAACCTTTTCAATTTTATAACCAGGATTATGTGTAAATCGTTTAATTAAGGGTAGGAATATAAATATAAATATAATCAAATAACCCTCAGACATGCACAATTATTGTTATATTAGTATTTTTTCAATAATAATTAATTTATCAGTTATGGGTTCATTTATGGCCATTTGGAAGTTATTATGTCTATTAAAATATTTTATTCAAAGAAGAGTCAATCTTATTATACTCTTGTTTTTACCTAATGAAACATTTTTAATAGGGGTTCATATATACGATATTTTAGAAAAACAAACTATATTCCAATGATAAAATTATTATACTAATCAACATATTCTTTTTTTAATTATTTAGGAATCAATAAGTACTAAAATGTTTTTCTCAATGATGGTGTAGTAATTTATTATTTAATTAAAATATCAAATAAATGATATTAAAATATTAATGAAAATATAAATTTAAATAAATAATTCCATCAAACAAATTAAATATAAATTTGATATTTAATAGATGTTTTGGAAGTGTTTTTTAGAAAATATCATCTTTTTATGATACCGTTCAAAAGTCACGTAATGAATAGTATGAAAATAGAAATTTTTTATAAGTTAAAATAACTAATATTTTATAAATGATAAAAAAATTCATAAAATCAAAAAATTAAACCAAACTAGTGTGAAAAAGTTTAAAATTTCACCCAGGATTCAGTAATGATTATTTTTTTGTTTTATAGTAATTTTAGTAACCCATAATGTGTAAAATATCAAAGGTGTCATGGTAAGAGTTAATGGTGTTAAATAAGGGTTAAAGAAAAAGGATAAAGATTATAAAATAGATAAATAATGTATAAATTGAATAGGATGAATTTATTTATACTAAAAAACAATCCATTATTTTATATAAATTAGTTTTTATCCATTTAGAATAGAAAATATTTTGAATAATTCCAAGAGTGCCCATCCCCACTCTTATAGAAGGGTATTTCTTCATATCATTCATTCACACATAAAAACCTTTTTTGATTGATAATATTTTCCCAAATACCATAATATTATACTTACAAACATTATAGTTCTCTTATATTTGGAATACCACTAGCCTATAAAGTCTTATGGTGTTAACAAAATGATATCATTTGAAGAAAATGTACTGTTTTTAATAAGTGTTTATATTTTGTTTCTACATAAAAATTCTTCAAATATATTACATAAAAGATAAAATAAAAAAATAGCATACTCAATATAATTATTTATTACTATTTTCATATCATGACTTACATACATCTCAACTTCATTATAATTGGTAATGAACATATCATTTCTGTGTACGGAGGACTACCGCATCAGGAACAGGTAAAAGTTATTTTCTTACAGAGTCTCTCAAGAATGTTTATAATTTATATTTATTAGGTATTTATTATTATTAAAAAATTATATAACATTTATTTTTTTACATTTCCATTCATATAAAAATCATAACTTCATTCATGCATATGTGTGAATTATCACCTCCACGAAGCGATGTAATTTAGTTTTTTACCAAATCATATGGATCATAAATATAATTACATTTAAAATATTAATATTATCATAATTATATTATTATCATTATTTAATTACGAAATTTCACTTACCTTCTTTCCTTGATGACCTCTGAAAAATGAAAAAGTTACTCATGCATACATAAGGCTTACGGTATCTTTGATTGTATCAATGAAAATGTTTAATATGAATATATATTAAATGGATTAAAAATTATAATTTAATTATAATAGTGATAATTATTTAATTATTATTATTCATGAGATTATATACTGATGACCATTTTGACATTTTACATAATACCGAAATCATTTTGGACTGAGGTACCGAATATCACCAAAACAATTTATAAGAACATAAATTGCTATGTAATTATTATACATGATATTTAGTGAAATAAAAGGAAATCTAAATTAGAAAATGGTTCTATTGAAATTAAATAATTAACCTATGTTTATTATTCAAGAATATAATTAATGTACATGATGAGTCAGACTCATGGTAAGGGACTTCGTCTCAAATGTTTTTCATTGAGGAATGTTTTGATGTTATGTATCTGAATTATTTTTAAAGGTTTATATAATTATCCATTGAATTATCAAATAATTAATTTAATTATTCTAATGATATTAAATGTTTCTTAAATTTGTATTCTTTCATGTGGCATACTATCTATAGAATAAAAAAGATAATTCTTAACCCAATTTATATTCATTTGGTTAAACATCAACTTCGTGATTATATCGTGCTAATATTATTTCCGAAATTCATTTTCTATATATTAAATTTTATTTAAAATTTTTTATGTGTATTTATAGATGATACACATATGTGTTTCATTTTATTAATTCTCACTTCAAATTTATGATATTTATAAGGGAATCTTTAACTAAATCCTTATAATAATTTTTTATATGATTTATTTTTCTAATTACTTGTCATTCATGTACATGATTTAAATATTTCTTATGAATATTTAAGTGAAAAAAAATTATTTAAATCGGTAATTTCCTAATTTATTTTGTGACAACTGGGTCCCGGTGACAGCACAACCACCCTGCCTTAACATGGTCGTCGGGTCCGGCCCCCCAGGTACCACCAGTTGCCCCGTAGACACATGGGGCCCACCCCAGGGTCCACCCACATGCCTGAACGGGTCATCTGACTAATGACAGTCCCCACAGGCCAACAAATGTCCTTTCTAGCGTGCTTTAACTAAATCCTTATAATAAATGTTTATATGATTTATTTTTCTAATTATTTTTTATTAATGTACATGATTTAAATATTTCTTATGAATATTTAGATGAAAATAAATAATTTAAATTGGTAATTTCCTAATTTATTTTGTGACAACTGGGTCCCGGTGACAGCACAGCCACCCTGCCTTAACATGGTCGTTAGGTCCGTCCCACTAGGTACCACCAGTTGCCCTGCAAGCACATGGGGCCCACCCCAGGGTCCACCCACAAGCCTAAACGGGTCATCTAACTAATGGAAGTCCCCAAAGGTCAACACATTTCCTTTCTAGTGTGATTTGTCTTCACTCGCACACACCCTGGGAAACTTTCCAAGAGGTCAGCCATCCTGATCACTACTCCATGCCAAGCACGCTTAACTGTGGAGTTCCAATCAGGTAGGCTCCTAAAAAGGAAGGTGCACCTTGTTGACATGATTCATTTACTTTAGTCATTTAAACCTTTAACATTCTGGGGTGTTACAAGAACGCAGTTTCTAACGACACCTGATTCCGAGGCCAGGTGTGCCTGGAATCATTTTCTGAAGTTTAGCTCGAGTACGTTCAGTGAACGAACGAGTGGGTTTTCCTAACTTTTGAACCAGTGCTCAGAATCGAATTTCGAGGGCACCGATGGAATCTCAACGCCGGGAATTGCTTAGGAACAACATTTTCAGAGTTGCGTTTGCTCAGGTGGAGTTTTACTTAATTGGGTTAACTGAAGAATAAAATAAAATACTATGCAATAGATTTTATTTTTATTCAAGGAAGTGTTAACCTAAGCTATCTGGTTGAGTGGGACCCACATCCTAACTCATCCACTAGGTAGGATATTAGTGAGGTGGGGACCACATGATCCCCACCCTTTCAACTTCCTCAGCCCCATTAATTAAGGTAACGCACCCGCACCCCCCTTTTTAATTGATGTCAACTCGTGCATTTAATTAAGTATTAAACGCCTTTATGAATTGGGGGGTTTAAACGTTGCAATTAATTAAATTAAATTAATTGATTCAATTTTGAATTTCAATGATGTTGACTTGTGTGTTAATAAAATAAGACAAGTATTACTTTATTAAGTGGTTCGTTGAGCGTGAAGTCTTGGGAGAATTTTCTCAAGGTCATGATGTTCTTCTTCCTCGACGAAGAACGCGATGAACACGAAGAACGCCGACCTCCAACGAAGGCCGAAAAGAACGCCGGATCCTCAGAGATCGCTGATGCAACGCTGACGAATCTTTTCTCCGAGACGCGACAATCCTCCTTCCGCGATGCCTTCTTACATGACGTGCAAATCCACGACGGGCCTTCGTTCAACTACGCTCGAAGTAGGGGATTTATTGTTGTTGTTTTTTTCATGAATTTTCTAACGTTCTTCTTTAATTTTAGCCGCTTGCTTTTGATTAACGGGAGGGGGCCAGACCGCACAAACACGGCCGACCCTCCTCCCTTAATTCTGTTGCATGAAATTGTTGTGGTTTGGAATGGAGATGGCGCAGTGCCATCGCACCATGCGGGATCGTGCGACAAGGATGTGTGGCGCCATCGCGACGCGCCGATGAAGACGAACAAGGTCGCGACGCCGTTGCGCCGAGCCGGAGAATTGTGAAAACACTCCGACTGGAGCAGGGCCACAGCGGAGGGGCCCGGCGCCGTCGCGCCACGCCAGACAAACCAAGTCTGTGGCAGAGCAGGGAGCGGCGGCCGGTTTCAGGCCGCCGACGTCAGAGCAGGGGGGACCGGCCGGCGCCGGCCCCGTGGCGGCACCAGCCTGTCGGCCGGTCAGGGGAGAAACCGGGGGTCGTAACCCCCAGCTGGCCGGACAGTAGTGGCCCCCACATGGGGGCCGCAGTTATGCAACAGGGGGGCAGCGCCCCCCCCCCCCCACACACACACCGCTCGGTCGTTTCGGCCGAGCCACCCGGCCGCTGGCAGCGCCAGCGCGCCGGGCCGCGCTGCGCTGAGGCCGGCTCGGTCCGCGCCCAGGCCAGACCGGGCCACGCTAGCCGGGCCGGGCCGCACCCAAGAGGGCCGAACCTGGACCCGGTTCGGGCCGACCCATGGGGTCTCGGGCCGGGTCGGTCCGGGCCCAAAACCCCCACATTCGGACCCCTTCGGTCTTTTTCCCATAACATGGGATATGGATCTCTGATCGGTGCACCGTTAGCTGCGATGCGATCCTTGGATAGAGACGGTCGTTTTGGTATATTACACTCAAGGTTTCAGAGAACTTTGGGTTTGGCCGGGTGGATTCGTACACGAAACCAACAGGGCCCTCGGAGCAGAAACGCTTATAACTTGAGTTCCGGACATCCGATTGACGTGACGTAGACATTGTTGGATTACTCATAGTGAGATGAACCTTTTGTCTTACTCTGCTGATGTTTTGGATGCAGTTGGAGTACGGTCGGGTTGGTTTTGACATAAAACCCAACTGGGCCCCTAGGGCGAAAAAGCAAATAACTCTCAGACCGGGCATCTGATTGACACGCCGTCTGTCGCATTGAGTTCATGTTGACGATACAGAACTTTTGGATATTTCAACTCAGAACTTTGTGTCAGTTGATGTATCAGCCCCTCGGCTCATGGAGCGGACCCTCCTGAACGAGCTTACTATGTGCGAGAACCCTAGAGATGGATGCGACTCCAATGACGATGACGACTGTACAGAAATCCTCCGTGGATTTGATGATGACGACTACAGAACTCAGAGATCCTACATGGGTCAGTGCTACTGATCTTGTGTGGGTCAGATCCTGCGTGGGTCAGCTCTCAGTAGTCCTGTGTTGGCCAGCGCATACTGATCCTGTGTGGGTCAGATCCTGTGGGGGTCGTTGCGGGGGTTAGTAACTATCAATCCTGTGTGGGTCTGATGACTTAGATGAATCAGTGGCTAGATCTGATCATCTCTATCGTCTTACGAAGAAGTATACCTGTGTGAGCTGAATCTTGACTTTCAATCATTATATTCGATATGATTGACTTGCTTCCTATGTAGATTGTGTTGTGTTATCCTGTGTGGATGTGATCGGACTTGGGCTTGGATGTTGGAGCCGAACGAGAATTGATGACTTGGGTATATGTATGGGCATATACCTAAGTAGTTTCAGATGTTACTTTGTGATTGTATCTTTCCTTTATGGTTTATCGTCTGTAGATTTTGGGAGTCCTTCAGGGGTCTCAGGGTCCCTACTGAGTAGCGTATACTCACCCCTGCACGGGTTATGCCCACACTGTGTTGTGTTGGTTGCAGATGACGGACAGCGCTGACTATGGTTGAGGCTTGTGGAGCAGGTAGGTACCTGGAGGTGGACCACTGGGCGAGACGTACTCTGAGCGGACAGCTAGACTCGTGGAGCTATGGAGGCTATCTGTACCCACCCTTTAGGTGGGACTTCCAGTGGACAGCTCGACATTGCAGCTTTACTTTTCAGTTGATGTACTCCCTTTTTCAGTTGTACTTTACTTTCAGTTTGGGTTTGTATTCTGGCCCACTTACTTTGTCACACTTACTTTTGTACCCATTTTTAATTAGTGTTTACTTCATCTTTCTTACTCCGAGGTGTTTGTTTATTTTACAAAGGCAATGCCTTCCCTTTTTATCAGGAATTACACCTTGGTGCTAGTCGCCAGCCCCTGGCCTATGGAAGGCAGGCTTGGGGTAGTCACGGCACAGGCCCCGATGACGGGACATGACAAATTGGTATCAGAGGAGTTCGGTTCTACCGCAGAACTCAGGACTCTGATATTTTTCTATGTCAAACAATAGTGTTAAGAGTATTGAGTGTGGTTATCAGTCCAGGGAGTCCAGTGTTGGTGCGGCGGCTGACGTATCCGTACACCAGGACCCTGACTTCTGATTTCCGA
The DNA here is from genome assembly GCA_963277665.1 of Viscum album. Taxonomy (NCBI): domain Eukaryota; kingdom Viridiplantae; phylum Streptophyta; class Magnoliopsida; order Santalales; family Viscaceae; genus Viscum; species Viscum album. The sequence continues at coordinate 470,460 of CAUJRU010000254.1, forward strand.
CTTAGTGCATGAAAACATTGATTGTATGTGTGTTTTAAAAGTTTTCTTTGTGATTACTTTGTTTCATCTCACCAGGTATACTGTTTTAACCATAAGAAACGTTTTCCTTTAAAGGATGGCCCCACGACGGTAGCCCGCTAGGGTTCCGAGCGTTGTATGGGACGACAACCCACCGAGCGACGAGGCCTCGGTACAGGGCCCTTTGACAGCAGAGGAATCGACGATACCTCTACCCGCTGATCCACTGATGCTACCATCCCTAGCCGCTGACGGTGCACGTCGCCTTAGTACACTGCACGAGTTTCAGCGTCAGCAACCGCATAGGTTCCCCGTGGAGACGGACCATCAGAAAGCCTAGGATTGGCTAGAGCCAGTTGTACGAGTTTTTTGGTTAGTTGGGACACCAGCTAACCTCATGGTGATCCTCACAGAGAGCCTCCTGCATGCGGAAGCAGGTAGATGGTGGAAGTTGATGCTCCAGGTGCACGACGAGGTGTCGCTCCTTTGGACAGACTTTGAGAGCCTCTGTCACTTGGAGTTCGTCCCAGCCACCCTCAGTGCGGTGTGCATCCAGGAGCTACTACAGCTACGACAGGGTAGCTTGTCAGTCACCCAGTACTTGACATGATTTACCAACCTCTAGTACTATTCGACGAACATGGTACGAGACCCGTTCTTCTGGGCTTGAACCTACGAGCAGCGATTGAGGCATGAGATCAGGGCATCGCTGATCTACATCATCATTCCAACATAGGCTGGGGTACAGGAGCGAGCCCTTCTCATCGAGAGCTTCCTTGCTGGGCCTACATCAGTAGCAAGACCTACTGCAGGGCGGCACGTAGCAGAGTCTGCAGTAGCTGGTAGTCGACGGATGACACATGGGTCCAGGCAGACCATACCTTCAGGTAGATGAGCTCAGGACACTGTATCAGAGGTGCGGGGAACTCAGTGCAAAGCTAGTTTTTCAAGAGGAAGACAGTGCTACCCATGCGGAGGGCAGAGCCACATGGCTCGTGACTGCCCGACATGCCGTACATAGGAGCAGTAGACGGTTGAGGGACCACCTAGGCAGAGGCAGAGGGTCGACCGTGGTGTTCCGCCAGGAGCAAGTGGACGAGGCAGAGGAGCTGGCCGAGCAGCAGATGGTGGGCGATGATTTGAGGCTCTACCACCCCCACCACCAGGAGGTCCACCCCGACCACAGGGAGCTTGTGGGCAGAGACATGCACAGCTCCAGGTAGCGGAGGCCTACAAGCACGGTGCGCCCAAGATGATTCGAGGTTCTATCTGTGTCTATTACACCCTTTCTGCAGTTCTAATAGACACAAGAGCGAGTCATTCTTTCATAGCCACTGCCCATGTTCGGAGCTTGGAGATTCCGACAGAGCCGTTGGCTCGATCATTACGGCTAGAGACACTTACGGGAGCAGACTCGACGATTACGCAATGGTGCCGACAGTGTGAGATTACTCTAGGAGGCAAGAGCTTCGGCTGGGCTCTTCTTGTAGCGGCATTGCGGCCTTACGACGTCATCCTGGGCATGGATTGGTTAACTATATTCTATACCCAGATCGACTGTATTAGGCGTAAGGTGCGATGTGTATGCACCGACGGGAGCAGGTTCACCTTCACCGGCGAAAAGGGAGCCTTTGTAGCACAGGATGGACTCATGCAGAGGAGAGGATAGCCCATCACACATCAGTTGGGTAGCCTCATCCTAGGAGCAGTTGACGTGCGTAGTCCTAGTTTTCCTGCAGTAGTGGATTAGTTTGCGGACGTTTTCCCCGATGACGTCCCAGGGCTAACTCTTCACAGAGAGGTAGACTTATATATTGACATGTACCCCGAGACAACCCCGATATCCACTCCAGAATATCGGATAGCCCCCGCTGAGCTTCGAGAGCTACGGTTACAGTTGGAGGACATGCAGGGAAAGAGATTCATCCGACCCAGTGTTTCACCCTGGGCTTCCCCACTATTGTTTTCCAAGAAGGCGGAGAGGAGCTTGTGACTATTTTTCGATTATCATCGCCTGAACCAGGTGACCGTGAGGAACAAGTATATGCTACTAAGGATTGAAGACCTCTTCAATCATCTCATGGGAGCACGGTAGTTCTCGAAGATAGACCACAGATCAGGCTATCATCAGCTCAGACTTCGGGGCGAGGACGTGCAGAAGACAACCTTCAGATGTCGGTATGGCCACTGTGAGTTCTTGTTTATGCCATTCAGCGCAACCAATTATCTAGCAGTGTTCATGGGCCTCATTAACATGATCTTTCAGCCTTACCTCGATCGATTTGTCATGGTCTTCATCGAAGACATATTGATATACTCGACGACTAAGGAGGAACACGCCTACCACTTGCGGGTTGTACTGGACACACTCTGAGAGCACTAGCTTTATGGTAAGCTCTCGAAGTGTCAGTTCTAGATATGTGAGGTCCTCTTCTTGGGAAACGTAATCTCTGAGGTGGGAATTGCGGTGGATCCTACGAAGATCGAGGCAGTTCTGGCTTGGGAGCCACCCAGGAGCATGACAGAGGTGCAGAGTTTCTTAGGACTAGCTGGGTACTACTGGAGATTTGTGACAGACTTCTCTAGAGTTTTGGCACCACTCTCAGCTTTGATGAAGAAGGGGAATAACATTGTGTGGTCAGAAATATGTCAATAGAGCTTCCAGGAGCTGAGACAGATATTGAACAACGTGCCGATCTTGAGGCTACCAGAGGAGGGAGTTGGGTAAATAGTTTACTACGATATATCGGAGACCAGACTCAGATATGTCCTAATACAAGAGAGGGCCATGATCACCTATGGATCACGTTAGTTGAGGCAGCATGAGTAGAACTACGCTACCCATGAACTGGAGTTAGCAGAAGTGGTCTTCGGTCTGAAGATGTGGTGACACTATCTGATGGGTGAGCACTTTACAGTCTATTCTGACCATCAGAGTCTCAGGTACATCTTATCGCAGAAGGACCTGATCCTGAGACAGCGGCGATGGATCGAGTTACTCCAGGACTATGACTTTTAGATAGTCTATACTCCTGGAAGGGGGAACGTAGTAGCCGGTGCACTCAGTAGGAGGACGGGCATTCAGCTACTTGGGGAGGCGATAGAGCAGCTAGCTGTATTGCAGATATCCTTCGTGGATAGAGATGGAGAAACCTTTCTACAGTCACTCACAATAACTCCACCACTACGACAGCGAGTCAGAGAGGCACAGCATGGGGACGCCGACTGTGAGATGCGGCAGGCGCAGATATCCTCAGGACATGCACCTGATGATTTATCTTTAGTAGGAGAGCATGTCATCCTTTTCAGAGTACGTACCATGGTACCGTCTTCTTCACAGGAGGAGGTGTTGAGGGAGTTCCACACTTCCCCTCTAGCGGTACATCCAGTAGTGGAGAAGATGTACCAGGACCTTAGACGATAGCACTGGTGGCCGGGTTTGAGGAAGGTTGTAGCAGAGTTTGTTTCTAGATGCCTCACCTGCCAGCAGGTGAAGGCGGAGCACCAGGTACCAGCAGGACTGGTACAACCCTTGGAGGTCCCAGAGTGGAAGGGGGATGGGATATCTATGGACTTCATGACTAGACTTCCACATACTTCCAGAGGTCACGACTCTACTTGGATGACTTTTGATTGACTCACCAAGTCGGATCACTTCTTACCGATCAGAGAGCAGGGCTCAGTAGAGAGCTTGAGACGCCTCTATATTCATGAGATTGTACGGATTCATTGTGTGCCATCATCCATCATCTCCGATAGAGATGCTCGCTTTACTTCCCGGATTTGGAAGGGGTTGCAGGAGGCATTCAGGATGAAACTACATCTGATCACCGCCTTTCACCCTCAGACGGATAGTCAGACAGAGAGGACTATTCAGACTCTCGAGGACATGCTCCGCGCATGTGTCCTCAACTTTTTCCGCATCTGGGAGGACCACCTACCCTCAGTGGAGTTCACGTACAACAACAGCTACCACTCCACCATCGATATGTCACCATACGAGGCATTGTACGACCAACCTTGCAGATCAACTCTGTGCTGGACAGACCCTGGAGAGTTAGCACTTGTGGGACAAGATATGGTCCAGGCCATGACGGAGAAGGTCAAGGTCATCTAGGAGCGGATGAGGATAGCATAGAGCCCGTAGAAGTCTTATGCTGACAGGAGGCGGAGCCCACTAGAGTTCGAGGATGGCGACCACATCTTCTTGCGGGTCTCACCTCGATGTGGATTACGGAGATTTGGCCCGGGCGACAAGTTATCTCTGCGCATAATCGGACCATTCCAAGACCTCGACATGATTGGTGAGGTGGCTTATCACCTGGCTCTACCACCTCAGTTGTCACGGGTGCACGACGACTTTCACGTATCTCAGCTGAGGAGATACGTGCACGACCCGACACATATCATTGACCATGTGGAGCTGTACATAGACGATGGGGAGAATTATGCGGAGGTCCCAGTGGAGATCAAGGATCGACAAGAGCTGGTCATACGTGAACAATCGATTCCTCTAGTGTGTATCATATGGCAGCACGAGAACCTCCAGGAAAGCACTTGGGAGTGGGAGGCTCAGATGTGTGCTCAGTACCCACATTTTTTCCCTAGTTCATGATGTATCTTTACGGGGATGTAAAGCCCTGAGGTGGGAGTAATGTAAAGACCCATAAAATTCAAGGAAATTTTTTCTTAATTTTGTTTTGGGATTTTACAAGAACGCAGTTTCTGATGGCACCTGATTCTGAGGCCCGGTGTGCCAGAACTCATTTTCTGAAGTTTAGCTCGGGCACATTCAGTGAACGAACGAGTGGGTTTTCCTAATTTTGAACTAGTGCTCGGAATCAAATTCCGAGGGCACTGATGGAATCTCAGCATCGATAATTTCTTAGGAACACCTTTTCCGGAGTTGCGTTTGCTCAGGTGGAGTTTTACTTAATTGGGTTAACTAAAGAATAAAATAAAATATTGTGCAACTGATTTTATTTTTATTCAAGGAAGTGTTAACCTAAGATAAGTGGTTGAGTGGGACCCACATCCTAACTAATCCACTACGTAGGATATTAGTGAGGTGGGGCCCACATAAACCCCACCCTTTCAACTTCCTAAACCCCTTTAATTATGGTAACTCACCCGCACACCCGTTTTTAATTGAAGTCAACTCATTCGTTTAATTAAGTATTAAACGCCTCTATTAATTGGGTGGTTTAAACGTTGCAATTAATTCAATTAAATTAATAGATTCAATTTTGAATTTCAATGACGTTGATTTGTGTGTTAATAAAATAAGACAAGTCTTATTTTATTAAGGGGTTCGTTGAGCGTGAAGGCTTGGGAGAATTTTCTCAAGGTCTTGACGTTCTTCTTCCTCGATGAAGAACGCGAAGAACGCCGACCTCTGACGAAGGTCGACAAGAATGCAGGATCCACGGAGATCGACGATGCGATGCCGAGGAATCTTTTCTCAGTGACGCGACGATCCTCCTTATGCGACGCCTTCTTCGACGACGTGCAATTTCGTGACGGGCCTTCATTCAACTACGCTCGAGGTAGGGGATTTATTGTTGTTGTTTTGTTCATGAATTTTCAAACGTTATTCGTTAATCTTAGCTGCTTCCTATCAATTAACGGGAGGGGTCCAGACCGCACAATCACGGCCGAACCTCCTATGTTAATTATGTAGAATGACCTTGTTGTGGTTTGGAACAGAGATGGCGTCGAGTCGTCACACCGTGCGGGATCGTGTGACAAGGATGTGGGGCGCCATCGCGCTGCACCGATGAAGATGAAAAAGGTCGCGGCGTCGTGGCGCCGCGCCGGACAGACCAAGGCTGCAGCCTGAGGCCGCGGCGGAGCAGGGTGCGGCAGCAGGTTTCTGGCCAACGGCGTCGGAGCAGGGGGAACGGCCAGCACCGGTCCCGTGGCGGCAGCAGCCGGCCGGCCGGAGAAGGCCGGCCGGTCAGGGGAGAAGTCGGGGGTCGTAACCCCCGGCTAGACAGACAACTGTGGTCCCCCACATGGGGGCCGCAATTTCACAACGGGGGGCACCCCCCCCCCCCCCCCCCACCCCCCAAACCGCTCGGCCGTTTCGGCCGAGCCACCTGGCCGCTCCAGCGCCAGCGCGCCGGGTCGGGCCGTGCTCAGGCTGGGACGGGCCTCGCACAAGCTGGGCTGGGCCACTTCCAAGCCGGGCTGGTCCTCGCCAGCTGGGCCAGGCCGTGCCCGAGCGGGCCGGACCCAAACTCGATTTGGTCGACCCGGTTCGGGCAGACCCAGGGGGTCTCGGGCCGTGTCGGTCCGGGCCCGAACCCCCCACTTCCGAACCCCATTTGGTCTATTGCACATAATATGGGATACATACCTCCGATCGGTGCATCGTTAGCTGCGATATGATCCTTGGATCGAGATGGTCGTTTCGGTATATTACAGTCAAGGTTTCAGAGAACTTTTGGTTCGTCTGGGTTAGTTCGTACCCGAAACTAACCGGGCCCTCGGAGCGGAAACGCTTATAACATGAGTTCCGGACGTCCGATTGATGTGTCGTCGACTTTGTTTGATTCCTCTTACTGAGAAAGACCTTTTAGCTTACTCCGCTCGAGGTTTGGACGTAGTTGTAGTATAGTCAGGTTGGTTTTGACTTAAAAACCAACCGGGCCCCCAGGACGAAAAAGCCAATAACTCTGAGACCGGGCTTCCGATTGACGCGCCGTCTGTCGCATTCAGTTCCTGTTGACGATACAGAACTGTTGGATACATCAACTCTGAACTTCATGTCAGTTGATGTATCAACCCCTCGGCTCGTGGAGCAGACACTCCCGAACAAGTTTTCTATGTGCGGGAACCCTAGAGCTGGCTGCGACTGCAACAACGATGACGACTATACATAAATCCTCCGTGGATTCGACGGTGACGACTACAACACTCAGAGATCCTACGTGGGTTAGTGCTACCGATCCTGTGTGGGTAAGATCTTGTGTGGGTCAGCACTCAGCGGTCCTATGTGGGCCAGCGCATACCGATCCTGTGTGGGTCATTGCGGGTGTTAGTACCTATCTATCCAGTGTGGGTCCGATGGCTTAGATGAATCCGTGGCTACATCTGATCATCTCTACAATCTTACGAAGAAGTATACATGTGTGAGATGAATCTTGAATTTCAATCATTTTCTTCGATATGATTGACTTGCTTTCCTATGTGGATTGTGTTCTGCTATCCTGTGTGGATGTGATCAGACTTAGGCTCGGATGTTGGAGTCGAACGAGAATTGATGACTTGGGTATATGTATGGGCATATACCTAAGTAGTGTCAGATGTTACTTCATGATTTTATATTTCCTTTTTTGTTTATCCTCTGTGGATTCTGAGAGAACATCAGGGGTCTCGGGGTCCCTACTGAGTACCTTATACTCACCTATGCACGGGCTATGCCCGCACTGCGTTGTGTTGGTTGCAGACGACGAACAACGCTGATTGTGGTTGAGGATTGCGGAGCAGGTCAGTACCTGGTGGTGGACCACTGGGTGGGACGTACATGGAGCGGATGGCTGGACTCGAGGAGCTATGGAGGCTATCTGTACCCACCCTTCAGGTGGGAATTCCAGTGGACGACTCGACATTACGGATTTACTTTTCAGTTGTTGTACCCCATTTTTCAGTTGTACTTTACTTTCAGTTTGGGTTTGTATTCTAGCCCACTTTCTTTTCCGCACTTACTTTTGTACAAGGTTTTACTTAGTGTTTACTTCTTCTTGCTTACTCTGAGGTGTTTTTTTACTTTACAAAGGCAATGCCTTTCCATTTTATCGGGAATTACGCCTTGGTGCTAGTCGCCAACCCCTGGCCTATGGAAGGCGGGCTTGGGGTTGTCATGGCATAGGCCCTGAAGATGGGATGTGACATATTTCAATAAATTTCAAAATGGTATCATTTTCCAGTTTTATGTAAGGTTGTTTCTTTTAATAATCCACTTTTAAATTTAGTCTTCAAGTATTTTTACAAAACCATAATGTAATGTTTTTAACATGTTTGCTATGAATGAAAGTTATCACCTTCCAATCACTATAATTATTTTAAGCTTCCTTTAAATGATTACAATTTTATTTTCAAATTTTTTTTTTTCAATTATTAGCTCTCGAATTTTTAAGAAAGAAAAGATATTTAAAATATTGGAAATTAATTTATCTCAAGAATGTTTATTCTATGAAATATCTATGTGTTATGACAATGTTATTAATATTTGTAGCTGTTTATGACTGAAGATATTTCTAGGATATAATGAGTTAATTTGAGCAAGTTAGAGCTCTCTAATGGATTAGGTAATGAGATAGAGTATATCACTAGGGTTTCTCCTATAAGATAAAGGAAATATATTATTGTAGGGATTCCAAATTTTATCATAAAGGTTATTCGATATGTATTTCTGATAGCTATAGTAAATTTATTACTGATAATTAAATGATGTATAATGTTATGTTTATGATTTTGGTTTTCTCTATATTTTTTAGGAAATATATTATTTTATAAGTTAATATAAAGAGCTTTTGTTTTATGGTTGATAAGTATAACTTCACAGAAAAGTTTTCATATGTTTATAAGTATTCATATAATAACCATTTCATTAATTAATTTTTTCCCTTATTGATATTTTGTTCTCATAACACATTATCAAAATGTTTTTTATAGGATTTTCAAGAGTATGGACAACAATGTGGAAAAGATAAAATCTCAGAAGATATGTCATAAAAAATTTTAAATTTAAAAGGGTTTCCACATTTGGAATAAATATATACAGAGTATAAGATTTAACTTATAATTTTTGGGTTCACATTGAAATATTTTTTCTTATTTCATTAAAACTATAAACAGAAAAGATCTTCAAATTTTAATTCTTGTTCAACAACACTATAATATATAAAGGTTATGGAAAGGTATATACAGTTTCTATCCAAAGGATGGTGTAAACATAATTGAATATTTAAATGTATTATTACAATTTAATGATATCATCTTGGGATTATAATTTTATTATTTATCATATGTTTCATTTAATATAGTCCATTTTTTGGATTTATGTTACGATATTTTATGCTGAAAATTATATTTTTAATACAATAAATTATTGAGTTAATTAAGATATTATATTTTTTGATGGAAAATTAAAGGTATGAGATAAAATTTAAGGTTAGAAAATATTAAACATATATTTAAGAAGTTTATAACATTCCTATATTTTTATAAGGTTTATAATAATAGTGTTTTAATAAAATTAACACCCGTAGACTATGCAATATCCTATTTTGTCCTGCAAGGCCACAAGTTTTAAACATAAAACCAAACGACAACAACGGTACATATCCAACCACTAGCCTATGTAAAGTCCTAATTAGAATGACTTTTTTTCTTTTTTAGTTAAAAAATATGCAATATGAATAAATTGTTTTTGGTAACTTATGTTTTATCAAATATATATCAATGGGATTAGAAATTAATTTTTTGATTAAAAGATTAACATTATTTTTATAGATGTTCAATACTTTTATAATCTAATATTAAAAAGGTAAATAAAATACTATGGGAATTTATATGAGGTGTAATGGTTTCATTATAGTTTTAATGAATCTATGATAATTTAGAACTTATGGTGATTCATGATACTTATTGAAATGCATAGAAAATATTATATATTATGTGATTTAGGAAGTTTAATTTTTGGAAAGAGGCTTTATGCTTCATTGATGTCATATGGTGAGAAATGATAAATATTATATTGGAAGAATATATGTTTAAATCCTTAGGAGTTCTTCGTTTTAATCATAGCCTATAATATTTTTTACGAATTTGAAGTATATTTCATTAATCATCTATTTGGAAATTTGGATTTTGTAGTTGAATTTTTAAAATTAAAATTGTTTTCATCATTTGAAGGATTATTATTTTGTGGGAATTACCTTATAATATCATTAAAATTTTATTTTTTGATAATGTATAAATAAGGGAGAAATAGATAGTTAATATTTTGGGGATTATGATTCTAATAACTAAAAAGTGAAAAACTAATCTTTAATACTAATCATTTAGAGAAAATATTAAATTTTTATATATTTTTATTAAAGGATAAAATTTTACACTCCATGTAAGTTTATTACAATAGTTTGGTATTCATTGTACTAAAATACCTCCTCAAATCAATAAAACATAATTTGATATCAAAATGTTATATGTTTACTTTTTTCAAGGTCCTTTTAACGAATAACATATTTATGGTTTTTATTGTCAACATTCCGATTATTATGTTCTCTATCACTAAATATTAGTCCTTGAGAGTTATTTTTCTCCTACGTGTCTATGATTTCCTACATGAAATAAAAGTAAGTGTAATCCCTGGTAGCCTTCAAACATTATTTTCTCTTATATTAAGTGAATGTATTGTAAATATTTTCAGAAGTGGAATTTCTAAAATAGTAATTATAAATGTAAAACCATAGTTACAGAGATGAATAATAGATTATGATAACATATTTTGTTAATATTTATAGAATGTGGAATCATGATAATTTATAAGGAAAGACTATGGTCAATAGCATACACAATATTTTATATAAAGCTTAAAATATATATATTATTAGTAAAATGTAGCCATTATAACATAGTTATTTGAAGAAATGGTATTATCTAAATTTACTATATTATGAAAATATGTATTAAGAATGTCTATATGAAGAAATCATTCGAAACCAATAAATTATAAATGAAAATAAAATCTAATTGAATATAAAAACTAGGTTTTTATACAAAAATATTTTTATGACCACAATGGAATTTCATAAATTTAATTAGTCAATAAATGTTATGGATCATAATGATATTTATATATTATGATTTATATAACATGTTTTTACATTCATCAAATATGTTTGATAGGAATAAGAAAAGAAGAAAAACAATTTTTGGAATAAACTGTTTTTAATTTAGTTTTACCACATTTTCTTGGAAGGAAAGTATTAAAACGAAAATTTGAAACATTTCATAGTTATTTATGGAAATATATAACTTTTAATTGAAAATAGATTATGAACAATTAATTTGGTTGGAATTTTATTATTTTTCATCTTTGTATCATTTTTTTGTTGAATACTAAAAATATTGTATTCTAATAGATAACAGAATTTTCATATAATTAAGTTTTTGGAAAACATAGTGCATGGAGCATAAAATTACCAAATTTGAGCAAACCAAAGCCATAATCCTTCCCTATAGAACATCCCCATAACCCAATGAACGTTTTGTACATGATTTAAGGTGTGAGCACAATACCAAATTCTACATAGAAGACCCTTATGCACCGAAAATATTGTCAATCTTTCTCATCCATATAAATCTACTAAAACTATAGTGACCCTATATTTTTATGCATTAAAATTACATAAATTTATATAATACTTATTACATTATAAAAAAACACCCAAATATCATATTAGTCTAGTGACTTTAGAAACATGGAAACACAATCACTGATATGTAAGTGATATACGTTATCTCTTACTAGGTTATTCATTACTAGAACCTTTATTGGGCACATCAAACATAATACATATATTCATAACTTGGGTAGGAAAATATAAAAAGGGTTGATCTCAAATTATCATTAAGGGTAAATAAGGGAGATATTTAGAAATAAACATGATCATAAGGGTATGAGAACATGATATTGAAAATAGAAGATCATAACTTTCATATTAATGATCATATGTATGAATCATGGCATAAATCATGGCAGTTCATAAGACATGAATCATAAGAAAATAAAGAACATAATATATAAATCATAACATTGGAATAAAAAATGGAATTGTGGAACACATGTTACCATATAATAATATTTCCATAGTATCCAATGCATTGTTTCCAATAACATCATAGGGGAAAAAAGTGTTTTTATAGACTGGTTTCACACCCCATTCATGCTCTATATTAAAATACTGTGATCAATACACAGTCAAGCCATGTATTACTAAACTGAGTTACTCCTCATTCCAGTTCAGTATTTCTAAACTAAGTTAATTTCTATTCCAGAAATATAATACTGAATGGATTTCATTTCATATTATATACTTCTCTATGTCATAGTATATAAATATTTACCAATGCATTGGATGGATATTTTGGTCCCACCTATCTGATAATTACATCATACATACATGTGCCAAACATTCATTAAAATTCATATAATAACCCTTGAAATAAAATCAGTTTCCTAAAAATGTAATAATATATTAACATATGAAAAAATGGGTTTCATAAACATTTCATCAATGTATAACTATTTAGAGGAAGCAGGTTTAAAAATCATATAACTCGTGGAATTGAAATGGTTTTATTAGAATTTTTCCATAAAACATAATCAATTCAGAGAATGAATATTAATAGAATAATTGAATTATTTCCCAAAAATTATATCAGAAACAATACTGGATATTATCCTAGATGTGGGATAATATTGAATTTTCTTTTAAATACATTTCTTGGGTTAAGTATCCATTCAACATTAAAAATGACTTCTAAAATATAAAACCTTTTGGAAAACCATTTTAAATCAAAATTTTTTTGAAAACATATAGTGGAAGTATTTAAAACCATAAGAATATTTTCAAATAGATTTTACATCATAATACACTTCATATTTATATGGAAAACGTTTTTTTATTTTTAAAACATGGTTTTATGAATACTATATATTTAAAAATTGCGAGAGAGACGATCAAATTTTACATAGACAAATTATCATAAGTACCAAATAGTGGAAATATTTTACTAATAGATTGGTATATATTGAAATAATTAAGGAGAAGAAAATTAATTAACGTTCTTGAGAGATGGATCATAAAATTTCATCAAAAGAATCATAAATATAAACAATCTTAATAAGTGATGAGATTGTTTTAATAAACTCATATAACATAGTAAATTGGGATCACACACTCCATGTCAGAAAAGGACATTACATTAAGGTTAAAAATAATGAAATTAAAGAAATTGAATATATAATAGGTAAATATAAGTATATACATCTTGATAAATAATTCATGTGTATAACAAAACACAAGTTTAAAAGATGGAAAAATGAGAAAAAAAAATATGTTACCGATTTGGTAACTTTTTAACATAAACACCATGAATGAAAATCATAAAATGTATATGTCAATACCCATATATATATTTATAATATACATAGAAAGAAATAAGTTTTACTATATACCCCATACAAAAGGAAAAATTGGTTATCATAGCATGTATCAAAAAGAAATAAAAAGTGAGATGAAATCCCTTTAACTTATGTCTTGAATCTCATTATACTAGTTCAGACCACCTGTATAATAAATATTAATGTATTATAGGTATTTTACATAACTATATTACTATATATATTACCATATATGGTTTTATTATGACCTTATAATACCCTCTTATTAATTACCATATTATAAGAAATCACATCGGGTAATATCCTCTTTTCTCTTCACATGTGTCTTTATTTGTTTTATATTTCGGCCTTATACTTATATCATCATTCAATACTATATAAAATTATATAAAACTAATTTAAATTTATTATATGTGTATTATAATAATCTATATAAATATAGGTATGAAATGGAAGACATCATTCATGGATAAGTTATGTTGTACGTGCACATGAACAATGTTTCCATTTTTATTTTTTTATTTATTGAAAGAATAAAGAATAAATATATTTTTATATGGAAATAAAATATTTAAATTAGATTTATAATTATATATTTCATATATGTTTATTTAACCCATCCTTAATACATTCAATGTAGTGTATGAATGAATCATATCACATTGAGGGGGTGGTAGTCCACACTTCCTCAAACGAAATTATTATATTTACACCAAATGGATTGAAATACGTTATATTTGGTAAAAGTAATAAATATAAATAATGATATATTAAATATAATATATAACATCTATAATCATATTATCTATCATAATTCCAACTATGATGGGTCGTAAAGGAAAAATGAAGAATAATTGTTTAATGAGGAGATAGTTCGTTGTACCCGTAAAGTGTATGTTTGTTACCTATTTTAAGGAGTTGTGTGTATGTGTAGTTTGGAACCATAACATAAAAAATTATACTATAAATAATATAATATTTTTTACACATTCATTGAATAATTATATTGTAGGGGTTCTAGAATGAAAATAAAATAATGGAGCTTCAGATAAGGTGTTGCATCTTAATCGGGTAGCTCCTTCCAGTTTGTGCCAATAAGATTTAATGGAAGCATTTGAGACCTAGTAGAGGATTATAAGTGTAATGGATGGATGTTTTGATGTGTTTTGGGATGTTATTAGATTAACCTATTTGGTTTTAGATGTGTAATGAAGTGTGAGAGGAGGTGCCCTTTCATAGGTAAAGGAAATGACACACATGGAATTGCTTAAAATAAGTTTGGTGTACCCATGTTTTTTTCAAAAAAACTCATAAAACCAAATAAACTCAACAATTAATTGTTAACTTCCAAATAATATTGACAAAAAGGGGTTTTAACAAGGTAATAGGTCTTTTTTGGTCTTACATTTGTGGTCTAGTCCTTAGATATGATTAATTATAACATAACCGATGTAATTTATTTTGATCACATTCATTAATAATTTTAGAAAATAATCTAAGCTAACCATATTAGACATTAAAAAATATTATTATTAAAATTATGGAATCCATTATTCCACATTCCAATAAAATATGTGGTATAATGTAATTTAAAATTATTACCACAATTAGGTCGACAATGCCGATTTTTAATGTCTAAATGCTCAAATGTTTTTTATGTTTTTATATTAAATTTCAATGTAAAAATGGATCCAATAAAATAAATTGGATTAATTGATAAAAATATAATCAAATTAAACATTTAAAAAAAATAAAAAAATAATTTATCCATATAAATAAGATATATGAAAAACAGTTTTGAATTAAAATCTAGTATTTTTCACTATTCATCCAAAAATGATGCTTCTAAGAAAAATCCCAAAAATTATCCTTAATTTAATATATATATATATATATTATAACCTTAAATAATGAATATTATTTTATCAAATTACTTTTATAAATGTGTCTAAATTGAATTTTTTTTTAAAAGGTCATAAAAACCATTTCATTTTAGAAAATGATATTTTTAAGTAAATACACCCTTTTACAAAAAAACATTATTTATTATAAATATGATTTAATTATATAAAATTTTTTTAAATTTTTTTTTTAAAAATATTAATTACTATTCTTATAACAATGTTTAAGAGTTTGGTTAATATTTCATAGAAATATCAGTGTTGCGTGCAATATAAGTAAAGTTGATGTTTCAAGTAATGTACACTGAGTTTTTGTCATCTAATAGATGATATGTTAGTTCCACATGAAACTGATGTTCTATATAGTTAATTTCAATACATAAATGAAATATTAAAAAAAATTCAAAAAATTTCTATAAAAACTATGGGTGCTAAATTCTACCCCCCTTAAAATAAATTTCACCCTTGAAATTCCTCACCCAGGTAAAACAAGGAAACACCCACTTAATCATATCCTCATATTATCGCATAGCTTCTTTTAACTAGTGATTTCTCCACAATAATTGACCATGTGTGTGTGATTGTTTCATATATCATTCTCTATATGATCCTTAATTTCTACAGGTTGATCCCCATACGAAATATCTTACTTCATCTATTTGACCAATGATTTTAAATATAACACATTATGGAGTTGAGAGTTATTTGGGGAAGTGCCAAATGATAGGATAACATCACAATATGATCAAATATCTCAAAGGTATTCATATACCATGTCCTTAGTTTCCTTTTCATCTTGAATATCATAACATCATTCCTAGGAGAGATTTTTAGAAACACCTTTTCACCAAATTAAAATTTGAGATCGCACTAACAGTTATCCACATAACTTTTATGAAGACTTTGAGATGCCTTGATATTATGTTGAATGGTTCTAACCTTCTCGATCATTAACTCAGTGATCTCAAATATCAATATATTTGTTTCTCCAAATTCAACCCAACACATTGGAACTCTATAATTCCTCCCATAAAAAGATTCATAATCGTCCATATTAATGTTTCAATGAAATTTATTATTGTAATAAAACTAAATTAGAGGAAGATATTAACCCCAAACCCATTTTAAATCCAGATAATAATATCTATAAATTATTTCTATGGTTTAATATTTTCTCCCAAAATAAACAATTGTATGAGGATGATAATTAATGTTGAAACTCAATGTTGTATAAGTGATTTATGAATCCCTCTCCAAATCATTTACGTAAAACTCATATATGATATAATATAATACAATATTTCACTTCATGTAAACTTTCAAAATCCTTAATGTATATCATATATAGTTGATCTAGAGATAATTATTCTATGATAGTGATGAAGTGTACATATATTGTAAGGTGATTGAAATCCACCCGTATAACATTAAAACATTTAAGAGATTTGGGTAGTACAATGAAAAAAATATAGATTAATGTTCTCCCAAATCCTTTTTGTTATGGGTAACGAATGAAAAATCCCCTTTGTATTTTTCCTTGAAGCCATAACTTTTTGGTATACCAAGCATCCAAATACAAATTCTATGATATCTTTTTTCATCTTATCACACAAGAAGTATTATTTCATGTACCTATACATCTTTTTAATTCCTGTATGAATAGAGAATGAAGAACTATGAGAGTCCTCTAAGAACTCCTTTTTCAAATATGGTATATAAGGAATAGATACACCATTTCTAAATTTTATCATTCTGTCCTGTTCAAAGTTAAATTCCCGTACATTTATGACTTTTTTTTCAACTCTACATTTTCCTTCTACAACTCCTTAATCATTAATTTGACCTAGTATTGAACTTTCATTTCAGAAAGATATGTATTCCCCCTTATCTAAGTATTTATAGATCCATCATTTAAAAATACCTAAATTTAGATCTTTTTTTATCACCATCATGGATAAGATAGAATTATCCTTTTGACTCTGAGAATTGAACACCTTATTCACTTTCCCAGGGTGGTAATGTATTGAGCCTTCAAAATCCTTTATCAACTTTAAACATCTTATCTGGAACATCATCGAATCATTCCGTGTGAATATATATTTTAAACTTGTATAACTACTATATATAACACAATTTTCTTCATACTGATATTTCATCCATATCATTAATTCAAAAATTACTTCTACTAACTCCAAATCATGAGTTAGATTATTTTTCTCATGAATATTAAACTTTTGTTAAGAATATACTATTACCATGTTATTATACATTATAATACATCACATTCCATTTATGGATGCATATCTAAAAATTACAAACCCATATCTTGTAGAGGGTAATATAAAAATATGTGAACTGACTAATAATCTCTTCATTTCTTGAATATTTCTTAACATTCAACTACCGAATGAATTTGATACCCTTCCAAGTTAACCAGATCAGAGGATTATATAATTGTGATAAATGTTCTATAAACCATCAATAATATCTAACTAAACCCAAAATGTTGTGGATATCAATTACTGTGGTTTTTCTAGGAAATCATTCAATAGCCAATGACTTTTATGAATCTACTCTTATACCATATCATGTGATTATTTGACCAAAAAATAAATCCTTTTATATCCGAAATTAACAGTAGTAAATTTTTTATTTATCTTATCCTTTCTTAAGGTCTTTAGTAAAATTCTCATGTGATCTTCATTTTCATTCATGTACATTCAATAGATAATAATATCAACTATAAAGACTACCATAATCTAAGAGAGTTAATACTTAATGACTCTATTCATTAACTCCATGATGATATAGGGGGAATTATTAAGACCAAAATTCAAGACTATATTTTCATAGTGTCAATACCATATATAGACTGTCCTGTTGGGTATATTCTCCATCATGACCATCGATTGGTGACATCTAGAATGAAGGTAAATCATGGAATAATATTGAACTCTGTACAGTTGATCAGCCATGTCATCAATACAAGAAAGATGATACATGGTCTTTATTTTTATCTTATTCAACTCATATTAATCATTATAGAGTCTCATTGATCCGTACTTTTTTTCGAAAACATAATGGGTGAACCCCAAGGTGACCCACCTTTTTTAAGAATCCCTTACCATGGTTTTTTGGGAATTTATTATTCAATTCTTACTGCTCATTTGGGGTCATTCTATAAGGATTATTTGAAATTTGTGTGGAACCCGATATGATTCCTATTTAAAACTCAACTTTGTATTTTTTGTAGTGATATAAAATTCACCCAAAAATATATCTACAAATTCTCTAACAATAATAATATCACTAATTTACCTTTTCTCCATAAATATTTTAGCTAAAAAACCTTAAGAATTTTAATTAAGAACCACAGAGAAGATGTAATATCCACATGAAGTTCATAATTGTCATCACATTGACTGATGATCATAGGAGGGTTTGAAAAAAAAAACAAATATAACTTCCCTTCATTGAAAATTGAAGTGGAATTTCTGTAGATAAATCCAATACATGACTAAGATGAAATATAATTCAACCAAATTAATAATTAAATGGTGTTCATGATGAACGTACCAAAAAACATCAAAATTAGAGGAATGATATACTTGATATGAAATCATCATACCATTATGATATTTCACAACTAATTACATGTCTAATTGTTTTGGTAAAATCCTAAAACCATTAAAAAATTAATTAGATATGAAAGAGTTGGTATATATGCAATAAAATATGACATTATCAGTTCTATAGTGAATGTTAATTGTACCATTCATAATGAAATTTTACACCTCTGATCAGAAATTACAATTTCATGAGATTTAACCTTATCCTTCAGCTTAATAGGTTGTTTACATCCATTATCAACACCAGCCCATGGATTTTGTAAGTGGTTATTATAATTAATGTTCTCCTAACACATATAACATTGAATCTTGGGAGGTACATTTTGTGTCGTTTTTTTCATTCACAACACTAGATAACTAATTCCCATAACATCAATAATCATATTCCATATGACCTTCCCTTCCATAAAAAAACATTTATTAGAAATTTAATTACATTTCCCCCATTCTTCTTCCCACACATAGATAATAAAGGGAAGATCATCATCTTTTCTTCTTGATTATTCAATTTTCCTTTAAACTCGGTGTTTATCTTTTTGTCAAAACCATGTGGTCAATACGTGACTCCAACCTTCATTTCGAACATGATTTGACAACACACAATATAAAATTAGCTACTAATATCTCTTATGACCAACACCCTTCTAAGACAGGGTTTAAATCCACTAAATAACCTATCAACAATACATTCAGGTTTGATGATAATTCATAAATTTCCCTCACTAGTCTTTTAAAATTAGCCTCATAGATACAAATATATTTATCATCTATTTTATTAAATTAAATAATATATTGCTAAAAAGTAGTATAAAGAATCATTGGAATGTAATTATTTATAAATATGTTCTTGAACCATTCCCAATCCATGGAATCACTCTCATTTAGAATCATCATATTCTTGATTAAAGTCCACCCCAGCCTACTTCACCTCCTAACTGATATACATCTATAATTAATTTATCATTATTTGAACACTGGAGAATAGATAATATCATTTTAGTGGTAATAATCCATTTTTTAGTAACAAGTGTATTAGATGGCCTTTTCAAGGAATGTGGATGTTTTCTCATGAAATACTCAACAGAGTGTTGTTCCCTCCTTTTCCCATTTTGAAATCCATCATCATTCATAGCTTGAGAAAGAAGTTTGAGCATAGTAATGAGGTTGTGTATTCCATCTCACAGAGCATCTAGTTTGTCAATAGTAAATTTTTTTCATTTTCCATAGCAATGACCATTAACGTGGTTCCATCAAGTTCCATCCATTGACTAAAACCAAAATCAATGAGTAAGAAATAATTTTTATATTGAGGAAATGCAAATTCATTAAAAGTAACTTATATAATGTCTAATGTATTGAACATTACATAATCTATAAAAACTATGGTTTGTCCTATATTATTCATAGTCAAATTTTATTTAAATAATTCATGATGGTTTATGAAGTGTTTGTCAATTTCCAATGAAAATCCCTTGGGAGTGTCATACTATGTGTGAAGTAAGGCCCCATGAAGTATTCCAAATTACCCTAGGTCAGTCCCAGGACATATTTTCAGAGTTTCTACCCCTATGTACATCAATTTTATAGCCACATCCACTTGTTGTATCTCAACAAGGATGTGTTTCAAAGAAACCACTCACACTATCCTTTACCAAAATTCAAGGACAATTTTTTATAATTTTACTTATCTTTAGACTTATTATTAGACATGTTCTTTCTGTTCTCAAAAATAATATCTCATAATATATTCTAAAGTATAACTAAAACATTTCTCTAATACTAACTGTTGTGACTCCATATTTTCATACATTAAAATTACATTACTTTTTTGGCATACATAAAACATTATACAAATAAACACCCAAATACCACAATATTTTAGTGCCTGTGGAAACATGGAATCATAAACACTGACACATAAGTGAGATACATTATCACCCACAAGGTTCTTCTTAACTATAACCATTCTTATGAATATCAAAATTAACATATATTTTAAAAAACAGGGGAAGAAAATATAAAAATGGGGGACCTAAAATTCTTAGTATGCATAAACATAGGATATATCTACCCATAATCATGACCATAAAAGCATGAAAACATGATCATGAAAAAAGAAGATCATCACATGTATATAAAAAATCATATAAACTAATCATTAAATAAATCATGGTAGTTAATAAGACATGAATAATAATGAAATAATAAAAATAAGCCGTGAAAATAGAAAAAATTAACTAATAATTTAATTGTGTAAGACACATAAGAATATAATATTATTTCCACATTATATAAGGCATAACCACCAATACCATCATTTTGGAAAAATTCCATTACTATGATATGTTCATACCCCATTACAAATATGTATTATAGAACTGATTTCACCACTTGTACTAGCCATATATTACTGAACCTAGTTTACTCTCATTTAATCACTTTATTACTGATCTAAGTTAATTTCTAATTCCAAGCCTATAACACTAAACTAGGTTCATTTCTCATTCCCACAACATCTATCTCATGAGATATAAATCTTTACCTCATTAATTGGAGGGGGATATATGCCCCACCGATCTCATAAAAAATCATATATGCATGTTCCACAAATATATGAACAATTGTATCATAACCATTGAAATAAAAGAGATTCAATAAACATGTAATCATATCATAACCATTGGAAAAATATATTTTTCCTAAACATTTCATCAAATAATAACCCATTAAAGGAAGCGGGATTAAATAGTATATAACTCGAGGAAGAGAAATGGGTTTCCTCAAGACCCTGTCGTCAAAACAAAACCCATTAATAGAAAGAATATAAATGGAAACATTGAATAATTTCCCCATAAACTACGAGAAACACCAATGGATGTTATATTATTAGTAATTTTTTTTAAATATCTTTTAAAAACAATTATTGATTAAAATATACATTCTACATTGACAATGATTTTTTAGAAAATTAAATATTTTTGAAAACCATTTTAATTGAAAATAGATTTGAAAATATATAAAAACGAATTTAAAATAAGAACACTATTTGAAAATCCTTTTTCCTTGAAAATGGTCTTCAATTATATTTTGTAAATATTTAGGAACACATTTTTGAACACATTTTTTTATATTATAAATTTTCAGCCAAAAATATTGATGATCATATATTTACTAAAAAACATTATATTATGTAGAAAATAATGGAATGATGGTAGTAATAAATGGTTATATATTGAAAAATTATAGGACATTGAGACTCATTATTTTTATTTAGTGATGTGTCATAATACATTATCAAATGAAGCATAAACATAAGCAATCCCAAAATGTGATGTGAGTGTTTTAATAAACTGTTATAACACGATGACTTGAGATCATACTCTCCTTGTAAGAAAAGAAAAATATGTGAATCCTATAATATCATTAAATGAAGAACGTTAATGATACATCATGTAAAATGGATGTATATACACCTTAAAATAGTTTGGTTCATAAACAATTAGTCTTAAAGAATGCAAATTGAGATAAAACTATTTTACCGATTTTGTAACTATTGAATCATAAAACTCATCAAAGAAATATCATAAAATGGAGACGTTAATAACAAAATATTTAATTACAATATACATAAAATACAATCATGGGAATTATATAAACCATATAAAAGGAAATAGTGGTGGACATATCATGTATCTCAAAAAAATAAAAAGTGAGACGAAATCCCCATACCTTCTATCTTGACTCTCTTTGTACTCGTCAAAAATAACTCAATATAAATATCATTTTTTTATAAATCATTTACAGAACCATATTCTTATATCTAATACAATATATGGTTTTATCATGACCTTATTCTATTCTATTGTAAACAATTATATGTTACAGTTTCACATTGGGTAATATCTCTTTTGTTCTTCACATTTGTCTTGATTTGTGGTATATTTTTTCCATATACATATATCATGATTATAGAATGTAACAAATTTAATAAATATAAATTATAATTATTATATGTTTATTTTAATAATACATAAAATTATAAGTATGAAATGAAATTCACCGTTCAGGGAGATGGGATGGCGTGCTTACGCATGAACGTTGTTTCTAATTTTGATGTCAAATTCATTAAAAGAAAAAATGAAATATATGTATACATGTATCTTATTTAACCATTTTACAATTATAAATATGTATATATATTATTTTATCTAAAAACATTCCTAATACATTCTAATTAGTGTATGAATGAATCATATCACTTTGAGGAGGTAGTAGTCCAGACTTCCTCAAACGAAATTAACTTATTTACACCCAATGGAAAATAAAAAAGTTATGCATTTTAAAAATATTAAATAAGAATAATTAATTAAATAATATAATATATACCATAAATAAACATATATTACATCGTAATTTCTACCATCAGTGGTAATAAATGAAAAATGAACAACTATCATTTAACGATGTGATAGTTCTCCCATACACATAAAAAATATGTTTGTTACCCATTAGATGTAGGTTTGTGTAATTTTATATTGATCCCATATCATAAAAATGATCCTAGTATATTAAATATAATGTTTTCTAAATAATATAACGGAATAAAGAGGTTTTAGTGGGTGGATAAGGAAAATAAAAGAAAGGATTTAGAGTGAAGGTGTTACCTCTTAATCAGGAAACGCCTTTTGGTGTGTGCCAAAAGAATTCCTTGGAAGACTCACTGAGTAGATAGAGGATTATAATATTAAGGGATGGATTCCAGGAATTTTATTGGGATGACATTGGATGATAATTTTTCATTTGAGTGGTGTGAAGAATTGGGAGAGGTGGTGACCTTCTATATGGAAGGGAATGAACACTCATGTCATTTCCAAAAACAAGTTCAGTGTACCCACATTTAGGACTCAAAAATTTAATAATAAAAAAACCACTCAATTATGGAAGGTTAATTTATGATTATTGTCCATAAAATTGGTTTTCTACAAGTTTATAGGTCGTTTGGGTTCATAAATGTGAGGTGTAGTCCTTAGTTAATCTTAATTTTACTTCAACCGATGTAATTGTTTTTATTTTCATTCACTAATAATTTGGGGAAAAACTTTCTCCATATTATACATTATAAATTATTACTATTTCATATATGGAATCCCTTTTTCAAAATTTTCAATCCTTTAAGTGGTACAAATTAAATTAAAATTAATAACACAGTTTTGGTGATAATGCATTTTTTATACAAAAATAATCAAAAGATTTTTATGTTCTTATATCAAATTTATATACAAAATAAGAACAAATTACCTATGTTTGATTAATTGATAAAAATAAAATCTAGTTAAACATTTAAAACAAATTAAAATATAATTTTCCTCATAAATTATTTATATGAAACCTTAGTTTTGAATTGAAATATGTTATTTTTCATTATTCATCAAAAAACGTAGCTTCTCAGAAGAATACCAAATATTTTTGTTATGATAATTTCAAATCTATAAATTAAAATATGTTATGTTTTTTTATCAAATTCAATTTGAAAATGGGTCTAAATGTAATTTTTTTTTATTTTTTTATTACGACATAAGATGATGTTTATTTGAGAAAAGTATATTTTTGAACATATAAGGAATTTTCTAAAAATATAATCTTTTATTAGAAATATGTTTTATTTATATTAAAATATAAACTATATTTTAAAATTGGTTATTACTATTCATATAAAAAATATTATATCTGGTTTATAATTTTCTTGTATAAATAATTATTGAAATAAAATGATGCTTCGTAGAAATATAGGTGTTGTATGAAACCTACTCTCAGTAGATGCCCCCTGAAATGTATGTCGAGTTGGTGAAATATAACATATTCCAATTTGTTTTCATGTTAACTTATTGTTTCAATTAGCGAATTTCAATACATAATTAAAAATATAATTTATTAAAAGAAGGTCCATAAAAATTTGCATTGTGTTCAAAACAGCTAAGCCTGACATGTGAAGGATACATATGTTTCATGATAGAGAATGTAAGAAACTTGTTCCATGTACAAGAACCTTGTTCACTAAAAACAAAGATAATCCTACCAGTTTTATCTTTGGAAGAGAATGAAGATGAGGCATCATGTGTGCTTGAAAATATTTCATGCCTGCCAATCTTACATGCCTTTAACTGAAGAATTTACTAATAAGTAGACGGCCACCCCCACACCATTATTCAGGTAGTGTCATTGGAAGTCAAACCAAAACTCTACTATACATAAGACTGATCTTATATGATATAGTAATCTAATGTTACCCTCAAGGTTTACAATCTTGTGTGAAAAGTTCCCTATGTGACCTACCTTATGTGTTTCTATAGTTTTGTTATCCTTGTCCGACCTCATATGACCTAAGTCTACTGCTCATAAGGACTCCTCTTTTCAAAAACAGTAACCATGTGTGTATACCCAAATACTATGCACACCCTCTAACCTTACATGAAAACTTCATATCATTTTTTACCCCCTCTTGGAAACACCATAACATTCCATTATGTAAAAACACTATGTTTGATCACCCTTTACATGAAACCCCCATGCATTCTGGTGATATCTTTAATGTGGACCTCCAAGCCTAAGCAAAACAATTTGTTGGTCCCTCACGAGTAGTCCCCAATTACCCCAGTGCATGTGTTTCCATACCATTTTATTCTCATGATATGTATGCTAATGCAATGGGTTTCAAAACATCAGCATGCTAATGTGGACCTTCTAATCAACCACTCATCCATTCCATTTAATGAAGGAATTTCTAAATAAATCCCCCTCATATGCGTGAATAAACTAGATTTATATAAGTCTATCGAGAGGAGTGATTATCCTATGTTCATGTGATACGATGGTAAAATTACTAAAAAAATTGTTTTCAACACATGACATTAAACTGTATTCTAACACAATTCAATTCCCACAATATTCCCCATTCATGCTCATAATGGGATTCCACCTCCTCCCACTACATTGTGAAATCCTCACATATATGGAATCCTTGATTTACAAGTCCTAGTCATCCTTAAAAAGATATTTCATGTATGAAACACATGGAATGAGATCCGAATCAAATGGAAAGAATTCATACTTACGTGGAATGACGTCCTCCTTAGGCATCTTCCATATTTTAGCCCGAAGTCTTTTATCATCATCTCATATTTCTTGACATGAAATTTAGGTCCACTAATTCCTCTTATTTATCATAATGAGCACGACTCACTAGGTCCAAGAAGATAGTGGTGACCATGGATTTCAATATCCACTTCCATAGGAAATTCCTACACATATTCCCTAGCCATATTTCCCCCCAATGGGTAGCCTCCATAAATAATCCATATCCATATGGGCCTCCTCCTCCGGAGCAAGTCCCAACACCACTTTTAAACTAAGATGGATTTTATTCCCAACCAACTGTGATATGTAGGAAGAATCTTCAAGGACCAAATCATAAATTTAAATGACTATATCTACTCTTAACAATTCATCCACATCCACCCTAGTTTTCTCTAGGATTCCACATCCCAATAATATCATTCAATCCACACCACCACTGTTCCCACCAGCACCCTGGAAGATCTCATGGATATGACCCACAAAATAAATATCATAAATATTCTCTTGAGAAGGGTATATTACATTCACAATTCCCACTCTGTCCCTCATCAATGATTATTTTTTAATGCCAACATCCTTACTACATGATGTTAATCACTATGGATGGTCCCATCACATGAAATTAAATTGAAGCATCGACCTACGATGGTTTCGATACTTTTCTCCTATAATTGGTATGTAGGATACCTCTCTGATGTTTAATCACATCCAATGGTAAACCCATAAGGTTATCTATCATAGGGACACACCTTGTTTTGCCTCTCTGAGGAATTCTAATAATATGTAATTCAACTCACATCCTTTCTCACACACCATCATCATGTTAACCATGGGATTACTGAGGCGAAATCCTTGGATGATATTCTCTTACGGTGTTAGATACCTCAATGAAAAATGGGATGTCTAAGGTGAAATCCTTGGAATATTTGCTTTTGGCATAAGATAACTCATGACTATTGTGGGATTCCTTGGGTATCATGCATAAGATACTCCCTACGATTCCCTTATATGATGAGGAATAAAGGTGACCAATTTTCCTAGCATCCAAACATGATATTGATCCCTAATATAACTATTATCCTGAAAAAAGGTTGCTACCCTATTAGGACACTTTGAAATATCTAGAACGAAGTGGTTTAACTAGTCATCATCTAATAAAAGATGGAACCATTAATGTGTTCCATGAATATGAAAGAACTCAATGAGGGAGACTCGGACTACGCAACGAGTTCTAAGGATGAATCCATGGAATAAAGAATATACCTACCATCATCATGTTTTATCCAAGGAGCATACATCAAAAATGAACTTGAGGAAAGACACTGTCTTTTATGAACTAGTGATGTGGGGAAACAAGTTGTGACACCAACACATATTCAAACATGTAATGAAATCTACAACCCAATGAATGCGTCAGAAACCGAAATAGTGAACCTAGTGTGAAACTAATTTCTTCAACATGGGTACAGTAGAATTTGATAGATAAGAAGATTAGCATGTTTGTAGATCAATACACCTGATTTCGAGACCCTATAATCAAATTTTGTGTTCAACATGGAATTAAATAGAAATTTTTTCAGTTAAACGTTGGACATTCCGACTAGTGACATCATCAGTGTGGATCTCACTCCTTTAATGGAAATGACGATTCTTGGGAAATTTTTATTTTGTTCCTAATACATGTGCTACCGGTTGAATCTTCCTCCATTGTATGATCCATGATGTAAGAAAACTGCATCGCAACACTTAAACATGCAGGGGTAAAGGGGATTTCAATACAACAGTACCATATGAATCCACCTCTATCATGAAATCAATGGTGACTATAGATACTAAGAACCCATTCCCCATATCACCTTCTGAAACCATCTAAATGGTGGTGATGGATGCACTCATAAACCAATATTATATTGAGGGAGTCATTATAACAAGGGATATGGACCGCTAGGAAATCGAGGATTGTGTGCCTTAAGAACACCATTGTCCCCATGCACTACATAGGGAGACACTGCTCCCCACTCCAACAATGATCTGTTTCAGGAGTATCTCCTCATAATTATATTATGAATTTCTCCCCTACACTTAGGAGGTGGGTGATTTCTGAGTCATCCCAGCTACTACTGCTTCCTAAGAGCTAAAAAGTGGGGCTACCACCAAACCCATTTAGTTCTATCAAGCAATGGGTCTCCAGGACATGGAACAAGTAAAAATTTTCCATACTCTATCCACTCTAGCCCAAATGACCCTACACTAGCATCAAGTGATAGATACAGAGTATGCTTGTAGAGGGGAATCATATTCTGTAGCTCAAGTGTCCCAACCCCCCTGATTCCTTCTTCCCAATCCCTGCCACTGCGTAATAGGGTACCATCCATGCCTTCTTGGGGTTTTTATTTCAAATTACATGCATGCCTATTTGGTTCACTCTGTCAACCACTGATTTCCTCAGAAACCATTATGGACAACTCAATGATGTTGAGGTATAGTACAGAGGCCCTCCACATAATATACCCAACAAAAGAAAAGGTCATCCCCATTCTCACCATAAACATAGAGGTACTCATCACAATCCAATTGTTGTTCAAAGAAGATTTCCTCCCCAATTCATCGACATATAGTTTGTAGGTCCTCCATGTTCTTATGGTTCACAATATAGAGTTCATCCCCATGTTAGCGACCATTAGTGTCAATGTCATCCATCCACCATTCCTAGCTCTTGTATATGTCATCCCCACTCCATCAATGATCAATGTATACATCCTCCCCTCCATAGATTTCCTCGCCATGCCACATCCAAAAATAGTGTAATCCCTACCAACTTCTTCAATGATCAATATGAAGGACCTCAACATGATTTTGATATCTCAAGAGGATGTCCTACCCACTCTAGCATCAATCCAAGTGTGGGTGATCTATCTATATTCTGAATCCCATATATAGGTCCTCCCCAAACTCATGCTTCTCAACCTGGGGGTCATCCCTATATATAGTTTGATCAATGTGAAGGCCCTCATCAAAATAAATATAAAAGTGTGGACTTTGTCTCCACATCTATATCAGTCAAAGAATTGGTACCCTTGACATCGAAACCCCCAAATACAAAGTCCCTCCCTATATCGCAAATAATAATAGTTTAAGTCCTCTACACATTTTCACCCATAAGCATGATTGTCTTGCTCATGCCTAAGATCATTCATACCTTAAAAACCATCCCAAGGTGGAAGGGTGAACCACCACCACTGATGATATAATTATAAGAGGTTCCATGTCCTTTTAATTCTGGGAGAAATGTATAACTCAAAAGTAAAATGTGATTTGATGATGGATCCTTCAGCCAAATCATGTAAATAAGAACACGGGGAACGATCTCGGTAGGTGGGGTTCACCATCATATAAGGTTGGATCCACCAAATTCGCGAATCTATTTTCAAATACATGTTAGTGGAATAATTTATTTCTCCCATATTGGGTCTGATGTTGAAATCATCTATGTTATCAAAAATTTTGATCTCTACCATTACAAAAGATCACATAGTGATGCTTAATAACTTGATATAATATTACCATCTGGTACACACAAAAATGAATGTAACTAAAGACCAATATGCGGTTGTGGGGAACTCCCATTATTACAGGTATGTGATGATGTAGTTGTATATTCCCTCAAGAGAAGACCCAACATGAAGAAAACATTCAACTGATGCAATGAACCCTCCCCCTTCCCGCCCACTACCACACATATCTACATCGATGTCGCAACCATTATGACTTCACATACTAAAAAATGATTTGGATATCTAATAGTCGAGCCATGATTCTAAAAATTAATTCCAGTGGGATACCCCATCTACCGATCAGCTCTCCATCATTTTCTAGCCAAATGTGCCTTACAACATTAACAATCTGTTGTCCCCCACTGAGGAGCTGGTCCCATGTTTTTGTTGAAAAATCTACTTTAATTTTATTCACCTATATGTAAATTATATGTCTAATCCATGAATTTAGGATAATTTTGAAGAAATTAATAATAAATTCTCCACGTTGAGTTAGAAGATCTTTTTGTGTCTTAGCACACTGCATCTCAATGCTACAACTGGACCCTCTAAAACATCTGAGTCAAAAGAATCACAGTTCTTAGTAGAATCATGGAAGATTCATCTCCATACTTGTAGATTTTAGGATAGAGAAATTTTAATGCTCTCTATTTCAACCCTAACCTTTGGTAACCATATATTCCCATTTATAATGATG
Organism: Viscum album; assembly: GCA_963277665.1. Lineage (NCBI taxonomy): Eukaryota > Viridiplantae > Streptophyta > Magnoliopsida > Santalales > Viscaceae > Viscum > Viscum album. The sequence continues at coordinate 500,591 of CAUJRU010000254.1, forward strand.
ATATGCTTTCATGTATTGTTATAGTGAACATTCATGATCTCTGGTTTCATAATAATTGGTACACCAGACCATTGACCAAGAAGGTTACACCTCCCCTAGGGAAGTGTACTATCCTGCGGTACTAATAAAATTTTTTATAGTCTCTTGAAAAGGTATACATTCTTCCTCAATGGACCCTCTCTATCATTGTCTTCCTGTTGGAATGCCAACAATGACAAGGGTGTAGATCAAATTGAGGTTATCAAGCCTTGTGATCTGTTTAATGCTACGTAGAATACATAGGTCAATCCTTTGGTATCCAACTTTCTAAAGTAATTAATATCATAGAAATGGTTTTTAAAGAATGAGACCACGATATGTGCCCCCAAATCCACCCGAGTAGTGTGATAATCCTCCTTGGGACCCAGATCAAGCCACTTCATATTCCACACCATGAGCCACTGAGCCAGATTATTAGGATGATGAATCTTTCAATGAATTTGTGGTCAAGAATCATAATAAAAATTGAATCCCCAAAATACATGAGATCTCATATTTCTCTTCTCACCATGAATCCAAGTAGATGGGATAGGTGGAGATCCTATGTAATAGAAATTTTTATCTATTATGGGTAGATGACATGAGAGAAACCCTATTTTTTTGGTATCCTACCTTTTCCCCTCTTCAATGATATTGTAAATCCTATACAACATCTAGATCACATCATATAAATGTGTGGACCCGTGTTGGAAACTACATAGCAGTAGGAAGCATCCAAACAGTAATGTTTTGATCATATTTTGGAAGGATCTGCATTCGTCTAGTATAACCAATTACTCCTCAGGTCTATTGCGGATTGAAAGGAAATCCACATAAATTTACTCCACCAATACTTCTCCAATACACATAATAAAATTATTTTTTACCTCTTCAAGTGAAAAACAAGTTCTATATGGACATGTAGCAGACTTCATTACCCGATGGAAGGTCCTCATGTATTCACTAGGTATTACACTAACTCAAGTGAACCTACATAAAATGTGGGTGGGGGATTCAAAAACTAAATCGGTAACTGCACTTATAACCTAGAACATTCTATGTAAAGTTCATGATTTATATGAAAAATCCTTAGATCTGTAGGAATACAAACAAAAATCCAAGCATTCATGTAGGTTTTTTTTCTTGCAACAACAAGAAGAACAACCATTGAAATGATCTACACCACCATATAACAAGATTCTCCAAAGTTGATGGTGAATTTCCCAAGAAAGCATCACCTAGAACATTCTTAACAAGTCCAGTACCCTCATGATCATCCTTGTCCATCGTATAAATGGATGGCACAAAATTGAATAGAACCACTGCCTACGAATTAGAATATGAATCCATCCCATCATCAGAAATAACCCCCTTGAAAGGGATTGGCTCCCATAGCTTCATAACCAGATAGGAGAAACTGGCTAAACTCATTCTAGAAAACACAGGTACGCAGTTATTCCCTCAGATATATAGAATAGGTTTTATGAATCTTTTAATGTGTAGGAATCCCAATAGAGATGAGATCACGGATCTCCCTAACCATTTCCCTTACAAAATATCAATGTAAGTTCCATTAAAATGATATTTTACAAATATTGGGTTTAATAACAAGTGGAAAATGATGTGGCCAAACAGGGGAACATCCATGATTGGTGGCACATATCATATTCATGACCGAAAATGATAGTGAAGGTTTTGATGAATACAAATAGGGTTTTAATAATGAGAATTTGAATTTTGATGAATGGATGGCCCGTAGGGTAGTTTTTCACACCCATGGAATCATATGTTTCAACTTAAGCCAGCTCCAAACTCCAACTGTAATTATGTCTTCTATAGCTACTACTTTTAAATCCAACTCACAACCTTCTACATCTCATACGAGTAGGCATATGATGACCATAGTGAATTGAAATTCCCTTAAAAGTGATGAAACCTTTACATACACAATATCATTTAATTCCCCAAGAGTTGAGAATCATTCTTCGTTTCCACATATAATTCAAAGACTCCTCTGATTAGGGAAATGATTTTGACACCATAAATACCATTGAGTGGGGGGGGGGGTCCTTTGGTGGTCCCCATTGATTATGAGTAAATGGTGAGCAGTTTGTGTGCCTCTAGATGATGATATTGACGAATTGGTCAAAGTTATGGAAACCAAAAAGTTATCAATTAAATTCATAGATTCTAGGAAAACCAAACTATTGGTTCTGAGAGGAGATCAGCAGACACATGCCTCCCATCCTGCTCCGAAAACCAAACCTACATTGCTTACCATGATAATTTACTTGGGAGAATATCCATGACTACATCGTGATAATCCATGTCCAGAAAAATAATGTCCTTTTTGAGAAGACAATCGTCTAGTAGTAGATCTAGAAGATTTGACTAATGATAAGATAGAAATTTTTAGAACCATTTAGAATACAGTGGTACAACAAGTAGTTTTCATCATGATTCATGCGAAAGAGTAACCCGTATGGGACGAAACTGAATTATGATCAACTAATGCACCTCTCTAGTATTCCTAAAAATTCCTTGATACGCAAGGCCCTCCGGCTATCATTATAGATGCCTAGGTCCCACGTAAAAGCCTTGGTAAAATCCAGTCAGCTCAACCCAGAGGTAGAATCCATAGAGACATTCTATTATTAGGAATTCTAGTAAGGCAAATGATAATACATCATCTAATTGACTATATAAGATGAGGTCGGCCTCATAAAGGGCCAAATCCTACTACTATACATCATCATATGGATCAATGTGATAGAGGAACGTCACTATCTATTTGATACAAGTTCTAGGATAAATCTAATCCTAATTACGATTCTCTAACAATTGGGAATCCGTAAAGAAAATTGGAACCCCTTTTACATAATGATTCAGGGTCATGACATGATAGAGTATATGTTGTGTGTAATAATTTGGTTGAGGACGAAATTTAGTTTCTTGATTTCTGAAACTGAATTCATATTCTTCTCAAAGGATATAGCCTAAGACACGTAGATGGGAAGGCCCAAGACTGATTAGTATATAGTAGTCCCCTCCTCATATCATCTATGTTTCAAGTACTATGTTCATTGTAAAATAGCATCTTTAAAGATGATTCATCCACCTTTGACTCTTGTGAATCCATCTATATAGATGTTGGATATTACTATATAATGGATAAGAAAGATTAAGCCAATGATATTTATCCCACAACTAGTACCTCTAGACCATGGATGTACATGGATGACAATTACATCTTCACGATCCTATAGTTAGAGGATTCAACACCAAATCTTGGGAATCAATTTTTCATTTCTTAGTAGAAAGAGAATTGTGTCCATATGTATAATGAATGTCAGAATACTACATTGTTTTCCTACATTGGACATGCTCGGGTTATACCAGAAACCTCTACTCTAGTAAGGTTATGACATTTTCTCCATATGACTACAACTATATCTCATACTCTTATGTTCTTTATATATGTGTTTAACTAGAACATGGTGTCCCGATGAAATTTCATTGACTTCAATCATGGAAAACATAGTGGATGGAAAAATGGAATCAGCTCGACAACCACTATCACCATGGTTTCAGTAGAGTAGGATGACATTAATGAGGAATCCACATCCACCCAAGGGTACACCAACATTCCTCTAGAATAAGTCATCCTTTAGAACCCTATCATCCCACTTATTTCCAAACCTCAAAGGTTGAAATGGATCTGGAAGACACTCCATTTTTTTTTTGTGGGAGTCTCGACCACTTTTATGTGTTGGTTTAGGTGAACCATGATACAGATACAACTCCAAGGCCATTTCTAATTAGTGAAGTTATTCTTGTAGAGAAACATTATCGGTATGTGGATTTTAGGAAACAACATCGTGATGTGTTTTCCGAAAGTATTAATTATATTCTATGAATATAACCACTTGTCTTCATCCAATATCTTAGTATACTAGGGATTCATAATAGTTTCAAGAATCCTCCTAGAAATATGCACCACTATCATGCTTCTAAGAAAAAGGAAAAAATTTGATTCTATCTTCATCACGAAATTTCTATATTTATGTGGCTAGCCAAAAATGTTCTATTAAAAAAGGTGAATGGGAAAATCAGAGTCTATATTGACTTACGAGATGTCAACTCCCATTGTAAGAAAGATGATTTACCCCTTCTAGTGATAGATCTATTATTCAACTCTACAGCCTTCTTCAAGGATTTATCCTTCATGGATAGATTCTATTGGTACATCTAGATCCATATGGACCTTGAAAATGAGTATTAGATATACTACAATGCACCTAAATGATACCTATTTTATAACATAATACCTTTTGGTTTGTAGATTGTTGTGGCAACATAAAAGTGAGACATGCTTCACATCTTCAAACTGATCCCATTGAAACTAGTCATATACTATGTGATTTTTTTTGGAAAATACCACTTGAGCCCTAACCATATTATAGATCATCAGAAACTTTTTTGCTTCCTCAACCCCCAAAAAATGAATATGAAACCATTAAAATCATCCTTTTGGTGACCTGTGGGATACTTCTAGATTTCATCATCAGATATAGTGGATTCAAAATTGATGTTGAGAAAATCCCTTCCATTATCCAGATTCATCCTTTAAGAAACCCCTAGGATCTCTATGGTCTTTCAGGCCACATAGCCTACATATGGAATTTCATTGAGAATCTAGTCGAAATGTTAACTCATTTTCTATGGTCATGAAGAAAACCACCTTCTACTAGTAATATGAAGAGTCTTGACCACCTTTTAGGAAATCAACATGTATATTTTAGAATATCTAGTTCTGAAGACACCCATATCTTGGAAGCATATAGCCCTCTATATGACTACTCAATAATGATCCATTGGTTCCCTTCTCCCCATGAAAAACAATAAAGGGATAGATAATAATTTATATAATCGCAGTCACGTACTCATCGACATAGAGTATAGATACATTTAGTATTTCAACATTTTGTTAATGTCAGAAAAATTTGTCATGGTTCAAGAATTGGAATATTTCCAAGAATCCCATCAAACCCATCAAGAAGAGCCTTTGTATGTCAATTTCTCGAATAAAACTATCCTACATCTGGATTTATTTTCTCAGCATTGTTATATTCATGTTGACAGTGTTTCTTAAAACATTACTGGTAGAATGCTCAATGATTTCATGACCAACAAAGTTCGATTGTGGATCTTCCACAGAACAAATGGATTTGAAATTATGATGTACACATTCCTATTATCTAAGGTATTCACTAATAAGGAGGATGATTGTCATTCTCTCATTATTGTTCTCGAGATGGAACTTGATATTAATGTTACATTATTGTGTGGGAAGGGATGCTCTTAGTAAGTAATTCTGAAAATTAGTGGTGACTATATCAATAATTATCCAGATATCATGCCCCTATTGGATAACACTCACATTCTGATGTAATGGTTCCCTTCTAAGCCAAGGTGAGTCATTTTCCCTGGACACAGATTTCTCAATCTGGTGCCTTGTCCATCTTAGCCGCCTCTCTTACAAATCCTATATAAGATGATATATTCATTCACGTGGAACACCAAAAATAATTTTCTCCACAATCTTCGATGATGATGATAACTAGTAGGTAAACCATAAGACCACAGTTTCTTCCACCTTGGGGCCTCCTGACACCCCCACAATAGAGAAATTCTCTTACTAGATAAGACATTTTGTCAAGTATCTCCAGTTTATTTTTCTCCTACTAGATCGAGCTGAACTTGAGTGAATTTATTTGTGTGCAACATATTCCACCCTCCATAGTGGAAATAACCTCGATTTGAATCTTCGTAGATGTGTATTTTAGGTAATTATCCTTAGTTTCATCCAAGGAGATGAGATTCCCCAGGTTATTCAGGAACTTCATACCATGTCTTATGATGCACATCATGAATGTTTGAATCCCACTCACTTGATTCATTGGTTGGTCTTCATCTATACCACCATGTTACATAACTATATTGTGTTTTCTACGAGGTTCCATACATTTTAGATTCATCTCATGTTTTTTATTTGACCATCAAAGCCACTCCATACAGCCCAGTATTCTCAGACCATTGGAGTATGGGAACTCGATGTTGTGGGAGGGTATCCGCATGAAACATCTCACCAATGAAATTTAATTCTGATAGTATTGGATTGCTCCTCCTAGTTTTTATAATCATTTACTCTTAAGGATGTTAGGTCCTGATAAATGGTTGAATTCATGATCTCTACTATCATCCATCTATTTGGAGTCCCTCATGACATTTTCATTATAATGAAACAAATGTTCATACTACTGAGATGATGGGGTTTTGATCTTATTAAAACATTCCGTCCAACCTTGAATCTTTCTAAAATATGCAAGAGAATGGTAAAACTGAGGTGTTTAATAAATCCATCTCTAATAATCTACAAAATTTGGTGGTCTAGAACAAGAAATATTGGCTATAAAAGCTCCCCAATGCTCTCGGGGTCTATCAAATGATGACTCAAAATTTCACCAAGATGGATCCATATTAAATAGGGTACTAATTATATGTATTTTTCAAATATAGATACATTTTCATCACCTTGAATATCTTTCTATAACAAGTAGACACCAAAAATAATGTTAGAAGTCAATTAAGTTAAGTTGGAATCCCATGAATAAAATAGGCTCTTCGACATTAATAATATATAGAGATACCATAATAAAATAAATATAGGTAAAAAGTTACTTAACACCTTATCCTTTTTCTAGGGCGACACATTGTTTGATCTATGGATTGCAACGATACCTTCCAGGAAACCACTGATGATGGATCCCAAATGGGAATGACCGTACAAAATTCATAAGGTCTACACCAATGGTTCATACTATTTGATCTCTTTATATAGAGAGTGCATCGCATATCCAACCAACTCTATGTTTCTCATTAAATATATGGAATATGTATTTTACATCCTAGGATTATGACATTAAACTTTCCGGCACACATAAAGAGTTTGTGTACCATGCTATTAGTGATAAACTGGGCAGCTCTCATATGAAGATTATTTACCAGGGAAACAATGTTAAACATGGATCCTCACATAATATGTTTATGTACTTGGAACATAACGTTAACATTGGAGCCTTGGTTATGAATTTTACATTTTAGGAGCACGATGTCATACTTGGTACATGGTCCAAGCATTACATCTTCAAACAAATATATATCATAGGGTCTATACTTTAAAACCATAAAATATGTGCCAATGTCCCAAAATCCTTACTTTAATCTTTGGTCAGTTTCCTTTGGAATGTGTTTCACAACATAGGAATCCTCAGACCTCATTTACATAGGGTTATATCAGCTGCTCCATGCATATACCTTTCAGAACAGTCTGAACTATACTTCTTTAAACTGTGGAGCACCATATTCCTAGAAATATGATGACAAGTTGCACAAATTTTATCACCTAATATAATATATCCCTTTGAATAGATCTTCAACCTTGTCATTTTTATGATTTATTTGGGGATATATTACTATCCTTACAAGATACATACCTATACCCATCCATTGTTTCATCAGTCCCAACCACAAGATCATCATCCCTTTGGCCCTATGGCTTCATCATAGTCTATAAATCATGGAATTAAAATATATTACAGCATTACATTAACATTTTTTGTGTATTTTTTGTTCTCCTAGTCCTTCATTCACATCAATTTATATCCATTGCGCTATGCACATCCCACTTAGTACACTTCTTCACCCACCACTTCTACAATATGAAAGTAAACTGTTCTACTAGAGTCAGAGTGTAATGAAATTAAAATTTATAACAACTACCATCCTAGACATACATTTTGGAACTACACACCACCATAATGTTCATTCCTGAGAGGAAATTTCCTTTTAGCATCGACTGTATACCGTGTAATATTTTTGATTACATATGGTGTGTTTTCAATCCTCCGAAGATATGTTGTGATGCAAGGAATCTTATATCATAGTCAGCCACCCCAAAAAACAACACTCTCTATGAACATGTCGGATTTATGTAGAGAGATATCCCTTTAAAACTATGTATGGATTGATTCCTATCCTTATGGGATGCATAGTGATGCTATGGAATTTCTCTTCGAGTCCAGTTGCATTTCTATCAAACTTTTGGACACTTGGTCTTAGTTTTGGTCCATGTATTATGACCATAAAACATATTAAACCCACATCTTGGTATGGGCATGTTAGGTGTTCCTTATTTTACTCATTCATGTTTGGTTATCCCCATTTTCTACCACATTGATTCCAAGTAAATTGACCTTTTCCATTCCAAGCATCATGACGTTAAACTGTATTTGGTTTTTCTGAGAAATGTTTTCTGTGGTGTTGGGCCTCATAGGACCTCATACACATTGGGTTAATCACTAAATGATAGTAAACATATCTGAAAATACTCATTGGAATGATTAATATGATCTAAATCTATGAACCTATAGTCTAAGTGATAGGAGCCCAAAATATTCTTCAATGGTTCATTAAATATATCTTTAGAATATTTTCAAATCCCAAGATAAAATCCCAATCAATGATACTGAAATTATGCACTTCGAGTATCTCTATGTTTCTATTCCACTCATATTTCAAATCTAGGCCGACCTACTAATAGTGATTTTTTCATTTCATTTTTTATCAATCCCATGCCCAGAAAACACCCTTTCTGATATTTTGCAGGAAACATTGGATCCTATGTTTCCAACTTGGTCAAAAGTTGGTTCTATGTTTTCTATCCCCATTCTTTAATAGTATGGTTTTGGTTCTTGTTTTTCAATCATGGTAACAACTTGATCCCTTCTGACCAGTCACCAAATTATATGAATCTCAAAAGACTCTACTAACACCCTTTCACACCGTTATGTCATAGTGGATGTCAATGTCCACAGAATCACCTCAGATACATTCTTCCACTTTTTCAGAAGACATTTTGTGCCATTCCATTATTACCACACCAAGAAAGGATCATGTGTACTTAGGAGTTCTGGTCGGGTTTTTACAAGTGTGGTGAAGCAACACCAGGGAATCTTAGTTCAAACTATACGACCTCAAACAAAGAGCCCCACATCTATGATTACCGACTCTAAACTTTGCACAGGCCTTCTTGGTTCCCATTCACATCAACATCTATCTATTTCCTAGTACTTGTGTTTTATGAAAAGTTATTTCACATTGGTTTTAATTTCCCTATGTCACACAAGTTCACTTAAAAATGTCATTATCTAGTCTAAACTCTACGAATTTAAACTGGGAACCAAAGTTCCATGTAGTTGGACTCTAAAAATTGTGTAATTTCCCAGTCGAATAATGATAAACAGCGAGACATTCCCCAGTCACTAAATACTAGAAAGTGAGATTTTTCAATATTATAAAACACTAAAATATATAATGTTTTGTTCTTACAATTGGATGATTTACTTCTTGTAGGTCTTCCTCATAGTACGAATTCAAAATGTCTATCTATCTTCTTTAGTTGTAGGATGTAAAACTGAAAAACAATTCAGGCCTTCATCTAAGAGTTCCTCTTACCCATGGATGGTATCCTACTATTTTTTTTTCAATTTTCGATATCTCGAATAGTTAGAGATAGGGAATCCCCTAAAATATGTTTATTATCATTATATATATCAACCATCTTATACTAATTTTTTTCATGTCACAGTGGAATAATTCATAGTGTGTTGGAATCCGTTTAAATAATCCATCGCATTATTGTTATACTTTCAATGCCTCTTATTTGGATTCCCATTCACATACACATATGAAGGGACCCCCTAATATTTTGGTATTATTACATTTATTATAAACTACTAGTTTGGTATAATGTCTCAGAATACATTAGAAAAATTATGATATATTTTTTGTATTTCAAACTATGTTAGCGGTCACCCCTAATTTTTTGTCTCCATTTCAGGATATTAGTACTAATATTGTTTTGGGAAAATGGTCAATAGTTATCCTATGATAATGTTCCAATATCCTTGTTTTCATGATTTTGGTTATCATGATTCATAATTTTGGTATCCCGTTGTTTGGATATAATTAAACTCCCCAATAGTTATCATGATTATGCACAAGTTCACATTGAAAAAAAAAAGTTTTAAATTTCGAGAGCCTTTTCTCAAACCACATCCCATATCAACTTGGATGCTCTTGGTGGTTAGTTAAAAATAGTAAAATCCATGTGATTCAAGATTATCTAAACCTATCATTCAATTGAACAATCATGTGGTCATCCCTTTTTTCAAAAATCACGATTGGACCCCACGATCTTCAAGACTGATCCTTGGTATTCTAACAAATAGGATATAATTATAGTAATTAAAGTACTAAAAATAATTTTCCATTGAAAAAAAGAAATTATAAATAGAGATAATGAGGTTTTGTCAGTAGCAGGGGACATCAACTACTTGGATCCTCTAATGAATGTTGAAAAAAATTAACAAATATCATTATTCTAGAGATCGAAAGATATATCTTTTCCAACCTCTAGTGTGTGGCATCAAATGTCAAATTCAATCCTCTAAGAACCATTTCTTCATCATCTTCCACCTAATAAAGATCATTAAACTTAAATTATTTTTAGTCTCAAACATCCCGTGGTTCATCCATTTTTCGTATAACCTACCACATCTACCTATCATCCTCATATAGCTTAGCTCTCAACCTATTTATGGTCTCTAACAACTATTAAATGAATTGAATGTAGTTTATCATCAATTTTTCAGATCTTTGGATTTAATTCTTGAAGATTTTGGATTTTGTTAAACATCCCATAAAGCTATTTTAAATCTAGATATTGACTTCTTTCAATCATATTCACAAAAAGAAAATAATAGAACTATGCATTAAGACCACGATAATCTACCCCTCTGGGGCACTGATTGCACAAACAAGGGAAATGAGACACCATCCATCCGATAAGTTGTGATTATGTTGTCGATTTGATGAATCGTTATTTTCATTTCCATAAAATTAACTTATATATATTATTATATTTGATTGAATCAGTTTTAGAGTATTCCACCTCTTCATTATTCAACTTCTAGTACACAGGTAAAACAATAAGATGTTTGTAATTAGGATCTTCCTCTAGTATGCTTTTAAATAATATATGTTGATCATGAGGGAAACCATCCGCACTTTATTCTTCCTCACTACATACTCCCATTTAGCTCGAGTACATCCAAGCCTATAACATCTCCCACAGCTGAAACTACCTATTCTTCTAGAATCACCAATGAAGGATCATCATTGATCATCAGGTACGAACCAATAAGAACAACTATAAAAATCTATTCCCTAGATTTCCTAACTCAGTATATTCTCTAACCATGCAAACTATTGAGAACCTTCTATAATAAGTAAGTCTTAGTAGGTCTGATTATCAAATAATACATATTACATTGTGTGAAGAGATACTTATAGGAGTCGAGCATCGACATGTTGAGCACATGCGTCATTGTAGGAGATTCCACCATGGAGACCCTTCAACACTAGCTATTTCAATGACTGGAACTGGTTATCATTGAATTGTTTTAGTAGAAGCCACATGGGATAGAAAAACATATTGATGAAGCACCATTAACCTATGAATATGTTTTAATGATTAGAAATACAGTCTTACCTTGAGGAGAATTAATTTCATTGATAAGACTCTTTGGGTGTGCCAATTCCATAGAAGTGTGTGTTTCCATGGTTATCAAATGAGTAGTCTCAAGTAGATGATAGGAAGGACCTGAGGCTCTGAAAATGTCACCCCAACTACCTCAATCTTGTACAGATCCCCACTAATCACCACCCAAGTACATGCCCTAGAGATTGCTTCTACACACCTTTTGGGTAATCTTCACCCTCTTTAGTTGAAGACCCATTCGATCAATCAATATAATCTTGAATATAATATGATTTGGTTAGTTGATCTTAGTAGTTAAATGGGATGATCAATGAAATATATGAATAAGATAAACAAAAAATGGGATAATAGGGTAAAACATGAACTGAGTACTCAATCATACCCATTAATGGGGGAATATGTTGATGAGAAGCTATCTAACAGGATTCCCATTTATTGGACTCATACTCCTCCTCTTTTTCTTCGTCATTTTCCAACTCGGGTGGTGTCTCATCCTGATCTGACTCTTGACCAAGAATCAATTTTACAACTGTGGATGGGTGCTTCTTACTCCCGAATAGCATGTGTAAATATCCATAGTTATCATGTACACCTGACATTGATGAAATTACACCATTTTCACTACCTAAATATTACATACACCTAGTTGGTCAATACCATACCTTTTTAGTGTCCACCAAAATTTATCTATCAACATTGACATCTACAACATCATCCAATAAGAAAAAAGATACAAAAAGATAGTGTATTCATCTAGTAGTATAGGAGACATCACCTTTTTCCCATGAGCATCCTTTTCTAGTCCTCGAGGTCATTTTTAAGACTAATCTTCTCCATGAGTATGGGTTTTAGCCACCCTAGGTGACATCCCAACCATAAGATTTATTTTGGATATGCTACTACCCGATTTCAAGTATAGTCCCTCAATAGTACAACATTAGCATTGGTTGAAAAAAGAACAAAGGTCTCTCTAAATCCTGATTTCACCATCTTTCCCCATAATTGGGGAAAGATATAGTGATTACACTCTTCAGGGACCCCCATGTAGTATCTCATTTCCACTCATTGAATGTACACAAACTTCCTGGTGAAATGGGTCATTGTGTATTTCATGATGAATTTTTTATCAATTCATGTCGCCAGTATCACACCTCTAAACCTTTTCCAGTACCTTATCTTTTACCACCATCCATGCATGTTTCCCATGATTGGAGTAACCGAAGATTAAAATTTATAGAAGTTCAATTGTGTATAGTTTCTTATCTAAAGTATGATCCCTTCCTCATCAACATTATTTGGTCGAACACCCATGATTTTCAACATCGATGGACACAGAGGAGGATTTGGGTTGTTAATATAAATTATGAATTCTTAACCCTTGGAATGACCTATGATCCATCCATGCAAGAATTTTAATTCCCATAATTTATTTCTAGGAATTTCCCCCCTTCCAACATTGCCAAGAATACGATATGGTCTTGAAATCACTTGTAACACATGGTGAACATGTTACCAGATTCCAAAATTGCTGCAATCGGCAATTTCCCAAGACGTATACCCATCCATGTATCCCTTAATAATTGTATAAACATTCTCTGAATAGTGACAGGGAATGTAGCATAATGAACAAGTAAGTCCTGATCTCCTATTATGATGTACCCCTATATCTAATACTTTCCAACATCTAGGGCCAACCAGTATGATCTTACCATCCTCCAACGCATTGTAACTAGAAAATGTTCCCCTTTACCTTGACCAATCACCCTCAGATTCCTCTTATGGAATATGTCAATAAAATCCATAATGATATAGTCTTTTTGGAAAAAAGATATGAGATTTTTCATCTCCTACATCTCTGTTAGGACCTGGTTCCCGAAACCCAAGAGCTGATGCCTTCTAAAGATGATGTGTGTCTTGAAATGAAAACAAGCATTGATAAACACACATCATGTACCATACAGAGGAATGAGTGTGGTTCGGGCTCTGAGAAACCAGCAACTTCCAGGTTATTCTATCTAATAAAAAGCGGGTACCTGAAAATTTTAAATCAAAACGTAGGGTGAGCATAAAGATGCCTATTAATGGGTTTTAAAAAAACCCAAAGTAACTTTTAAAAGAATTATTTAAAACTATTCATGGAAAATGGTATCACTTGTAACCTAAGATTAAAAAAGGCTCAGTCAGGATTTTCAAGGAATACATAAATCAATTAAGAAATTTTCAAATGAGTAGTAAAGGTGGTCATAAATAAGTATGACATATGAATATTTAATCAAAAATTAAATAGTTTAAATTAATATATAATCACAGTTGTGTGCGGAGGAAACAAATTAAATTTCATATTCTGGTTACTATATTACTGAGTGATAAACACAAATCATGCTCCAAACTTATACATGGGAAATAAGAACTTTATGAAAACATAAAGGCAATGGTCTTGAATGAATGGGCATATCATCTTGAAATAACTTGTAACATAACATGAATTATGTGTCATCAATATTTAACTTTCATAATCATTTATGTATCACCACAGTCCACCCCCAATGTGTCATAAAATTACCAAAGTTATTCACCAAGGTATCGTTAAAAATTCATCTCAAGAGATTAAGTCTTTACCCAACACATTGGTGCGCTATCAGGGTACACCCTTAATTTGTCTTTATTATTATGTGAGCCACATATATCATACATTACTTCTTTGGTGTTTTATATTCAAGATGTCCCATACCACCTTGAAAAAATCATAATTTTTCATATTACCAAAGGTGTCCCATACCACTTTGGGTAATTAAATTCCTTAGTTCATTATGGTGATAAATCATAAGTATGCATTATGTACAAAAATATAAAATAAAATGAAATGGACCATTACACATTTTTCAAATACATAATACGACAGATGAAATTGCAAAGTTCTATAACATATAAAAGGCAGGCATAGTTTAGTGAACATTCATTGCACACAAGCTAATTACTAAAGAACATAAAATCATAGGTGACTAGGGTTCTACACGTGAGATAACAAATGATAAATCATTAAAATTATTAATTCATGGAAATGGAACTCTTAAAGAAAACACTTTCCTTCAGTTGTGATGATAAACAGGTCATTGAACATGCGAATAAATTAAACCCTGACTGAATTAACTAATAACATTTACCAAAGTAGTTTCTTTGTTGTAATAAGATAATAAATGAACGCAACATGATAACATGATCCCCTGAATCCAGAATCCTCATAAATATTAAATAAAGACATTGTACACACATCATCATAAAATACATCACGGGTAATGTCAAATAAACTTCATTAATTAAACATGCTTTTTTGTGTGTACCCGTATACAAAATACATGTTGGTTTAGAAAACAACAAATTATTAAAAAAAATATATGTATCAAATATAAATTAAGTCCTGATTATTATTACTAAAAATATAGGGTTTTAGAAATTATACCTATAAATACATCTACGCATAATCATATGTACCTAAATATATAAACATTGTGTTTTTATAAATGCAATTCCATTTAAACCAAAAACATAGTTCGCATATAAGGAATTTTTTAAAAATTGATATCCATCCTTTTGAAACCAAAATCAAAATTTTTATCTGTATTAGGACAACATACCTATATATATATATATATGTTTATAGGGTATATACAAAGATTATACATAGGGTTTTGGCAAGATATAACCAGCTTCACAAGAACCCTTATAATATTTATCTCTCCTAGTAAAACACCCATAATGATTTTTGAAACTCTATTAACAGTTTTGATTTGGGTTATATATATATATTTAATTATAAAAAACAGTATATAAACATTCATACAAATATATCGTTTTTTCGTTTGTAAAACTGTATTGTTTTAAAAAAAATCCTCACATCAGAACCCTACTGAAAACCTGAGTCAAACCCCCTTGAATACAATACAAAACGAGGGTTTTTATTATTTATATATACATATATAAATTGTATATACTGTTTATACAAATATATAGTTTTTATAGAAAGAAACTGAAATAAGTTAAACCCCTACACAGAAAATCATCAATAAACTTATTTTAAAACATTTAATACCAAAAGGATTGATACAATATATAAATATATATTTATAAAACTGTATACATAGAATAAAATTATATATGTCCTGTAAAACAGAATCATTTTAAAAAATACGAACACATGCAGACCCATAAACATGCATGCCTCCTTGTAAATCATTGGGAATTTCCCTTAAAATAAATTAAAACCATGAGGGTTGCCATTATACTTTTTTATATATTCAAACTGTATATAACAAAAAGTAAAATAACAGGATGTTATTAATGTAAAAGAAACATATAACACCCTTAATTTTCTTGGAGGAGGAAGCTCGGACTAGGGTATGCTTGCTGGATTACTGGGAGTCCGAGGGAGAGAAAGAGGAGAAAGAGCCGCTGGGGTTTCATGAGGTAGGAGGGGAGTTTTGTAGAATCTCTGATGCAATAAGGTGACTCGACCTAATGGTAGGACATTGTGAGGAAGATAAGAAAACAGTTCCCTAGGTGATGGAGTGTGAGAGAGTCCAGGGGGCAGTCCAAAAGGAGATGGCTGAGGCATCCTCGGGTGTGCATGCCTACTGGTGCGGGACCCCGACGTGGGGAATAACACGACGGAGGGGTGCGATGTAGAGATGGAACGGAACACCCATATTAGAACAGGGGAGATCAGATGGTTAAAGGAAGAGCAAGAGATGGGTTGTGAATTTTAAAAGAAATCGAGGTTCGAGATTAAAGGCAGGGGAGATCGCATGGCTAAAGAATCAGACAAATGAGATTGATGCGGGATTCACTTGAACAGTTCAGATCGCGCGGTATGCGTCCCACATCAAAATGAAAGGAAGATAAGGTGCGGTTTAAAAGTCTTGGTGATCTACCCTTATAGAAATAACACAAACACATGCACATCGGGGCCTTATACACGCCCCCCCACGAGCCTTGGCCTACCATCACGCAACGCGCACCACGGGACTTAGACACTGGCCCGCATGCAACCCGGCTGAAACCCTACTCGGCTCAGACATGGTTGACACCCTCTACATGCTTGGGATCTCGATGGTCAATACCTCGGGTCCCTTGGGGCTCTTCCTTGGCCTTGAGGGCTTGCCCCCAAGGGCTGCCCTCGGCTGGCCGGGTCCCTACTAAATTTTTATTAAAAAAAATTACATATTTATATATATAAATATATTGTATAATTTTCAAAAAAAGTAGACATGAATATTCATAAATTGAATAACA
The DNA here is from genome assembly GCA_963277665.1 of Viscum album. Taxonomy (NCBI): domain Eukaryota; kingdom Viridiplantae; phylum Streptophyta; class Magnoliopsida; order Santalales; family Viscaceae; genus Viscum; species Viscum album. Next base: position 517,581 of record CAUJRU010000254.1, read on the forward strand.
TAAATACTTTAACTTGAAAAATTCCAAATTTAAAATCCACTCTAAATTTATGTACAATTATTTACAATTGTATATAACTATTTTAAAAGATATACATTAACATACTACACCTTTTTAAACATTAGGAACATATAACTATAAAAACTAAAATCCAATTTATAATACACTATTTTATTTGATTTAAAGGAAAACCAGTTTTCCTAATTCAAAATACACATCTTTAATGTTTTAATAAAATATATTCTTCAATAATCATTAAAGGTATATGGTTAGAAGATAACCATTAAACATGACTTTATAAAAGATTTATAAGTTGTTAAAATAATAATTTTTTAACCATATTGGTATCCATCGTGATTTTTTAAAAAATAGATTCATTTTCAAGAATGTTATTTTATTTTGCATTTTATGATAATCGACGAAATAATTCAAATCTTCGGAACAAATTAAAATATTTGAAATACCATAATATTATAATATCATTAAAAAGACAAACAAATTTATATAAAAAATAAACATTATCAATTTAAACCCCACGGTAAAAATATAACGGTCATAATTTCTTAAAGGAACATTATAAAAATAGAGGGGCATTTCACATTTTCAAGACACTTGAACCAGGGAGGATGAATCTCCTCATTCCATTGGTTCTGAGTACGTGTGATGTGGTTCTGGATTTTATGTTTTTCACACTGATGGACCAAGAAGATGAATACTATCCAATTACTCAAGTTTTGATTCTTAGCAGTCTTGTTATGGCCATGTTAAGTCTTGCACATGTTGTTCTTGGTTATTTTGTGTCTTTGTAGTAATGTAACATTTTAATGTATACCAGTTCTCTTTATCCCCTTGTTTTTAATCTATTTATTTTCAATTAATTTATTGGTACCAAAAATAAGCCATGTAAAACAAGAAAATCATTATAAAACATAACATTGTTCCCTTAGTCAAGTTTGTAAATCCTGGGGTGTCACACTATCCCCCTCTAAAAAGAAATGTGTCCTCTCAATTCCTTTAATTTAAACTTATTAAAAGTAAGATCTCAGTTGATTCTACCATATCCCCCATAATGGGAAATCATCAGGTGTGCTCTGCAGAAATCCCACATTGATGCTCATCTCCTCAAGTTCTCTGATCCAGATGCACTTAGGGTAGGAGGGGTTGAACTGATGCACTGAACACTTGGGCATCTAGAGGGACTATCGAACAGTACAATGTTTGGAAGTGTATATATGGACCAACGTAGGGAGAACTCTCAGAATTATGTCCCGTTCGAGAATATCTAAATCATAGACATTTTCATATAGGCTAATGCTGAGGATTTGGTACATATAGGTCGCACAAACATTTCCCTCTAAGGCACCCTCTTGAAATTTTACTCTGGTTTTGTAGTTCCGGCCTAGGGTTAAACATAAGAAGAGCCCTTTGTGGTACTTCCCCCTCCGCTCTCGCTTGACCAATTGTGCTGAGGCTATACGGTAGAATATGGAGGCGTTCCCTTGACTGGTGCGGAGAATCTCCAGACCGTTTTTCACCTCAAACAACTGTTTGAATGTTCCTCGTAGGTTTGTGAAGGGACGATACTCATCATCACATGTTTTGATCGCAATGATCTCAAATAACTCAATAGGAAGAGATAGCATGTGAGTTTTTCCTTCCATATGAAAAATTTAAGATGAGAGATCAATAACTTCAAATCTATTCAAAGGTATAAACAAAGCTAAGACAGGAAAGGGAAAGGAAACATTTCAATACATATAAGTTTATTATTAATTATTAGTGATTTATTTTCCTCTAATGACTTACTACATGAACTCCGCCCAAAGAGGAATAACACCCTATCTCCTCAAACCAAACACAGGCTGAGTATTCAGGGTTAAACTCATGGGGGCACCTGTGACGTCTCCTGAGTTTAGCACGAGGGGTATGAAGTTGGGAGACGTCAGAATTCACTTGGTGTCTTCAATACAGTCGGGTGGACTCATATTTTAACATTCCTAAGTTCAAAAACTCTCCCTAGAAGTGGTAGTTCAAGATTTGATAGAGGTAGGCCGATCAGAGGTCACCGGTAGCAGTAGCCTCTTGAAAAGAATCGAGGGTCATAATTCCAAAGTCCACACCTGCCATGAACACCTAGAAAAGTCCCTCATGGTACCTTACCCGACGTACATAGGAGGGAAAATGGGGCATCATCATAAGGAGGTAATCCATTCCTAACACACAGTGTAACTGAAGCACCCTTGGTGAGTTGGACATGTTGTAAAGGTGTTTTCATGTCATACAGATATGGGTATAGTTTAGAAAATCCTCACGGTAAGCTAAAGACAAAATGTACTCTAGGGCCTTAGTGGGGAGAGACAAAAGATTAGTAAATTTGTTTTCCATCTGAAAATTAAGAAAACTCATTTTTATGTAATACAGAAGTATTTATATATATGTTTTTTTTCTTTTTTTCAGTTCTAGTTTTCCAGATTTATCCAAACTGAACCCTCTGATACCAACTGTGAGGACCCTGATCCAGAAACCCAGAATCTTGTGCCTTCAAGACATGATGTGTGTCTTGAAATAAAAACATGAATTGATAAATACAGATCATGTCCCATACAAAGGAACCGGTGCGGTTCGGGCTCTAGGAAACCATAAACTTCTAGGATGTTTTATCTGCTAAAAAGCTGTTACCTGCAAATTTTAAAACAAAACGTAGGGTGACCATAAATATGCCCATTAAGGGGTTTTAAAAAAAAATAAACCCAAAGTATCTTTTAAAAGAATTCGTTAAAACTTTGCATGGAAAACTGTATCACTTGTAACCTCACATAAAAAAATACATACTTAGGATTTTCAAGGAATACATAAATCAATTAAGACATTTAGCAAAGGAGTAGTAAAGGTTATCATAAATAATTATGACATATGATTATTTAAGAACAAATTTAATAGTTTAAAGTAATACATAATAAGAGTTGTTCACTGAGGAAAAAACATAAATTTCATATGCTGGTTACTATTTTACTGAGTGATAAACACACATCTTGCTCCAAACTTATACTTGAGAAATAATAAATTTATGAAAACAAAAATCCAATGGCCATGAAAGAATGGGAATGTCATCTTGAAAAGAACTTGTAACATAACATGAATTATGTGGAAACAACATTTAACATAGAAAATCATTTTGGTATCACCAAGCTCCATCCCCAAGGTGTCATAAAAGTACCAAGGTTATTCACCAAGTTATCTTTAAAAATACATCTCTAGAGATTCAGTTTTTACCCAATGCATTGGAGCGCTATCAGGGTGCACCCTTAATTTGTCTTTATTATCATGTAAGATGCAGAGATCAAACATTACATCATTGGAGTTTTATATTCAAGATTTCACATACCACCTTTCAAAAATCACACTTTTTCATATTAGCCAAGGTGTCCCATACCACTTTGGGTAATTAAATTTCTTAGTTAATTATCGTGATAAATCATAAGCTTGCATTATGTACAAAAAAATAAAATGAAAAGAAATGGACCATTACACATTTTGCAAATACATGATACGACCGATAAAATTGAAACGGTCCATAACAAATCAACGACACACATATTTTGCTGAACATTCTTTGCACACAAGCTAATTACTAAAGCACATAAAATGATAGGTGACTAGGGTTCATCACATGAGATAACAAATGATAAATCTTTAAAAATATTATTTCATGGAAATGAAATACTTAAAGAAAATAGTTTCCATTAGTTATGATGATAAGGGGATCATTGAAATTGAAAATAAATTAATCCCTAACAGAATTAATTAATAAAATTTACCAAAGTAGGTTCTTTGTTGTAATAAGTTAATAAATGAACGCAACATGATAACATGGTCCCATGAATCCGGAATCCTCCTAAATTTTAAATCAAGCCAAAGTACACACTTTATCATAAAATACATCACAGGTAATGTCAAATAAACAACTTTAATAAAACATGATCTTTTGTGTCTACTCGTATACAAAATACTTGTTGGTTTGGAAAACAACAAAATTAATAAAAAAAATTACATGTATCAAATATAAATTATGTTCTGATAATTATTACTAAAAAATAGGGGTTTAGAAATTATAACTATAAATACATTTACACATAACCATATGTACCTAAATATATAAACATTGAGTTTTTATAAACTCAATTCCTATTAAACCAAAAACATCATTCACATATATTTATTTTTCAAAAGATAAGTACTTTTCAAAAAATGATGTTTTGCCGCCTTTTGATGGTACCCATAGTTTAAATCTAGTTTTTCAATTTTTTATAATTTTGTTTGACATAATTAAATTATTATTTGCAATATAGATATAAAAATTTTCTTTGGATAAATTTATTATATTATTCAGATAAATTTCACATTTTAATGAATAGTAAAAACACACTATTTTTTTGAATGTAACATGGATTGGCGTACCAATCCATGTCCGAGAACATTTATTAAAACAAAACGGAAGTTACAAGGTACATACGAGGTGCAGATAGCCTACACCGGCAAGAAAATAAAAAAAGACAGCCCATAAGGAAAAATAGGTGAAACAAGGGCTGTTAAAAGTAACCAGACACACAAAAGCCAAAAAATGCAGCTCATTCTGCATTCTGGGCGAAACACACCATATTTTCATTAAAAACAACATTTTTCATCGCAATAATTTATATGGTTAAAAAATAATAATGATTGGTTTTAATATATAAATAGAATATATTTTTACCATTTAATATAATGTATGTCATTACCATTAATTTTACATTTAATTCATAGGTAAAAACATTTTAATCTTGGGCAATATTTTAACTTTTAAACCCTCTTTTCTTAACAACGGGATTAATTTTAAATTAATTACTACAAATTATAGGTTTTGAATTTTAAAAAATGGATTCAATATTTGAATTAAGTGGTTCCATATTATGTTAATATGTTACTTTTAGTTTTTTTATATTATTAACAGTAACTATGATAATTTTGTTTACTGCAGTTAAAGGTAAATCGGTTAATTATGGGTAAACATAAGATTATAAAATTACTATAAAACCTTCCAAAATTCTATTTGATAACTAAAAGTCTACCCATATCACCTAAGGTCGTATTATATTCATTTTATGGGCTTTTGACTATGAAAATAATTTAATTATTATGAAAACCAAAGAAAGTGACAACATGTCACTCAATTAAATCATATAAGTATAATAATTTTAATTTAGTAATAAAATTCATGAAACTTTGAAAATGAGTAGTCTCCAAAAGAAAATAAAAGTAACTACATAATTTGAATTTATTTAGAATTTTTAGGAATAAAATAATTATCATTAAAGGTGACACAATATTGATGTTGAAAATAATTTATGGATCGAATTTTCAAATAATCTGTTTTAAAAATATTAAAATAAATACTATATGAACAATTTAATGTGCTCCACGAATGTTTTAGATAAATATGACATGTTATAAATCTATTAAATCTTTTATTTCGAACATATATTGTATGTGGATTTTATTTAAATTAAAATAAATGAATAATGTCAAAATTGACACTATTGTCATTTTATAAAAATAACATAATATAAAATTGTTTAAAAATCACAAAAATATTTAAAAATTATAAATTAAAATTTATATGGTATAAAATGCCATATATTATCCAATTATGGAAAATTCACAACACATAAGTAATCATTTATAACAATTTAAAATTTAGAATCATATTACCACAAATAAAATTAAATAGATTAAATAAGGATAAATCAAGTTGATAAGGTTTAAAATAAATTTCAAACAAGTCTAAATTGTATTTTCTGATGAGATTACAACCCTATCGCATCTAATTTTCTAATATGATTCATTTTTGGGGATTTTTAAGTGTGGTTTGATTTATTATAAATTAATATTTTTGGGGTTTGAAAAGGTACCCCACTTCTCCCTTATAAAAAGAAACCTCCTCCCTCTACTCCTTACATAGTTTTGAGGCTTAAAGCTCATATAAACCCTTACCATTGTTCTTCTAAGAATCCCTATAATAATTATAGTGGTTTTGGTTCTTCTAAGAATCCCTATGTATATATATATATATATTTCATCTACTTACTTCCATTCAATTCAATAAGAAAAGGAAAATAGTGTTCATGCGTACGTACGACCTACCGTCTCCATGAGCAGTTTATTTCATTTTGGTCATCTATCTATTATATATATATATATACTGAATATATATGATATATAAATCATGATTAACATTATGGATGTTTGTAAATCATGATATAAGTAATAATAATATCAAGAGCAACAAGTCCAATCACGTACGATAAATAAAATGATTTTACCCAAAACGCGGCTTTAACATTGAATTTACAAAAGGGTAATATAAAGTCATAAGTGAACCATATATGATATAATAAAATTGAATATGATTATGTAATAAGTAAATGACATTATTTATATCATTATACAGGAGGTTCAGATTCGTACTAATCATAACGCACCTAAGGTAAGGGATAATTTTGTAATCTCATTTTTATCTGGTATTGCTTATACATAAGTATTTACTGGGGTTATATTTTTCATCCATGGCCATAAGATGTTTTTCAGAAAGTGTGTAATATTCTTCCATGTATTTTTAATCCCATTTTTACCCCTCTTTTACTTTTACTTTGTGTAATGAAAGGAATCTTTCTTTTGATTACCATACGAGAAACTTTTTGACTTTTCCGACAAAGGTACGAGGAGAATATATTTTTTAACATATACGTCATGAATGGATTTTTACGGTTTCATAATGACTTCTTTTCATGAATATTACTATATAATATTTCATAACTATTTTCAAAAAAATACTTTTATTTAAAATTGGATGGCATTTTGTGAAAAGAAAATAATTTGGAAGAAGAAAGGATATTTTCTCAAGAATTCATTTGAAGTGTTTTGTCAAAACTATTGTCCATCTATGATGACCTTATTTCATATGTGTATGTTTCATGTATAATATCTCTATTATTTAAATGGTTTCACTTTTCTAATGATGAAACAATGTCCATTTGTTTTATATGGATTATGTTCTGATGGGATGATGTTAATGAAACCCATTTTATTCATTGGGTTATGATGAATGATTTATATTTAGTTTGTGGAACAAGTAAGAATGATTTCATTATGAGATGGGTAGGACCTATATCTAACACTAATGCATTGGGTAAAGATTTATATCTCATGAGATAGACATGGTTGGAATGGTATGTTAATCTGGTTCAGTGATAAAGTACTTGAACGAGAAGTGAACTCGATTCAGAAAGGGACTTCGTGCACTACGATGGCCTTAGAATCAATGCCTTAGATACTATGGAAATAATATCATGTTCTTAATGATTTTCCACAATTAAATTTTTTATTTCCATGCTATTTTATCATGATTGATGTTCCTTTATGATCTCTGCCTTACGTACTGCCATGTTTTATGTCACTGCTCAAGATTTTGATGTTTAAACATTATGTTCTTGTTTTTTAAGTTAAAATGTATATGATTTGTTTTTTTCTCCATTCTTACCCTTATTGAGGATTTGAGCTCAAACTTTATATGTTTTAACTTCCCCAGGATTTAAATAAATGTTTTAGGTAAGAAATAAAATGGGGAATATCTTTATGGGAGATGTTGAAGGTCGTTCACCGTGATTAGATGATTATGTTCTGAGTTTCCAAAGACACTAAACTATTACAGTTCATGAGTGTTGGTTCTTTCTATGTATTAAGTATTCTAAAAAAGTAATGTAATTTCCATGTATGTCATGCTTTGGGTCTCTACAGTTGGTATCAGAGGAAAGGTTTAGTTAACCTTTAGAAACTAGGATGTGAAAACATTAGTGAAATCCCTAGAAATATTTATAAGGTATGTCTAGGGATGTTCCTAAGGTTATGTATACGTATAGTTTAGAGTCCTAGAATTATTTTGATGATCATGAATAACCTTTGGGTGAACCTAAGGTGTCATGTATTAAAGAATTTTTGATAAGTTAGACATCCCATAAGTGACTTTTTATAATTATGTGGTTCCTTGTTATTTTAACTATTTCATACACTATGGTTTCTGGTCTTAGTCAATGGATAGAACGAGAAGGAATTCAGCTAACATTGATTCCAACAGAAAAATTGGTGACTATTATCAATGAAATTATGTACTACATGGAGAGAAAGTTATTGTGATTATGCTGAATCAGTCATCTCGATATATTATTAACAAGGTGAAATTTATTTGTATTTCTAAGTCATCAAATAAGAGGAAGATGTAATTTTATGCATGTTCGCATGGTGAGGAGCATAGAGAAAGGAAGATTGATATTTCTAAAGAAGGGAAGAAGATCCTTGAGAAATACCTCAAATGGAGGGGAAGATGTTTTCTATGTGGGGAAAAGGGACATAGAGTGATAGACAATTATGCAGTCCAATGTATGATATATGGAGAACATGGGAATTACCCAACTCAATTCATTGACCCAAGAATATACTTCTAAATCGAGGAAGGACCTATATCATGCCAATCATTGAAGAGGATGGATTGAATGGATTATGTATTGAAATTCAATAATAATGGTGTTAAGGTACTTTTATTGTTTATTGAAAAATTTGTGTATTGGTCCATTATGGTTTTCTATAGGAATATGGTACCGGTAACCATGAAAAGTGATTCAATTGTTTTGGAAAGCAGATGATATGCCTATAATGAAGGGATAATGAGAAAATAAATTTTTTGATAGTATTCAGGAGATCATTATTGATATAAGAACTAAGTGATATCATCATTTGAGTATATAAAATTTTTGGGATTTTGGTATGCGAAAAGAGTTATCTTTTTACAGCACTCATGTTTTCACTATAGTTCTATGGTAATTCATGTTTCAAAAGAATACATTTTTAAGGTATTCACATGTTTTGAATTAGAACAACAAGATATATCTTATGATAAATGGGGGATAAATTATGGCATTCACATGCTTGTTATGTGACTTTTCAAGTAATCGTTTTCTTTATACTATGAGATTGGGCATATGTATTTTGGATAAGCCTAAATATTGGAATGGATGATGTTGGACATCTGATAGTATTTTTTAAGGATAAAAATTTGTTTTCGATATTATTTTTGGAATATTATAATAGTTTAGTTTTAGAAAAAGGGAAAAAATGATGGATGGGTGACAACCTGTCGCATCAGAAAAGGTTGTGGGAATCTAACCCACAAGCGATGTTCGAAAGGCCATTATCGCCTACCACTGGCCTATAGGAAGTCTCTGGTTAGTAGAAACTAGTTTTATTTTATTAAGCAATGTGATAGATGAAGTATAAGTCCATTTTAGGAACCATATACGTTTAATCTAACCATAGATGAAATTATGTATATAACATTTTCTAACCATATGTTTGAGACAGTTGGAATGAACTATCATTCTATCACATGATCGACTAACACTTTATGGAAGACAAATTCAACTTCTTTTCATTAATTGAAGAAGTGGAAATTGTTCAAGGCCCAAACAACAGTGAGATTGTTCCAAAATCAAGTAACTATTTGTTCTAATTAAAAATTTTTAACTTTAGGGAAATGATATTTGAAACCAAAAATTTTGTCCTAGTGATATTATATCTGATGAATCAGATGGTACCTTAGATCATCACAAATTTGTGGATTTTTTATTGTTGGCTTTTTCATATCCATGTTCTCTACCACTCTCCATCAGAAGTTGATGGTAATATTTCTCTTACATATCCATATTTTCACCTATGTTCTCCTACGTGGAAACCCAGTGATGAGTTAATTTGGATAAACATTATGGTTCATACTTCACTTCTTAAAATTATGTTTTAGTATTCCTTTTTACGATGTGGGTTTCTATGAATTAAAATTTCATGTAGTAAACCATTTATAACCCCGTCGAATTTTGGGGGTGAAATTAATTTTAAGGGGGGTAGAATGTAAAAAACTGAGATTTTATGAGAATTATTCTTTTTAATTGATGTCTTGTGTTTTATGCTACACCAAAGGGAGCTTTCACTACACGCATCCATGGCTTGTCTTGCATTACAAGCAATCACGACCTTCCTCAATAGCGTGTGTAGTATGCAATATAGGGTTTCACTAAATAACGATATATTGTTATAATATTATTATGTTCTAGCCGTTAGAAATAGTATTAACTATGTTTTTAATTTTGTAACATTTTTATTCATCATACAAATTTTCTAGAACATGGTATGAGAACAAAATAAATTTTCGGGTAAGATAAGTATTTTTGGAAAAAATGCATTTTTTCCGCCTTCTGATGGCACACCCACATTAAATATAGTTTTTTACATGTTTATATGTTCAATTTGACAAAATAAAATTATTCTTTGGAATATAGATATTAAAATTTACTTTGGATAACTTTTTCATATTATTCTGATAACGTTCATATTTTAATGAATAGTAAAACGCGCTATATTTTAATTAAAAACAAATTTTTTCATCAAATTAATTTATATGGTTAAAAAATAAAATTGAATGGTTTCAAAGTATAAATATAATATATTTTTACCTTTTAAATAAATGTATGTCATTTCCATTAATTTTTCATTTAATTTATAGGTAAAAACATTTCAATCTTTGGCAATATTTTATCTTTTAAAACATGTTTTCTTGACAACAAGATTAATCTTAAATTAATTACTGCAACATCTGTATTGTGAATTTTGATAAAATTAATTCCATATTTGAAATCAGTGGGTCCAAATTATTTTAATAGGTTACTTTTTATTTTTTTGATATTATTAATAGTAACTACGGTAAATTTTATTTACTATAGTTAAAGGTAAATCGAGTAATTAAGGGTAAACATAAGATCATAAAATTTCCTTAACAACTACCGAAATTCTATTAGATGACTAAAAGTCGACCCATATCACCAATGGGTCAGATTAGATTCATTTTATGGACTTTTGACCATGACAATAATTTAATTATAATTAAAACCAAAGAAAGTGACAACATGTCACTCTCTTAAATCTTATAAGTATAATAATTTTAATTTAGTGATAAACTTCATGAATCCTAGAACATGAATAGTCTCCAGAAATCTAATAAAATTTTATACATCATTTTATTTTATTTATAATTTTTAGGGATTAAATAATTATCATTAAAGGTGACACAATAATGATGTTGAAATTATTTTATGGATTGAAATTTCAAAAAAATGTTTTAAAAAATCATAAAATAATAATTATATGAAATGTTTAATGTGATCCAAAACTTTTTTAGATACATATGAAATTTTATTAATATATTAAATCTTTTATTTCAAACATATCTTCTGTGTGGATTTTATTTAAATTAAAATAAACGAATAGTGTCAAAATCGACACTATTGTTATTTTATAAAAATAACATAATATAAATTTTTTAAAAATCAAAAAAATATTTAAAAGTTATAAATTAAAATTTATATGATCTAAAATTTCATTTATTATCCAATTATGTACAATTAAAAACACATAATTAATTATTTATAACAATTTAAAATTTAGAATCTTATTACCACAAGTAAAATTAAATAGATTAAATAAGGATAAATCAAGTTGATAAGGTTTAAAATAAATTTCCAAAATGTCTAAATTTTACTGGTTGATGGTATTACAACCCTATATCCTATAATATTTGAATATGAGTCATTTTGGAGATTTATAAGTGGGTTTGATTTATTATAAATTAATATTTTTGAAGTTTCTGAAGGTACCCCTCTCCTCCCTTATAAAAGGGAACCTCCTCCTTCTCCTCCTCACACAATTTTTAGCCTTAAATCTTGGAAATCCCTTGACCTATTATCTTCTACACTTCCCTAGAAACATTCTGGTGGTTTTGGTCTCCTAAAAAAACAAACTCTATTCCCTTAAGAGGAAGCTTAAAGGAGGTGTGTCGAAGAAGAGGTAATCTCTTCTACCGATTCTTTCAAGTTTGTTTCTTATTCAACTTCATCATATTTAGTTGTTTCAATATAATGTAATACAATAATTGTCACTAATATACTTATTTGATATTATAAATATGAAACAACCCCATTTCACCTTCTATCCATCCTACATAAAACGAAATCACCATGTGTGCGTATGTATGGAATACCGTCTCCACACCGTGGTGTAATCTGTTTTTCCACCACCACATTGCATGGATGGGTTTAATGGTGTAAATAATAACAATATATGGTTATAATGACATCATAATGACATTAATATATTTTCTCATCCACTCCAATTCCAATCAATAATTATGGGATCGATATCATCGCTCGTGCGTATGTACGGATTACCGTCTCCACGACGCGATGAGATTCATACTCTATGTTAACCATTCAAGAATGATTATAAAGTATATATAATGAATAATAATTAGATATATTAAATAATTAAGCTATAGTATTTATGTGTTTATATATATATGTGTGTCATATATTTACTTCCATTCAATTCAATAAGGAAAGGAAAACAACGTTCATGGGTACGTACAACCTACCGTCTCCATGAATTGTGTATTTCATTTCCATCATCTATCTGTTATATAAATATATATTGAATATATATGATATATAAATCATGATTTACATTTTGGATGTTATTAATTCATGTTATAAGTAATAATAATATCAAGAACAACAAGCCCAAACACATACAATAAATAATTTTTTTTTTCCCAAAACGCTGCTTTAACATCGAATTTACAAACGAATGGGAAATATAAAGTCATATGTGAACCACATATGATATCATAAAAATTAATATGATTCTTTAATAATTAAATGACATTATTTAAATCATTATACAAGAGGTTCTGATACGTACGAAGCATATTTGACCTAAGGTAAGGGATAATTTTGTAATCTCAATTTTATCTGGGATTGTGTATACGTAAGTATATAATGGGGTTCTATTTTTCATCCATGACCATAAAATGTTTTTAATAAAGTGTTTAATATTATTCCATTTATGTTTAATGTCATCTTTACACTTCTTTTAATTTTAATTTGTGTTATATAAGGAATCTTTCTTTTATTTACCATACGAGGAACTTTTTGACTTTTCTGACAAATGTATGAAGAGAATATATTTTTTTCTTATATGGCATGAACGGATTTTTACGGTTTCATTACACCTTATTTTCAGGAATCTTACTCTCTAAGATTTCATGAATATTTTCAACACAATCCTTTTCCTTTAAAATTGCATGTCATTTTGTGAAAAGAAAAATTTTTTGAAGAAGAAATGATATTTTCCTCAAGAATTAATCTCAAGTGTTTTGTCAAAACTATTTTCCATATAAGATGAAATTATTTAATATGTTTATGTTTCAAGTATAATGTATCTATGATTTAGATGGTTTCACTTTTCTTATAATGAAAGTATATCCATTTGTTTTATATGGATTATGTTATAATGGGATGATGTTTATGGAACCCATTTTATTCTTTGAGTTATGATGAATGTTTTATGTTAATTTTGTGGCACAAGTAAGAATGATTTCATAATGAGATGGTTTGGACCTATGTCTCCCTCCAATTCAATGGGTAAAGATTTATATCTCATGAGATAGACATGGCTGAAACGGTATGTTAATCTAGTTCAGTGATACATGACTGGAACGAGGAGTGAACTCGATTCAGAAATGGACTTTGTCCACTAAGATGGTCTTGGAAGCAATGCCTTGGATACTATGGAAATAATATTGTGTGTTTAATGGTTTTCCACTATTAAATGTTTTATTACCATGCTATTTTATCCGGATTGATGTTCTTTTATGATCTATGCCTTACGTACTGCCATGTTTTATGTCATTGCTTATGATTTTGATGTTTAAATATTATGTTCATGTTTTTCTAAGTTCAAATATATATGATTTGTTTTATTTTCTCCATGATTACCATTAATGAGAATTTTAGATCACCCTTTATATGTTTTTATTTCCCCAGGATTTAAAGAAACGTTTCATGTCAGAAAACAAAAGGGGAAGAACTTTAAGTATCCCTCTAAAGTAATGTAATTTCCATGTACGTCAAGATTTCTGTATCTATACAAAATAAGGGGTTTGTATTATTTATATATACATATATAAACTGTATATACTGTTTATACAAATATATAGGTTTTATAGAAATAAACTGAAAGAAGATAATCCCCTATAAAGAAAATCTTCAATAATATTATTTTAACACATTTAATACCCAACAGATTGATACAGTATATATATATTTATAAAACTGTATACATATAACAACATTATATAAGTTTTTTAAAAGAGAACCATTTTAAAAAAAGTACACATGCAGACCCATAAACATATAGGCCTCCTTGTAAATCATAAAGCATTACCTTTAAAATAACTTAAAAACAGGAGGATTGGAATAATACATTTTTATATATTCAAACTGTATATAACAAAATGTAAAAGAACATGATGTTCTTGATGGAAAAAAACATAGAACACCCATACTTTTCTTTTAGGAAGAAGCTTGGACTAGGTTATGCTTGTTGGATTGCTGGGAGTCTGAGGGAGAGAAAGGGGATAAGGGGTCGCCAGGTTATCATGAGGTAGGTGGGGGGTTTTGTAGAAGCTACGATGCCACAACGCGACTCGACCCAAGGGTAGGCCGGCATGAGGAAGAAAAGAAAATAGTCCCCTAGGCGATGGATTGTGAGAGAGTCAATGGAGAATTGAAAAAGGATATGGATGAGGTGTCCTCGGGTGTGCATGCCTACTGGTGCGGGACCCCAACATGAGGAAGAAGACGATGGAGGGGTGCGATATGGAGATGGAACAGACGGCCCATATTAGAACAAGCGAGATCAGATGGTTGGAAGAGGAGCATGAGATGGGTTGAGTGGTTTAAAATAAATCGAGGGCCGAGAATAAATATGGGGGACATCGCACGGCTAAAGAATCATATGGATGAGATTGATTCAAGATTTGATTGAACGGTTCAGATTGAGCGGTACGCGTCCCACATTGAAATGAAAGGAAACCAAGGAGTGATTTATAAGACTTGGTGCTCTACCCTCATATCAATAACACAAACACACACATATCGGGGCCTTATACACACACCCCCCTGCCGACCTTGTCCTACCCTCAAGCAACGCGTGCCGCGGGTTTTAGAGAAGGACCCGCGCACGGCCTGGCTAATACCATACTTGGCTCGAACCTGGTTGAAACCCTCTACATGCGCGGGATCCTGATGGTCGGTACCTCTGGTCCATAGGGGCTCGGCCTTGGCCTTGAGGGATTTTCCCCAAGGGATTCCCTCAGTTGGCTAGGTCCTTACTAAATTTTTAATAAAAAATTACTTAGTTATATATAAAAAGAAACTATATACTTCTCTAAATAATGAGACATGAATATTAATAAATTGAATAACATAAATACTTTAACATAAAAAACACCAAATTTAAAATCCATTCTAAATTTATGTACAATACCTTAATATTGGATATAACTCTTTTAAAAGATATACATTAACATATTACACCTTTTTAAACAATAGGAACTTATTACTTTAAAAAAAATAATCCAATATATAATACACTATTTTATTTGATTTAAATGATAAATAGTTTTCCTAATTTAAAATAACTATTTTTAATGTTATAATAAAATATATTCTTAAATAATCATTAAATGTATATTGTAAGAAGATACACTTTAAACTTGACTTTTTAAAACATTTAGAAGTTGTTAAAATACTAATTTTTCAACCATATCATTATCCATTCGGATTTAAAAAAATAGATTAATTTTCAAGAAAATTATTTTATTTTAAATTTTAAGATACTAGAAGATATAATTCCAATATTTTGAACATATTAAAATATTTGAAAAGTAATAAGATTTTAAGATCATTAAAAATACAATCAAATTTACATAAAATAAATAATCATTATCAATTTAAACCCAACGGTAAAAATATAACGGTCAAAATTTCATAAAGGGCCAATATAAAAACAGGGAGGCATTTCAAAATTTCAAGACACTTGAACTAGGGAGGATGGATCTCATTATTCCATTGGTGCTGAGTATGTGTGTTGTGGTTCTGGATATTATTTTTTTCACCCTGACAGACCCAGAAGATGAATACTATCCAATTACTTGAGTTGTGATTCTTACCAGTATTGATGTGGCCATCTTAAGTCTTGCACATGGTGTTCTTGGTTAGTTTGGGTATTTGTAGTAATGTAACATTTTAATGTATACTAGTTCTCTTTTCCCCCATGTTTTTCATCTATTTAGTTTCAATCCCTTTTTGGTAAAAAAAATAATTCATGAAAATCAAGAACATCATTATAAAACATAACATTGTTCACTTAGTCAAGTTCGTAAATCCTGGGGCATCTCAATCTCCTCCAAAATATTTATCACTAGAAGAGGGGTTCTTTCCATATCTCCCCAGGTATTCTACGGTGGAAGGAAATCATCATACTAAAATCCCTCCAAGGAAATTCCAACAATGAGGTGTACATCTAATGATATGATGATGACTTCCTTATGGTGGAGGCGGAATGTGTTCATATCTAGGGACCATCCGTTTAAGAGATCTATTATAAGCTCATTTTCTGTTGTAAAAATGGTTTAATGACTTCCACAACACATTGAATAGACCACTGATGATCGACAATACCCTTTATTCCTATATCATGTAGTGCGCCCAATATTCCCACACCCATTCGCTAGTAAAAATGATGTTGGACCTCAATCCCCAATCCTTAAAACATTCCTTGTTGTTGTCCCTCATACTACTATAGAATGTACTGACATAGTTCAAAGGCAATTACTTTTCCTCCACGTAATCCATGGTGACCATCTTGGTCCTCCCATAAAATGCTTACTCATGAATTTTTGAATTCTCTCTGACAGAGTGACCATGAATGTTGATGATCTATCCCTAGAGATCATCTTCATTGTGAACCAAAATATCGGTGAGTCATCCTCAGATGTTAGGGTGATTAATCCATTCAGTTGTTTGACTTTACTCGTATGTATACAATCTCACAGATGATATAACTTTTCTGACCCAGACAACATTCCAGGAATAGTTTTATTATTTGAAAAGAACCTGGTGTCTTGAAGGATCTAGAGTTTCCATTGATCACATCTCATTAAGAAGATATAGTGGTTTTAGTCTCTGCAACATTATATTGATTTTCCATCTCAAATGGGTCAAAATATCCCTAAAAACATATGATTGATTTATTCAGTGTTCAATATTTGTTGTTTCCTACAAGATCGTGTAATAGAAGCAAATGTTGGAAGTTTTTTTGTGACATATGAGTCAAGCAAGAAGAAGACGTTTCATAAATGAATAAACTAATTATTTGTTTTCCCCACTGAAATTATTATTTTACATGAATCAGAGTAAAGTTATTTTTTCATCGAATGTAGAAGGAATGGTACAATGGACCATATACACATATTTTTAGGCATAGACCTGTGATTCAATGATCATGGAAGTGACTTAAACACCAACTGGAGAGTTTTTTTGCATCTATGGGAATAAACCCATATATTCAGTATTTCCCTTAGAACATATCCTTCAAGTCCAATTTCATATCAGATTATAAGGAGACATTTTTTGGGGAATAATACTACAAGAATACACAATATCCAACCTTGAAAAACCTAAAGGCATCATCTATCTTGAGAAAACAACCCAAGTACGTAACAAAAACCACATGAACAATTTATGGTTTATGCGCAAGAACAAAATCTATGTGGAGGACTCATGATAAAATTAAATGGAATCGATGAATATCATATGATAAAATCCACTCAAATAGATACGGCCAGTTTGAGATAGATACCTATGTTTCATTCTAGTGAAAAAAACACTTTCCTCGCACAAGATCCTTGTGAACATAAAATAGTTTCAAACTAGATGTACTGCAGCTAATGATGAGGAATCATAGAAGTCATCTTATGAACCCATGATTTTTGAGATCTTTCCCAAAATGTTTTCTTATCACTCAAGAATTTATCTTTTTGTAGAAGGCCACGCCCCCCCCCATTCAGGGTGATCAAAAGGGATTCAGACCTCCAATATATTGCTTGTAATACTAATATTCATTTACATCACAATGAATTGAAAGCCATATTTTATAAGACCATACATGATAGTTTCCCTGTGGTTCCCTCCTCAAGTGAGATGATAGTTGTGTATTACTTACATGACCCATTTCAACCTAATATAGTAGTGTGTGAGGACTCCTCTTGCATGCAATATTTTACCTTGCACCAAGACCCCAAACATAAGTGCACCCATGACCTGGTGTAAAAACATCTTATATTGAATACACCCCAACATTTAATATCCATTACGTGAATTTATTTAAAAACACCATGTTTGATCACCATTGGTATGTAAACCCTGTGACGTTTTCCCACCTATAAAGTGAGGGCCTACATGTTTTCATGAAATAAATTCATGGACCCTTGTGAGTTCTCCATTATTCCCATGTTGCATGTGTTCCCATTCCTTTTTCATCTCATCACAAGTATTATAATTACATTTTCTTCTTAATGTAGGAACTCTATTTTATACATTGTGACCAGTATCTTTTCCATACTAATGATACTCGAAATTATTTAATACAACCCAATTCCCATGGGTGAATGATCCCAGGTTTTGTAAGCCAAAGGTGTCGGGAACGAGTCCCCCACATCCATAATGGATGGCATAATACTATCTAGACCCAACATCCTTGGGAAATGACGTTAAACTTTATTGTTACTCTATAATATTCACATGGAATACCCAATTTTATCACATTAACGGATGCCACCTCCTCCCACCATGCTAGGAAACCCTCATATATAGGAAATCATCCATTCATAACCCCCCACACCCTTCATATAATGCTCTATGTATGAATCGTATGGAATGAGATCCTCCACACATTTAATAAAATCCTATTAGGGAGGATTCCATGCATAAGACACATGTCAACACTTGTAAGAAAAACTTTCACAGTATGATAGATGGGTCCACTACTTCCTATGGATTATCATACCATCATTGACTCATGTGGGATTAGAGGTTAGTAGTGACCTTGAAACTCAACATCCTCTTCAACATGTTGTTCCTATATGTACGTACCAACCACATTTTCCTATAATGGGTAGTTTCCATGCATACTACCTAACTACGCGGGCCTCCTCTATAGGTGTAATACCCAACTTTCATTTTCGAACAATGTGGTAATAGATTCCCAACCAGTTAGGATATGTTGGAAGCCTCATTAAGGTTAATACACAACATCTATGAAATTCCTTACACTCCCACAAATTCATTCACATCTGCACCTATTTTCCCCCAGGCCACCACATCCTAGAATCAATATTCCAACCATTATATTACTGATCCCAAGATAATCCAAGAATATATCATATATAAGCCCCACACAATCCTACGTATAAAAATCCTCCTGTGAAGGGGAGAATACATGAATAAGCCCCACACCATCCCATTAACATGCTCCTTTTGTGATGGGAGAATCCTTAATAAATTACATTAAACTACATTTATAGGTTCTATCAAAATACCTTAAATTGTGGTGTCTAATTATGTGGATTTGAATCCTAGTCTTATTAACATGGTTGGTAGGAAACCTCTCTTAGGTTAAATCCCAACCAATGGTAAACCCATTAAGATCTCCCTCCCAGGGATACACCTCCTTAATCTGCCTCCATTGGGGAAATTTAATCAACCTACATTCAACATATAGAGATTTTAAACTCATGACATATCTCATACGCCTTTCTCATAATTAACATGGGATGCACGATGTCAAATTATTTGAAGATATGTGCCTATGGTGTCAACTAATTCATTCCTTACGTGTAATGATTCAGGTGAAATCCTGGTTAAATATTCCTTTGGCACTAGTTACCTTATGATAGACACAGCATGCCTTGGGTTCTGCACATAATATGCCTCAATGTGATGCCCTACTATAAGAAATAAGACATGTCACCAAAGATCAAAGCAACCAGAAATACCAATGATTCCAGATATAACTACTAACATCACCGATATTTTCCACCCTATCAAGACCCTTTTCAATTTATAGATATAATAAGAATAATTAAATGACATCTACAAAGATATGGTATAGGGAATGAGTTCCATTAAAATGACAAAAATCATTGATCAAGACACAAACAAGGTGATGATTTATAAGAAGTAATCAATGGAAGGATGAAAAAAAATACCAGCATCCCATTTCTAACATAGACAAAAAAACTCCATTGAAATAAATGAATGCTTCTCGCCTTTGGAATGTAGGAATTTGGGGAAACATGTTGTGATTCCAGTGCTCATTCAAACACACTACAACCGCTACGCACGAGAAAAATAATTTGAATTATTATTTATAATGTTAAATTATATTTCAAATTGGGTTTAATGATACATATTATCAATACTAAATATATTATTTCAATTAATTTCATTTTATTATTTAATTTTGATATAAAAACATTCTAAACATTTCCATGTTATCATATTAAAAATTTATTTTATATCTCAAAATTAATCTTATCAACTTTTGTTTTTTAATTAATAAAAAGTTATTCTATATTTTATATCAGAATAAAAAAATATAGTAAATATGGACATTTTATTTTTGGAAAATATTAACAGTAAACATATTACTACTATTACAAATATTAATGAAAAATCGTGTAATTAAGGGTACAAATAATGTTATAAATATTACCAAAAGATGCTAACACTTGACCCATTTATATTGGATGATTAAATTTCATCCATAATCATTAAATGGACATTTATGTGACCATTTATGGACTATTGGATGATATTAATACCTTTATAATATTTAATTAAATGGCGAGTCAAAATTTTCAATCTCTTGTTTTTAGCACGGAAAAAAATTAATATTGGTTAATATAGTTGATATGTTCAACTAAGAAGAGTATTTTTATATATAAAAAATATATATTTATCATGGTAATTTTATTTTAATATTTTGAGAAAAAATAAATAACTTAATAAATTTTACAATGATGATTTAGTAATTGTTTTTGTAACACTCCAATATTTCATAGTATGTTATTTTCTTTAATGTAATTCAATACCTTGTGCTAAACTCAACACTGAGTTCGAGCAAACCATGACTTTCTAAACTAGCCGTTCAAAAAATGGTTATGAATATTATTAACTAAATTTTTAATTTTTTTATACTCCATATATTTTAAACATAAATATTATGTGTTTCTTAGACATAATATAAGAACAAATTCAATTTTCAGGATAAAATAAGTATTTTTAATAAAATTCAATTTTACCGCCTTTTAATGGAGAACCCTTTTTAATCAAATATTTGAAACTTTTATATATTCATTTTTAAAACAATAAAATTATTCTTTATAATTGGGACATATAAATTTAGTGTGGATAAATTTTTAGTGCTATTCTAATAACGTTCTTGTTTTGATGAATAAAAAATAATAATTAAACAAAATTTAAATCAAAAAATCTTAGCGTGAAAAATTATATATTTTAATGTTTTGTTTAGTATAATTAGATTATATTTTTATCATTTAATCCAATTATGTCCATTGGAAGAAATTTTATATTTAAATTGGACATAAACACATATCATTCTTTTGATAGTTCTAACTCCTCAAAAACCTGCTTTTTAGGTATGAAAATGGAAATATTTATTTAAATTAATTAATAAAACATATATATTTTGAATTTTGAAAAATATAAATCATTTTTGAATTTGGAATATCAAAATTATCTTTCTGTGAATTTTTGGTATTTTTGTGAAAACCTACAATTTTGGATGAATAGTGAAAACACACCATTATTTTTTAAAACCTACATTTTATTTAGATTTTTTTTATATTATATTAATATATTTTAAGTAAAAATAGATACATAATACAAATAGTAGTTCTATTTAATTCATTGTAGTCATTTTATAATAATATTAGATGTATAAACATTTATTGAACTTTTTAAAGTCTTTTGCCCACCTTCTATGCGTATTTGCAAAATTGCCTAAAACATAATGTTAATACTTCACTGAAATGAATTTCAAAACTCAGAGAGACAATATTGAAATTAGTATGTATTATTTGGTTCAATGGTATGAAAATTGTTTTTGGTGAATAATAACATTTCATTTTTTAATACGGTTAAAAGAAAATTGAGTAATAAAAGGTAAAAATGATACTATAATTACCCTAACACATGCCTTACTTATATTGGATAAGTTTATTTCAACCAATATCTAACTTAAGAATAAAATATAATCCTTTTTATCCACTTGGATTACATTAGGAAATTTATTATTATTTTATTTAAAGAAGAGTCAAAACATTTAAATTCAAGGTTTAATAACTAAATCATTTTTGATAAAGGGTTACACATAAGATAAATTCAAATATACATATTCATTAGAAATATAAAATTACTTCCTATATAAAAATATTTTATTTATAATTTGTGGACATTTTATAATTAAATTTATTTATGACACAATGATGATGCAATAATTACCATATTAATGAGAGATTAGTATAATTGATATTATAAATATCCAAATAAATATAATTGATACTTTTGATAAATTACACTCATTTTATAGTCTAATATGACTTTTTAGGATTGATTTATTTTATTTTGATCGATATAATCATTTTTTTGACTTTCAGAAAAACCAAATACTAAATAGTGTCAAAATTTACATAAACGAGGTCTCAAAACAAATACTATATTATTTAATGATCTAATTTTCATAAAATTCTATGTCTCAGCCAAAGAACAAATATAATAACTGATATGTCATTATCAAACCACTTTGGGTTCTCTAGGATCTTTATAGTATATATATTAACCATTTATTATAATAATACAAGAATACATGGTAAAAGGTAAACTATTTAACAAAGAGTTAAGTCTAAAAAATAAGTTTAATATGGTGACCTAAACCTGTCTAAAACATATGGGTTGTGGGATTTTCAACCAATCCCCAACTTATCCTCGAAATATATCCTTTGTTAGCCATTATAAACCGAATATTATTGTATAATAGAATAATATTTTGAGGTTTTCCTAAAATAACCCTCACCTCTCTTATAAAAGGGTATTTCCCATTGTCTCAAAATCACACCTCCAAATCCATTTTTCTGGGCCAACCCCTGCTCTAATATCCACCCAACTACCATAAATTAAATTAAAATTCATTACATTGATTCATAATCCATCCAATGGAGCCCTTTTGAACAAATCCGAAGGAATCATCTAACGAATAAGTAATTATTTCAACACCTCTTCCAAAGTTTTTTTCTTCTTCCAATTCCTATTTATTTGTTATTTTCATACAATAATAATAAATCCAGTACCTTCTACATACTTTGAGGTTATTATACATATGTTACCACTATATTCATTATTCAATCCATCCTATGAATGACAATGTCACTATTCGTATGTACGTACGATTTACCGTATCTAGGTCTTGGTGTAGTTTGTTATTCAACACTTAATTGTTTGAATGGTTATAATAATGTGTATAATTGTATTAAATAATAAATAAAACATGTTAATTATTCATTATATATGATATAACATCCAATTACATACAATTTCACCATCAATATAATGATATTTTTTCTTGTGCGTACGTATGGATTAAAGTCTCCACAGACGCGAGGAGATTCATTCCCCATCGTAACCATTCATGAAATTTTTTTATCTATAAAAAATAATGCTTAATAACATTGTATAATTATTTATATGAATCAAATACATATCAACTATAATAGACATGGCTTACATAACAAAACATATAAAGGAAAACAAATCAATTAACAACCAAACAATCATACTACTGAAGTATCATTAACAAATCAATATTAAAAGATCATATATGATATTATATTTGTGTATGTGTTTTTTTATAACATAATAATAATGATTTCACCATTATTCAGGAGTTTAACCTACCATATACTAAGGTAAAATTAATAGGTAAGGGGTTTTCAACTCACTTTTATTCCTGTGAGATTGAGGTTATATTTTCCACTATTTCCTTTTGTGTGGTGTATGTACATCCCAAAATTACAATCATTTTATAATATATATTAATTTATTGTTATTTACATCTTCATTTTATGATCCCATTTTAATGTAATGAATATTTCCTCTGTTACTAAATCGATAAAGGGACTTCTAATTTCAATTTCCACTCATTACGTTTTACACACACTTCATTGATTATTTTACTCCAATAATATGGGTGATATAAATATTTTATATTTATGTAGTAATTTTCACTCCCCATTTTTTGGATTTAATTTTTATACAGATAATAAATCCACTGATAAATTATTATTTCATTGATATGAACATGATATGTGAAATCTTAAATCAATTTCCATTCCGTGAGTTAGTCTTCTAAGTCATTGGTATTTTTTACAAGAATATGTGTGAATGTCCTTTGATTTATTTACACTGAATATCCAATAATATTTAGTGTATTTATTTTTTTCACACATAATTTTGTCATTGATTTATCCTTAACCTATGTATACGGTCTTTATAAGGAATTTCATCTCAATTTAAATTTCATTGAGACTTCTTAGTAGTTATTCCCCAATTCAATTTTATATAGTTTATATACAGTACATTGACAAGAATATCATGAATCCCATTATTCTCATGATATTATAATGTTTTGATTAACTAAATTATTTGTATTCAGGCTTCTCTCATTTGGTTTGGATGGCTAACTAAAATAAAATTTTAAATGTTTTAAATATTTATTCTTCTAAATATTTACCATCAGTGTCAATGTTTTAAATATGGGGTTTAAGGATTTATTTATATATATATGAATGTTTTAAAATTAATATTTTTAAAAGTTACAAACTATTATGGGACACTATGAATAAAAAATATCTTACTGATTATTTTCATCTATGTCAATATCCTTCATTATTATTGATGGAGTTTGATTTACTTTAATAAAATCATCCATATTATATTGAAGGTTTTCTGATATGTTTTATTGTGGATGTATTTTTTATACCATTCATAGTTTAGGGATAATTTATTGACATTCCATATTCTAGTTTTAATACGAATGTTTAGATTATGTTTCACCCATTTCATATGTGGAATGGATTGGACTTATAATGTTATAGGTGGAGCCTGCTATAAAAACTGAAGGCATCTGTAGGTCTTATGAGACTAACTAGTGTCATGGAACATAGCGTTGAAAAAATAATTATTTGAAGTCAGGGCATGAGTCCTTGACTATGTGGTTATGATTTTTGGCATTATGAATTATATCATTATGAAATTAGCTACAGATATTACAAGTGAGTATCGACTAGTAGAATATCCATCTGAAAAATGAAATTGAATTATTTGATTTATCTTTGCAATAATATACTGATATTTATATTTAAATGTCTTGT
The DNA here is from genome assembly GCA_963277665.1 of Viscum album. Lineage (NCBI taxonomy): Eukaryota > Viridiplantae > Streptophyta > Magnoliopsida > Santalales > Viscaceae > Viscum > Viscum album. The sequence continues at coordinate 543,124 of CAUJRU010000254.1, forward strand.
GTTCATATCTTATACATTTCCTTAAATATTTATTCTTATTTAATATAGTCTCCACTATATTGTTATCCTTACAGAGCATCTAAGATCACCATTTCTATGTTTTATTTTTCCCAGGATGTAAAGAAGTATATTTTGATTAACCTACAAGAATAGGTTAAGGGATATGAGTGTGTTCAAATGGGACACATTGTTGTTGTTTTTCTATTTCAGTATGTAATTAAAATCTTATTTTTGTATCTAGTACATCCAAGGATACTAAAATAATCATTATTTTGAGACCTGATCTCTTCTGATCATGACAACGTTATGTAATAATGCACCGACTCTAGGTTACTATGGTCGGGGCATTACAGTTGGTATCAGAGAAACTTTATAAAAAACCTTGGAATCTATATTTAAAAAATTTCTAATTAATAAAGACTTCACAAATATAGACATTAAGGATTATTATAGAAGAAAATCAAAAAAATTGGTAATGTAAATATTAAGTGGGTTTTAAAGTAATACATCCTTTTCTAGATACGAGTAGGTAGAGGTGGCTCTGGAAAAGATGTACCTAATGGTAATACCATAAAACACCTCTTTGAGCTAGACTCTAATGGGATCTGGTGCCCAACAATGATGCTTGTTGAACTCTTGGTTACGACACTCCCATGGGATATTCTAAGGGTGATACACATTTTCTTTAAAAACTTATTTAAAGGATTTTAATATTAGATGAGAATAAATATACTTCGTAAATCCTAAGGAGTTCTAGATTCAATATACGGTGTTATGATATTCTCAAAAGGATTTTATGACTATTGTTACTCATAAAATGTTTTCTGGTTTTAGATAAAGGCTAGATTCCAAGGAAGTCAAAGTTATAGGGAACATGATGTACAAGTTGGGTATGATGGTGGAGATGAGAAAATTAAAGATAATGTGTTCATTCCGAAGCAAGATTAAAAAAATGATGTATAGTATTTACATTAACCAAATCCCAAAGTCAACAATGAAGATAAAGGAAGAGAATGATTAGAGCTGTAGTAGTGGAGACTATGGATAAAAAATAGCTCAATTACCAACATGCCAAAATTTTTGGAGGAGACACCCATGAAAGTATCTCAATAGAACAAAGAAATGATATATGTGTGGGGAAAAAGGAAATAAAATAAATAATTACTGATCAGAACTTAAAATAACAATGGAAGAAAATAAAAATTATCCTAAGAATCCATTTATAGTCATTTTCGGTAAGTATATGGGACTTGGGCATTACCCGATCCATTTCCCTATTATATAGGATAACCACAAGGTCAAGGAAAAAACGTTGTGGAAATAAATGGATGGAGAAATGTTTTAAAGTATTAATGTTCTTTGATTACGGGATTACATTTGAGGACTTTTCTCTTGTAAGTGTAACCTTGTAGTTTGTTTTGTGAAAATGATATTTGAGGATAAATTAACTTTTATGTTGTGGATAAAGTTATAAAGGACCATTTGGGTTTATATGATCCTTGAATTTGAGGCAATTACATGTAATTAATTTTTAGGATGAAAAATATGAGGTATGAGATAAGGTTTGGGGTTATCTTATGTTATAGTTATTTTCATAAATTTATCCCTTTTTGTAAATGTTATAAAATATAGTTTTTGAAAAAGGATCACACATAGACCATTTGACACCCATTGTGTCAAACAATGCTACGAGAATCAATCCCACAACCAATGTGTGACTGGCATTTTTCACCTATGACTGTACTACATGAAGACCCTAATTAGTGTGACTAATTTTTCTTAGTTAAAAGATATTATTGATCAATAATTAGTTTATTTGGGATAATATGTTTTATCAAATGAATATCATCAGTATAGGAAAATGATTTGGTGATTAAGTGATAAGTGTTATTTGGGAAGACATTTGATTTGTTGGGAGAACTATATGCCTAAAGAAAATAGAATACTCTGGGATTTCATTTGAGGGGTAAGGGTGGATTATTTTTATTTTGCAAAAATCTATGATTTTTATAGTGATTCTGGTTATTAATGTAAATGATAACCTATCATTGGGAATATGTGATTTGGTTTATTACACTTCTTTGTTAGGCTTTAAGAGTAGTTGATGTTATTTAGAGATAAATGTTAAAATTTAATAAGAAAGAATATGTGATTATATTCTTACGAATTATGGGTTTCAATCTTAGTTTGTATTATATTGAAGGATTTTATGGACAATTGTATTTGGAATGGTCTTTATGGACCATTAGGTATTATTTGTTTAACTTTGGATATTATGATTGATATTTATTTCTATAATGGATTATTCATTATAGAGATCATCTGATCTTGTACTAACCATTAGGTTTTGGATAATCTCTACAGAAAAGGTAAATATATAGTTCATACTTTTTGGATTATGTGATTCTCTAGATGTTGATTTTAGCAGTTCAGGTGTGACTAAGTCACCTTCAATACTCATCGTTCTAAGAAAAGAGGAGTTAGGGGTTGAAATTTATTAAAAGACGAAACAATACATAAAATGTAATTATATATCATTAGTTTCTTATTCAATCTCATAAATAAATTCATCATCTTTTTTAAATGTCACATAAATCAAAATATACGTTGTTCGTTTACTTTTCTTACTTGAAAACTAATGACCATTTAAACCATCACAGGTTAGTGGTTTTCTTTTTGCAAACATTCTCCGAACCATGTTTTCAATCACTCTCCATCTGAACATAACCCTTAGTTCTTCTTCCATATTCATGTTTTCCTACATGGAATCCTAGTATGGGTTATCTCGGGTGACCTTTGTTCTTATCTTTCATTCTTTTAAAGTGATAGTTTTATGAACTATTTTTATAATTTGGGCCATCTAATGATGTGCCCAAGACTAATTTTAAAATTTCATGGATGAAATTCCCAAAATGGGGGAAGAATGTAACAACCCATTATTTCATAGTAAGATATTTCCTATAATGTAATTCAATTGATAGCATTACACGCAGTACCGAGTTCGAGCACACCACGACTTACCAAACTAGTCATTCAAAAAATATATATGAATAATATTAACTGAATTTTGAATTTTATATACTCCATACAATTTTAACATATATATTTTGTGTTTCATATACATAATATAATAACAAAATCAATTTTTCATACAAAAGAGATATTTTTTCAAAAAATTTAATTTTACCGTCATTATTGGTGAACCGTTATTTATTCTAATATTTGACACTAGTATATATTCAATTGGACAAAAATAAACTTCTTCTTTAGAAGCAGAACATAAAAATTTTGTTTGGATATATTTTTGGTGCTTTTCGTATAACTTTCATATTTTGATGAATATTGAAAAATACTAAATTTTAATTGAAAAAAACTTTTTTAATCAAAATAATATAGTGTGAAATGATACATTTTAATCGTTTTGAAGAAAAAAATATAATATTTTTATCATTTAATCTAATGCTGGTCCTTTTATGTAATTTTACTTCTAAATTGGACAAAAACACAAATCATTATTTTGATTTTTTTTACTCATCAAAAACCTGTTTTCTAGTTTGGGCAATGAGGATATTTTTAATATTAATTAATACAACTTATATATTTTTTATTTTTCAATATAGACATCATTTTTTAATTTTGAATATAAAATTTATCTTTTGGTGATTTTTTCGTATTTTTCTAAAAACTATCAATTATTTGATAAATTGTGAAGAACAATGTTTTATTTATTAAGACTTTCTTTTTTATTTATTTAATTATTTATTTTACTTTTTTTATCCAAATAGATTCATAATACCAATATAATTTTAATTTAACTCATTGGATTTATTTTATAATAATATAAGACATATAAAAGTTTATTGAACTTTTTAACGACTTTTACCACCTTCTATGCACATTTGGAAAATTAAATAAATGTAATTTTACAACATTTTTGAATTGAATTTCAAAAATCTGAGAAACACATATGAAGTCAATAAGTAATATGTTTTTCAATGGGATGAAAATAATATTTTCTGTATATACCTTTTCAATTTTATTTTCCATAGCCAAAAATAAATAGGGTAATTAAAAGTAAAAAGGATATCATAATTATCTAACACATGTCCGAATTCTATTTTATTACTATATTTCATCCAAAATAATCTTTAGGAAAAAAGTATGATACTTTTGTTGCACAGGGATTAGATTAGGAGATTTGTTATTATTTTATTTTATGAATTGTTAAAAGTGATAAATTCAATGTTTAATAACTAATCCATTTTTTATATAGGGTTATACATAAGATAAATTCAATTATACAAATGAATTAGCAAGATCAAATGAATTCTGACATAATGTTATTTTATTTATAATTTTTAGGCATTAATTAATTAAATTTATTTATGACACAATGATGATGTAGTAATTACATTAATAATGAATGATTAAAATAATTGATATTATAAATATCCAAATAAATTTAAATTGATAATTTTGATTCATTAAAATTATTTTATAGATTAATATTACATGTTATGATTGATTTAATTTATTTAGTTCGAAGTAATCCAGTTTTTTTGACATTATAAAAAACCAAATACAAAATATTGTCAAAAATGAAATAAATGAGTGTTTAAAACAAATACTATATTATTAAACGTCATAATATTTATAAAACTATAAGGATTGAAAAAAGGACTCAAATAATGATAGATATGTCCTTAATGAACCACTTGGGATTCTTTTGGATTTTTATAGTATGTTTCTTAACCATTTATTATAATAATTCAAGAATACATGGTAAAAGATAAACTATTTAAATAAGAGTTAAATCTAAACAATAAGGTTGATATAGTGACCTAAACCTATATAAAAACTATTGGTTTAGAGGTTTTCAACCCATACCCACCTTATCCTTGAAATAAAACATTTTAAATCCATTACAAACCGAATATGATTGTACAATAATATAATATTTCAAGGTTTTTCTAAAGTATCATTCACCTCTCTTATAAATGGGTACTTACCATGGTCTCTAAATCACACATCCACAGCCATAGGGATTGGCCAAAACCTACTCTATTATCATCCCAATTACCCTCAATTCAACCTAGAGGCCTTACATTTATCATAAATCCATCCTATGGAGCCCTTTTGATCAAATCAAAAGGAAGCACCCAGAGAAGAGGTAATTAAATAATCACCTCTTTCAATGTTATTTTCATCTTCCAATTCATTTTTTGACATTTTTATACCATAATAATACCTCCAGTACCATATATACATTTATGTTATTATAACTCTGGTAAAACCACATTCATTATTATATCTGTCATATGAATGACAAAGTCACCATACGTGCGTACGTACGGCTTACCGTCTCCTTGTCGTGGTGTAGTTTGTTATTTAACACTTTATTATTTGTATGGATATAATAAGGAGTATAATTTTTGTAAATAATAAATATATAATGTTAATTATTCTTTATATATGACATACTATCCAATTACATATGATATCACCATCAATATAATTATATTTCCACTTGTGCGTACCTACGGATTACTGTCTCCCCGAATGCGAAGAGATTGATTATCCATTGTAACCATTCAAGAATAATATTAATTTTATGATTAAATTTTTTTTATGAAAATAATATCATAGTGGATATGATTCAAATACATCCAATCCCAAACTAAAATATCATATGCAATAAAACATATAAAAGAATGTGAATCAGTTAACACCCAAAACAATTATACTGTAGAAATATCATTATCAAATAAATATTAGAAGATCATATATGATATCATATTTATATATGTGGTTAATTTATAATATAGTAACAATTATTTAACCATTATATATTATCTTAACCTCCCCTATACTACGGAAAAATTACATGGTAATGGTATTTCATCTCACTTTAATTCTCATGAGATTCATGCGATATTTTCCACTATTTCCTTTTGTGTGGCGTATGTACTACCCATGAATTTACTAATAGTTTAATATAAATTAATTTATTGTTATTTACCTCTTCATTATTTGATCCTTCTTTCATGGAGTGTTTTCTTTATAAGTTACCAAATCCGTAAAGGATCTTCTAAATTGAATTTCAACTCATTGGGTTTTACATAAACTTCATAAATTATTTTAAACCATGATTATCTGTGAAATTGCAATATATTTATTTATGTAGTAATTTCCAATCCCCTTTATGTTGATATTATTTTGATACACGTAATCACTACATTGATAAATTCTCATGTCATTGATATGAAGTTCATAAGGGAAATATTAACTCAATTTCCATTCTTTGTGTTAATCATTCAAGTCATTGGTATTGTTTTTATATGAATATGGGTGAATGTAATCTGATTGAGTTACAGTGAATATCTAATCATATTTATTGTATTTATATTTTTCACACATAATTAGGTCATTGATTTATCCTTAACCTTTGTATATGGTATTTATAAAGGATTTCATCTCAATATACATTCCATTAAGACTTTTTTTTGTTATGCACCAATTCACTTTTATATAGTGTATATACTGTACTTTGACATTTTATATCTTGAATCCCTTTAGTCATAAGATATTATAATGTATTTATTACTTCCATTATTTGTATTCAATCATATATAATTTTTTAGGAACTCTAACTAAAATGGAATTTTAAATGTTTTAATGATTTATTATTCTACATATTTCTGATTAATGTAAATGTTTTAAAAATGGGTTTTAAAGAGTTATTTATATGAATATGAATGTATTAAAAATAATATTTCTTTTAAAGGTTTCAATGTGGTATGGAAAACAATGATTAAGAAATATATTTTAAATGATTTCAAGAAAAATAGTGGGACTTTTAAATGTTTTCATGAAAAATGGGATTTTTCTCTCAAATAGTTTTACAGATTATTTACATATAAGTCTATATCATTCATTATTATTGATTGATTTTGATTTATTATAATACAATGTTCCATATTTTATTTAATTTTATGTGATAATTTTTTACTGTGAATGTGTTATTTTTCTACCATTCATGGTTTATGGTCAATGTATTGGCATTTCATATACCAGTTTTAATAGCAATGTTTAGAATATGTTTCACCCATTTCTTATGAGGAATTAATTAGAAAAACTATGTGACGGGTTGGGCCTGTTATATCTCTACGATTCATTGGTAGGTCTCATGAGACAAACTAGTGTCTCGGACCAAGGCCTTGACAAAATCAGTATTTGGAGTCTTGGGACGAGGCCTTGACTATGTAGATATGATGTCCATCATTATGAAATTATCATTGATATTACATAGGATTATTCGACTGGTAGAATATCCATGTGAATAATTAAATGGAATTATTTGATTTATCATTCCCATAATATGATGATGTTTATGTTTAAAAGGCTTGTGATTTAGTCTAATATATTGCCTTAAATGATTATGCTCATTTATGATGTTCTTCACTATATTGTTATCCTTACTGAGTATCTGAGATCACCACTTTCTGTGTTTTATTTTTTCCAAGATGTGAATAAGTATATTGTGATTAACTTGCAGGAATAGGCTAAGGGATATGGATGTCCTCAAAGAGGACGCAATGTTGTTGTTTTTCCATTAAATGATGTATTGCAAAACATATATACGTATCTTGTATTTCCAAGGCTACTAAACTAATAGTTCTTTTTAGACTTGATATCATGTCATCAAGACAATTTTATGTAATAATCACCAACCCTAGGGTACTAGGGTTGGGGTGTTACAGTTTCTGTTAATGGATTTATCAGAAAAATTATATTATAAATATTAAAATACATTAAATTTTAGATAATTAACGTGATCAACAAATTTAATAGACGAATTCTATATTTTATTGACATTTGAAAATATTTGGTCCTATTATATCATCTAGTTGTGATATTTTTAAAAAGACAGGTAAGGAATGGTGTCAAAAATTGCATTAATGTTATTTTAAAATAAATATTATTTTATTAATTGATTTTAAATTCATAAAATCATAATATTCATAAAAAATATTTTGATAATGTTTAAATTTTCACCCTTTTTTATTTATGGTATTTTTTCATTATATTATTTCTATATTAACCTTTAATAGGTAAAAAACCACTTCTTTACTGTAAAAGTTTAAGGGGTAAAGTAATGGTTAAAGCCTAAAGATAAGGATTCAAAAAATTTAAAAAAAATTGCATACATTTGATTTTATTAATTTACATAAACCCATAAGAAAATTTAATTATAAAAAATTATTTTCAATCCATTTTTACTATAAAATTAATTTATAATAATTTAATATGTTTAAGAATCCCAAGAGTGCCCTACCCTCTCTTATAAAAGGAAACCTCTTCTTATCATCTCTTTACATGTAATAACATGTTTGTTTTAGAAAATATCCATACAAATACCATACTGTAATCCTTCCACATATTCTAGTTATATTATTTTTCTTATTAAACCACCCTTAGAAGTCCAAAGGTGTTAAGAAATGGAGATAATTAAATGAAAATTTATCTTTTTAATTAAGTTTTTATGTCTTCTTACTTCTTAAAAATACTTAAAATAGTTTTCGGAAAATACTTCATTAAATAGAATACATAAAATAATGTGATTTTATTATGTTAATATAGTCACCTAAATGCATCTCCATGTCAATAAAATCAGAAAATAAGTTAACATTCATCTGTATGGTATATTGCCGCCTAGCATACTGATTAGATTTTTTTTCCATCCCAATCTTTCAAGAATAATTATAATGATGGAATTGAATATTTTATATGATATTAGTGGAATATTTATAATTATTAAAATATAATATATTGTTAAACTTCTTACATTCCCATACATATAAAAATGATAATGTTGTTCATGTGTACGGGTGAGTTATCACCGCTGCGATGTGATGTTATTCGTTTTTCATCACCACTTCACATGGATGATATATATATAATTATATTAAATGAGTAATATAATATTGAATATATTATTATCATTATGTAATGAATAAATGATCCATAACTTCTATCAATAATGATAATTTAAAAAATACAACATTACTCATGCGAACGTACGTCTTACCATCTCTATGGTTGTAACACACAACAATTTTCATATAATTTATTATTGGGTGGATTTAAAATTATTTCTGGTGAAAAAATTGATAATTATGTCATTATTTTAATTCTGTAGATATTTTACTAATGACCAGTTTGACCTTTGACATCATACCAATTTCATTTCGGACTTAGGTGTAGAATATCATCAAAACTGAAGGTTCCGAGCGCAGCAGAAGCTCATGGGTGGATGTGCCCACTTTGATTTTTTTCATTAGTAATGATAAATCTAGGACCAATACGACGATAAATTCCAGTCTCCATGGATCGATTCACAGAAATAGACAAATAAGAAGAATTGTCCTCGAACCACAGAAGTGGATCCTCACAGGTTGATTATAATTAATTTAATTAATTGACAAGAAGTACCTTTTGGGTGTTCTATCTTCGTTGATATTATTGATCACATTCTGATGTGATTTTTCATTATATCATAGAAGCCATGGGTAGACTTCCTATAGCGGTGATCCAGACGTGTACCTCATATCTCTAGATGTCGCCAAGGGAGTCTCTAGGTGCTTGCATGGAGAAACCTTTTCCCATGTTGTCCTCCTTAGACCATCTTGATCCGATGGAAGAGGATCTCTCTTGGTCTTGGGAGCACTCTTGGAGGAAGAGGTTCTTTTGGCCATGGAATAATTCTCCAGAATTGTTGTCCACAATGATTCTCTTGTGGGAAAAGAGTTGGCGTTGTGAGGATATTTATAATCGGGTTTAAGGTTGTAGAGTTATGAAAATAAATAAATGTGTTAGGCATTTTATTTATATCATTGACTCTTATTGAAAACACCCATGTCGAATAAATAATTCCTTGACATGATTCCATGCATTATAATAAATATAATTTAATAAAACAATATTATATCCTCAAAATCTCGACAAGAAAACTACACGACCTGTAATCATTAATACACGGTGTGTACTTATTTTCCATAAAACTACACGGCATGTAATCATTAATACATGGAATGTAATTGTTTTTTCATTTCCTTTCCAAAATGAAAAATAAATGGCATGTAATCACTAATACACGATGTGTACTTATTTTCCATGAAAAACTACACGACATGTTATCATTAATACATGGAATGTATATCTTGTTTTTCATTTCCTTCTTCCTCCAACATTAAAATAATTTAGGCTTCCTTGAATAATTATTAAACAGCGTACGAGAATAATCTGTATTCTACATTAGATACTTGGATACACTTAGTGTGACCCTCTAGGCCTCTTTCTCGTTGGCATTAGGCAATCTTTCCTAAAGTCCAAGATTACTATCTAGCAACGGGTCATGGCACCCCAGAGAAATATTTTGACGCCAAATTGATGTGTCACCTCATACGAACAATTGCCGTGTAATTTAATCCATTTTTCTCAATATCTCATCAATCAGGTTTTGTGGTAGTGTCATAAACATATATTCTTGATCTTTCATTCTACGACTTCCAGAAATAATCGTGTTGTGTCACCATGGCCAAAGAATTTTTTCGACAATTCTATTTCAATCAAAGTGCTTGAGATATTGACTTCTATAAATATGGAATGGAAAAATACTTCCTCAACTTATCCATTAACAACATTTCATTCGTGATGCACCCAACAGAACCCTACTTCCCACTAACTATCCTCATGACAGTTTTCGTTAGTAAATATAAGTGCGTGAGTCATGACATCAGTTAATGATAATATTCCAGTAAAAGTACCATTACACGCACTTGCAGATAGAAATATTTGATTACACCAAAACATGCAGAATTAATACTGGAGGGTATGTTCTCATAATCTCCCATCGTGGATATTACCAAGTGCGAACTCCATGAGAGAGAGTCTGGTCTACTTATGAGTACTCTCACATAACGGTCTTAATAATATGTGTCATATCAGAGTATGTCATCCTATAACATAACATTATTTGAGAATATTTGTTATTGAATTCTACGGTTCTCATAATAGAGGGGATCTTCCATGACCTTATTAATGCAACAAATATTCTAGGACATTATTATATTATAGTCATGCAGAATAATGAACAATATATAATAAGTGAACATTCATGTAATCAATGTACCAAATAGTTGGTTCTCAGGACACCAACCCTAACAAACTCCCACTTGGAATAGAGCCAATTTCCTACGACATTGAGTCTGCTATTCCTCACATGATAATCTTGTTTCTGTTGAGTCAAGGCTTTAGTAAAGGGGTCCGTTACGTTGTCTTCTGTGGAAATACTGCTCACTACAACTTCACCTCTCTGAGAAAAATCCCTCATGAGATGATACTTCTGAAGTATGTGCATTTTTTCGCTGATGTGACCTTGGATCATTTTCAAGTTCCACTGCTACAGTATTATCACAATAAAGTGTGATAGTATCTTTACTGATAGGTATTACATCCAGCTCTTGGATTAAGCTTTACATCCATACTGCTTCTTTTGATGACTCAGAAGCTGCAATATACTTATACATTGCTGTAGAATCTGCGACGACACCTTACATTGAGCTATTCCAACTCATTGCACCTCCATTAAAACTAAAGATGTGCCCGTTCCATGACTTCATGTAATTTTGATCTTTCTAGAAACAAGAACATACATGTCTTGTGATGACTAGTTCCTCATCCCCTACATAAACTAGTAACACATCCTTAGTATGCCTCAGATACTTAAGGATAGTCTTTACTGCCATCCAGTGGTGGTCTCTTGGATCAGCTTGATATCAGCCTACCACACTTAATTCATAAGAAACGTCTAGCCTTGTACATAGTTTATCATAAATGATTGATCCAATTGTGGATGCCTAAAGGATCCTTTCCATTTTTTCTCTTTCCTAATGTGTCTGAGGACACATTTTCTTGGAAAGATTATTTCCATGTGACACTGGAAACAATCCCCTCTTGGACTTTTCCATACTTAATCTCTTCAATTTCTTATCAATGTATGTACTTTGACTCAGGCCCTAAATTCCCTTAAATCTATCATGATGGATCTTGATCCCAAGAATATAAACTAACTCGCCCAAGTCTTTCATAGAGAAGAATTTATCCAACCATTCCTTAACTGACTATAATATAGGTACTTCATTTCCAATTTGTAATATGTCCTAAACATATATTATTAGAAAGTAAACTTCACTTATACTAATCATTTTGTAGAAACAAGGTTCCAAATCGTTCTTAACAAAGACAAATTCTGTTATGGCTTCATCAAAATGAATATTCGATGACCTTGATGCTTGATTTAATCCATAAATGGATTTCTGCAACTTTCATTCCTTTTTTGGAATCCTTTGGAGTAACAAACCCTTCAGGTTGTGTCATGCTGACTTCTTCCTGGAGGTTCCCATTAAGGAATGCCATTTTGACATCCATTTTCCAAATTTCATAGTCATGGTAAGAGGCAATGGCCAATAGGATTCTAATAGATTTCATCATCACAACCCATGAAAAGATTTCATCATAGTCAATAACTTGACGCTGTCTAAAACCTTTTGCAACCAGTCGCGCCTTATAGGTTCTGAATTTCCCCTCCATGTCCAGTTTCTTCTTGAATACCCATTTCTTACCAATATGACTTACATCAACTAGAGGATCTACCAAAATCCAGAGTTGGTTTTGGTACACGGAATCCATTTCAGAATTCATGGCTTCTTGGAACTTGGTAGCATCTGTGCCTTTAACTGCATCCTTGTAGGTAAGAGGGTCATCATTGTCAACCAATAATGAGTTACCCTCCTTTGTGATAAGAAAACCAAATCGTTTTGGTTCTCTCACCTCTCTCATGATCCTACACAGTTCTTATATCTCTTGAATAGATTTTTCTTCCATGGGGCATTGTAGAATTTGTTCTTGTACCAACTCTAGTGTATCTTGATCCTCGACATCATCGAAGTCTATCTCGCTCCTACTATCTCTTTTGGAGATGTTCTCCCTCTCATGTAATATGGTTTTTCTTTCCACTATTACCTTTTTATCATTGGGGTTGAATAGGTAAAATCCAATTTTCCTTGGAATATCCTATAAAGATACAATTTGTGCCTTGGGGTGCAATCTTGTTACCTGCAGATGCCTTAACAAATGATTCGGTACCCCACACATGTAAATTCGATAACATGGCTTTGCGTCCACTCCATAACTTGTATGAAATACTATTTATCGATTTAGTTTGTACTCTGTTTAGTATGTGTGCTTCTATTTGTAATGCATATCCCTAAAATGATAATGGATGACTCTCATGACTCATCATTTATCTCACCATGTCCAACAGGGTTCAATTACTCCTTTCACTTATACCATTCCATTGAGGTGTGTAAGGAGGAGTGAGTTGAGATAGAATCCCAAACTCCCATAAGAAGTCAATGAAGTCCTAATTAAGATATTCTCCTCATCTGTATGGGAGGAGTTTTTTAATCTTCTTATCAAGCTGGTTCTCAATTTCATTCAAGTGTTCTTTGAATTGATCAAAAGAATTTTACTTATACCTCATTATGTAAATATATCCACATCTACTAAAATCATTAGTAAAAGTTATGAAGTACGAGAACCCACCCATTTCATCTACTAGAAATGGTCCACACACATTTCTGTGAACTAATTCTAGAATCTCTTTATCCCTTTTACCTTTCCCACTAAATGGGGCTTTGGTCATTTTGCCTTATAGACACGCATGTCATACACTAATTGGTTTCAGTTTGAAAGAATATGAATACCCATCTTGATGTAATTTTGACAAACGTTTCCCATTAACATGACCTAACCAGTGATTCCAAGTTTTTGTGTGGTATGAGTCATGTAAGTTAACCTTTTCATTGATTTCCATTACTTGGTTTGTTTTTTCTAACACATAAAGGCCGTTATATAAATGTGCCCTACCAAAACAAATGCTATTTTTATAAAACTAGAAACATTAATTTCCAAAAATGAAGATGAATACCTAAATATATAATATGGATACTGAAACAATGTTTTTGGTTATAGAGTGTACATAATAACATCCTTTTAAAACCAAGACCATCCGAGTAGGCAATGTGAGGTTGTAGTCCCCGACAGCTACATCAGCAAGTCTGGCCCCGTTGGATGCTCGTAGATCTACCTCCCCTCAATCAATCTTCCTGAATGTACATGGTTCCTGCATTTGGATACGTATGTGAGCACCACAAGCTATATCTACTAACCAATTTTTAGAAACAGATATATTGAATTCGATGAAAAACGCACCTAAAGGTTCCCCTTGCTTCCTTGGCTGGGTGCAGTTTTTCTTCCAGTGGCCCTTCTTGCCACATGCGAAAAAAACAGCATCCTATTCCCTTACCTCCACATTGATCTTCAATTTTCTTGGAAGTCCTTGAAGAAGCATTGGTATTATAGATCTTAACCTTACCTTTCATTTTATTCACCATAAGGTCAGAAGGTTTTTCATGCTTCATATCATTTTCCACTTGACGTATAAAGATAAGAAGATATGATAAGGACTTATTAATGTTGTTCATGTTAATATCTACAACAAAGACAGAGAAGCTCTGGGGGAGTGATACAAGAATGAGATCGTTACCCAGTTCCTCGGAGAGATTAAACCCAATAACCTCCAAGAGCTCAATGTAGCCAATGAGGTTTACTATATGAGGCCCAGTTGGGGAACCCTCTCCAAGAATGCTCTAAAATAGAGCCTTGTAGATCTCAATCCCTTCCTATCTTTCTATCTCCTAGTATAGACGACAGAGGTAAATGAGCATGATATAGGGATTCCTGCCCTCGTGTGACATCATGAGATAACTTGACATTGATGATAGCATCAAACATTGAATGTCATGTGAATCACTCAAATGTTGATCATAGACTAGGAAATCTCCATCACTCTCCCCTTGGGCAGGATAATAAGGAAGTGAGGAATCCAATACTTAATACTTTCGTTCATGGAGTTGGATAACCCGATGGTGCCTAAACCATTCCTGAAAGTTTCTGTCATTGAGGATATTGTCTTTATCTAGAATTGATCACAGAGAAAAGGTGGTTGATGAGTTTATCATATTGATTCTACAAATTAAAAAATCATATTTATCATTACATTATTGATTACATTTTATGAGAAATAATAAATTTTATGAAGTCTCCCACTCTTTTATCAATTCCAAATGGCCCTCACCATTGAACTGACATTCTAGTGGAAAGGATCCATATTCGCCTTCACATAACCCCTACAAGGGTTGGTCAAGCTATTTGAAAGTCTTTAGGTAGGCAGGTCTTTTCCAACTATGAGCTTACTGTTCCTTGATCTGTTGAGTGGAATCCCCAATCTTGAAATCCTAACTTGGATTTCCTCAACACTTGCATCCATGTTTCAACAAGTCTAGCAACGGTCACTCCACTATATGTAATATTTTTATCTCAACCCAAAACATTCATAAGAGCTTATTTTATAAAAGTATGTTTCCCAACAAGGGTTGGTCAAACACATAGTTTTATTGAGTATTTCCCTTAATCAAGAAATAGAAGGCTTGGTCTGACATAATATGGTTTTTGAGGGATTTTATTCATTATGCATAGTTATGAATTATTAAATTCTTGTTAATATTATGTGATTCTTTATTAAGTGATTAACCATGTTCTGATAATGATTATGCATAGTATGATTTTTATTTTATTCCATATTTTCATGATTTTTTATTTCATTAATTATGTGATCATGACAAAACATACAGAATAAATAAACCATTCAATCAAACAGAAAAAAATAAGATGGTATGATCATGAGATTATATTGGTTAGCTTATGTAGCGGTTTTGATATGATAACCTATCCTAGGGAAAAACACCATGAACTGATGGTTCGTGTTTTTTATCTCCCACCTATCCACCTTTGCATCATCTTGGGTTGGTTTCACCTCAGCTTCGGATTTTGAATCATCTCCTCTGGCTTGGAAGATCTTCTATTACATGGGGTTTACATTAAAGAAATAATCGGCATAGAGGGCCCACATTTTATTGGAAGAAGGCTCATAGGCCAACAAATTTATATTAAACAAATTTAAATGAAACCGGTAACAGATACAAAGGGTCTTTGGTCTAGCTCATGATCATCCATAGCATGCAAAGGCATTTACACATATTTAGAATTAAAATTATTTTAATAATTCTATTATTTAAGATAATTTGTGCCTGAATTCAATTAATTATGATATTATAATTCATCATTTCTTTATCATAAATTCCTTTATGAATTTACTTGAGATTCTTCCCATCCATATTATTTGTACAAGTCTTTGTACTTTTAGAGGAAACCTGGTGAAATTCCATTTCTAGAATGTACATGGCGCGTAGTTTATATTTACCACTGTGTATTTATTTTCACCCTTTATCCAAAGTACACTCTAGGGGATTTGGCATGTTTTCAATAAATTGGAATTTTTGGAATACACGACATGCAGATTAATCCAAAACATGGTGTACTTTTTATGAAGTTACCGGCCTAGCAATCCCATGTACGTTGAACACATATTTTCTTTGTACAAGGTTTCACCTTGAACAGATCAGTATACATGGCGTGTTGATTCAACATGCACACCGTGTATTCCTGTTCCCAAGAACCGTACATTTCTGGTCAACATGGGGTAATAAATACATAGGTTTACTCAATTCACATGGTGTGGTTTGGCAGACCAATACCGGTTCGTTGAACATAAGTACACAGCCTGTAGTTTTCGCTACACAATGTGTATTCTTGTGTTGTACGGAAAAAAAGAGTGTCTCCACTAGATGAGATCCTTGTTTATAGTTTAATCAAAATTAAAATATAAATGTTCATTTCTGTGATGAGAATCGTGAAACGAAGGAGGAAGAACAGATCTCGTTAATTCAGTTTTATATTATGATATATCTTGAACTGAATGAAATATAAATGCATAAATTATCAATGAAAAATAATAACTATAATCAATGATGTAACCTCCCTCTGATACCATTTGAGGGTTTTGGGCACAGCGGATGCTCGTGAGTGGATGTGCCCACTTGGATTTTTGTCATTAGCAATGATAAATCCGGGATTAATGCAGCGATAAATGCCAGTCTCCACGGATCGATTCACTGAAATAGACATAGAAGAAGAAACGTCCTTGAACCACAAAAGTAGATCATCACAGGTCGATTATAATTAATATAATTAATTGGAAAGAATTATCTTTTGGGTGTTCTTTCTTCTTTTATATTCTTGATCACATTCCGATGTGATTCGTCGTTGCGTTGAAAAAGCCAAGTGTAAACTTCCTCTAGAGATGATCCACATGTGCACCTCACATCTCTATAAGTTTCCAAAGGATTCTCTGGGTTTTTAGGATGGAGAAACATTTTATTACGTTGTCCGGATTAGATCGTCTTGATCCAATGGAAGAGGATCTGTCTCGGTCTTCAGAGTGTTCTTGGTGTAAGAGGTTCTTTATGCCTTGAAATAATTGTCCATAATTGTTGTGCACAATGTTTCTCTTATGGGAAAAGAGTTGGGGTTGTAGGGATATTTACAATCTGGTTTATGGTTGTAGATTTTTTACTGTAAATAAACACATTACGCGTTTTATTTTTTTCATTGACTCTTATTGAAAACCCCCTGTCGAATAATTAATTCCTTGACATGCACCCATGCCGATTATAATAAATATCATTTAATAAAACAATATTATAACCTCAAAATCCCAACTAGAAA
The DNA here is from genome assembly GCA_963277665.1 of Viscum album. NCBI lineage: Eukaryota > Viridiplantae > Streptophyta > Magnoliopsida > Santalales > Viscaceae > Viscum > Viscum album. Next base: position 560,932 of record CAUJRU010000254.1, read on the forward strand.
ACTACATGGCATTTATTCATTAATACAAGGTATGTACATGTTTTCCATAAAACTACACGACGTATAATCATTAATACAGGATGTGTACTTGTTTTTAATTTCTTTTCTAAACTAAAAACTACACGATGTATAATCATTAATAAACAACGTGTAATTGTTTTCCATGAAAAACTACATGGAGTGTAATCCTTAATAAACGACATGTACATCTTGTTTTTCATTTCATTCTTCCTATATCATTAAAATGATTCAGTCTTCCTTGAATAATTATTAATCCATGAATGGGAATAATCTTTATTCTACTTGAGATACTTGGATAAACTTAGTGTGTGACCCTCTAGACCTCTTTCTCGTTGGAATTAGGTAGGCTTGTCTAAAGTCCTAGATTACTGTCCAGAAACGGGTTAAGGCACCCAAGAGAAAGAAGTTGATTCCACATTGACATGTCACCTCATACTAATGCTTACCATGTAATTTAATCTCATTGTCCCAATATCTCATCAAGAAGGTTTCATGGCAGTGTCATAAACCTATATTCTTGATCTATCATTCATTGAATTCTAGAAACAAACTCATCATATCACCATGTCATCGGAATTTGTTCAATAGTTCTATTTCAATCAAAGGGCCCAAGATATCTACTTCCATAAATATGGAAGGGACAAATCCTTCCTCGACTTATCCATTACCAACATGTCATTCGTGACGCACCCAAAGTACCCTACTCCCCGCCAAATCTCTTTATGATGGTCTTAGTTAGAAAATATAAGTGTGTGAGTCATGACATGAGTTAATGATAATTTTATAGTCTAAGGACCATTACACATGCTTGCAGATATAAATATCCAATGACACAAAAACATGTGGAATTACTACTGGTGGGTCTGTTCTCATAATCTCCCTTCATGGATATTACCAAGTGTGAACTCCATGAGAGAGAGTATCATCTTCTTACGAGTACTCGCACATAACAGTCTGTATACTATGTGTCCTATCATAGTATGTCATCCAACCACAAAACATTATTTGAGAATATTTGTTATCACATTACATGGTTCTCATCATAGCAGGTATCTTCCATGACCTTATTAATGCAACATAGATTCCAGGACATTATTATATTATAGTCATGCAGAACAATGATAAATATATAATAATTGAACATTCATGTAATTAAAGTACAAAAAAATTGGTTCTCAGGTCACCAACCCTAAAAAACTCCCACGTGGACTAGAGACAACTGCCTATGACTTTTAGTCTGCTAGACCTCACATCATGATCATGTTTCTACAGAGTCAAGGCTTTAGTCAAGGGGTCTTCTGCGTTGTCTTCGGTGGAAATACTTCTTACATAAACATCATCTCTTTGAAAAAAATCCCTCAAGAGTTGATACTTCTGAACTATGTTCTTTGTCTGCGAATGTGACCTTGGTTCTTTTTCAAGTTCCACTGATGCAATATTATCACAATAGAGAGTGATACGATCATTACTGCTAGGTATTACATCTATCTCTTGACTGAAGCTTCGCATCCATACTGCTTCATTAGCTACCTCAGATGCTGCGATATACTCCGACTCTACTGTAGAATTTTCAACCACACCTTGCTTTGACCTCGTCCAACTCATTGCAACTCTATTCAAACTGAAGATGTACACAGTCTGCGACTTCAAATACAACTGACACAAATAGATCTAATTAATTAATTAACATAACATTATAATTAGTTATATAAAATTTACAATAATGAATGAAACTGTTATCTAAAAAAAACATTATTAACATAATTTTATTATTCTAGATGATAAATATTATACGTGATGATTCAGACTCAAGGTAAGGGACTTCATCTCAATTTTATTATGTTGAGGCATATTTTGATAGTATGCACCTCTATTGTTTTTATAGGTGTATATAACTCTCCATTAACAAAAATATAATTTATTTATGTATTCCCATGATATATACTGTTTTTTTCTATTTTACACATTCATGTCCCATATGATTCAACTGATTTTAAATTGGAATTCTTTACCCAATTTCCATTCTTTCGATGAAACTTATAGTTTTTGATTATGTCATTAAATTATTAAGTGTGAAAGGACATTTTAATATCATTTATTTTTTTACAATTTTAATTTATATATTTATTGTTTTTTAAATTTAATATATTCATTTTATAAATGATCAGTATAATAATATTATATTTGAAAGGGACTCTTAAAGAAAACATCGTTTTAAGTGTTAAATATTTAGTCATCTAATTATTTATATTTCATTTCAATTTATTAAATGTGATTATTATGAATGTATCAATACATACATGAATATTTGAAAATGGTAATGTTTGAATTTCCAGGGAATTTTTTAAAAAATGAAAGTGTTTTAGATTTCTTGTCATGGAAATTCTTTTAAAAGATCACTTTTAATGTCACTCTTTCAACTATTTTTTAAAAAGACTGAAAGAATGATTTCTAACATATTAAACATGAAAAAAAATTATATTCTATGTAAATTTAATGTCAGAATGTTATTTTAAATTTTTATACTTTTATATTTCTCTAAAATGTTTTTAAATTATGAGTGTTCAGCTTTTTAAAATTCAAAATAGATTTCCAAAATGGGAAATTTGTTTTTTCAGGATTGTTTATTTTAGGAATGATTTATGTGTTATTTTTATATTATGGTAATTGGGAATTACTAATGAGGATAGTTTTCTCAATGATAAAAATAAGGAGGGTACATCCATTATAGCTCTTCAATGCATTGTCCAAAGGGATAAAGTTAACAGGTGTGGATTCTACTAAGAGAATAATGGATTATATTGTAGTGGTTATTCCCAATGTAACCATGAAGGTTACTACCTATGTAATAATGTGATCTATATAAAATTTTGCTATTATTTTAATATTTTTTTACAAGTCACCTTTATGATTTATTTTTGTTATGGATTTTATAGAAAACACATGTTTTCATACGATAAGAGAAAGAGTTTATGTTTTATGGGAGAATTGTATAACATTGTGAACATATTTTAATTGGTTTATTAGTATACATGTAATAATGGTTTCTATGTTTATTCTATGTCCCATGATGATTTTTTTTATAATACCACATTTATAATATGTTTTTCGGAAGATATTGAGGATTAAGGACAAGGATGAGATCAAGATAAATTTTTTAAAGATATTCCATAAAATAAAAATATTATTTTAAAGGGTTTCCTTTTGTGAGAACAATAGGATTATGACTATACGTATCCTATTGTAATGTATTGGGTCAGTTTGTAAGTGTTATTACTAATTCAAAAATACTCGATCGTTAAATTTGAATTCATGTTAAAAACACTTGAATATGAGATGTTTAAGGCTGAGTCCTTATAATAGTAGAATATATAATAATTTTTAGGTATCTAGTACTCTAACTTAGTATTGAGAATACATATTTTTATCCTTTTTAACAAGAATTATATATAGGATGTGATATAATTAGATAATTATTATGGATGGTTTAATTTTATAAATATGAAGAAAATCATCTTTAAAATTCACTGATTGAAATTTACACCATTTTTAATAATCTGATAATTATTATTCTTAGGAAATGTGAATCACCTAAAAATAAATAAATTTCATTTTTATTATTTCTAAATAGTATATTATAGTCAGTCTACATATCCTAAAGGAAACTTTTTGAACATTTAATATTGATTATTTATTTAATAGAAAATTATAACATCTACATATAAATAAAGAATAATATAATTTTTAAAAAATTAAAATAAATATCTCTTATTTTTATTTAACTCAAATAACATGTGATGTAATATTGTCGATCAATAAAAACATAATATATATTAATCCTTCAAATAGGAATAATATTTATTATACTTTACTATTGAAATCATTGAATGTTTTCTTGATTATTGATACTGATAATGTGTAACCATCAAGTGATCTTTCACATTGGTAATATGAAAATACCCCTAATGTACTAGAGAAATGGATAGAAATATTCTAATCTAGAGATAAGAAAATATCATAATGAAATATACTTCCATTGAATGCTTAATGTGTAATATATTTAGTTTAGACTGATATCTATATTTAAACTAGATAAAAAGTGGTGCGATCAACCTATGTTCTGGATGTCTCTCTCATTAAATTTACAGAAATAAACATTTATATTGTTCAAAATTACCATGGATTTATTAGGGAAATTATTTTACCATCAATTGACAAGAGTTATAAACATCGATCATTGGAAGAATATGGAATATCCAATTTATCATTACCAATTTATATAATATCACTTATGACTTAACTAACATATCATACATCACCATGCCAATATGTCATCATGTTTTTCATCACAAAATAAAATTATGTGACTCATGACATTCATTAATAAAAAATTTAAATTTGATGGGCCAATATCAATATTACTAGACAAAAACATCCACTGACATAGAAATAGTGGATCTATAGCATGGGAATAAATTTTCAAAAGCTCCTTTTTGGAATACTCAATCCGCATCAAAATTATATTCATGATAAAGAACATGGTATTCAGAATTTCTATTCTTGAATAAAAAATATATCATTATGGAAGGGAACTATGATGTACATTTTACATTATAGTTATGTTCTAGACACTATCACAAACATTTTCATGAATAGATTCAATAATTATATTATAATAAATATTATTTATATTCAAAAATAATAGATAAAAATATAAATCATGTATATAAAATATGGTTCTAGGGAACCAACTCTAATAGTGGCCATTACAAATCATATTTTCTATCAATTACTACTACTTATGGTGTTATTATATTAACCATATCAATAATATATTTTGTACATAATATATATTATTTTCCCTAAAAATAGTCCCATAAAAATGAAATTTTTAGAAATACTACATTGTATGGTATAAAAAATTTTATAATTATTTATTTAACTATAAAAAACGAACTTTTATTAATTACATAATATGTATAATGACAAAAATATTTAAATTTACATATAATTTATAATTTATAAAAATATATTTTTACCCTCAAATTCAATGCTTACATCTTAACATTTATATAATTTTGAATCATTTAATGTTGTTCTATGTTTTATGGGAAGAAAGCTATTGAAATCACTAGGTTGTAAATTAGAATATATTATACATTTTTTGGGGATGTTCTATTGTACATTCTAAAAAACTTCCATTCCTAGAAGTTTTATTTTTACTCACTCGTATATGGTTTGTATGGTGGGTAATAAATATTAATAACTAAAGATAATTTTTAAATGAGGGTTTCATCATTAATAGATACATAAAATAGGAAACACCTATTATCCATTCATCATTTTAATAGATTTATTCATTCTTCCTGAGTAACCAATTTCTATATGCCATATATTTCAACACCTGATGTATAATAAAATTCAATGGAGATAATCATCTATTTTTTTCTTCAAAAACAATTATAAGAAAAAATTACTTCCTATATTAATTATAATTTTATCACCTTAATGCCTTGGGATCCACCCATACATTCATTGATTATATTAGGAATTAAAGTAACTTCATGTTTTAATCCTTGTTTGTGATAGTTAATTCAACAAAAACATATGAATTCTCACCCATTATATTATTTTTTTGGGTTCATTGTATATCCATCCAGAACATTGTCTATGGAATCCATTTTTTATTTTGGGACCATTAGGCTTTCTAACTAACTAAAAATGGATTTAGTAACTTGTGTTTAACTGTTAATACCCGAATATAATTTTTGTAGGATGAAAATGTAAATATTAAAATTTTATTTTCATTGAAAATATTATATCAGATTTCAGTGAAACCAAAATAAATTATTCTTTAATCATAAATTATCTTTGATGGGATCTATATTATTCCTCAAAAGTGATACATGACATAATAAATCATTAATAATGTATTGTCAAGAAAATTTGGTTTTCCAATTCACAATGCCCAATATTATATTGTTTGTTGTATTTTTGTAGGCACACTCAACATTCAGTAATGTTAGTACTTTTTTACAAGTAATTTAGTTTTATATTGTGTAATTAACCCATGGTTTATATATACTGTTGACTCATCCACATCTAACTACCCCAACTATGATGTTATTTTATAAGGTAACCAGAAAATACACAATTTAAAAATTCTCTAGGATGTAATCTTATAGTTAGACATAACATATAAGATAATACCTATGGTTTTAATGAATTTTAACTTTCATGAATCACAAAAATATTAAATATTTCCTCCACTAAATTATAGGGTTATCTAAACCATAAATATATATTGATCAATAACTTTTCAATCCATAAATTATCCCCAACTAACATTCTAACATATAATGTTATCTAAAAATTGTTCTGATACGAAATCCCATTCCTCTATAAAAGTTTGGGATATGGTGTTGAGTATACATAAATTTTTTTAATGTTTTACTGAAATTATATTCCCTAACATAAATATCAAATAATTAAATAATATAAAATAATTATTACGTTTTATATTTACCCAATACATTTTTTAGGCTAGGTTTTTGGAGGATTTTGAAAAATAATAAATATTAAATGACACTATATTTATCATATATTGGGGTTTCATTCACTATATTTGATATAATTTAATACATAATATATCGTCTACATTGAAACCTTGTTCTCCACAAAAAATATTGTTTATACATATTATGTGTAATAAATTTCATCATAACCAGGTGAAATAAAAACATAATAAGGGGTGAGGTTAAACAATTGATAAAGGTTAGAAAAACTAATAATGATCATTGATAACAAGTTATTATAATATAACCATAAATTGTATTATATGAATAAATAATTAACAATATTATCATAATATAATGAAAGAAAATTATTAAAATATTCATAGATAATAATGGAAATAAGAATACTACGTGGATAACAATAACTGATTCCATAGTGAGGAATCTCATAATGGTAGATAGATAAATATTTTTCCTGATCCATGAAAAAATTATCTTATACATCATGATCTTATTTTCATGGAACTATGTTTATGAAATATGTTTTCTCATTGGATAGAAAAAACAAAAATACAGATGATAATGTTTTTCAAAAGAGGGGTGAAAATTAAATTATCGTCTACTATGGACCCATAACATAAAACAATTTCAAATTAATTCAACATATGACGTAATGAAAAACACTATAACACACAACAAACATTCCTTAGTAATAAATAATCATTAATATTAAATTTAACATGTATGTTGATTTACAAATTCCTCCAAAAGAATAAATTGAATAAAATTTTATATAATAATCATTAATGTAAACACCGTATGGAGTAATGTCATATGGTTAAGAAAATAATTTATCCATATAATTAATTCATTCAAATATGGATGAAGTTATTTCAATAAATTCAATGACAATTCAGTGTTCAAAGGGGAAAGACATTAGAAGGAAAATAAATCCTATAACAAGTGATGTCTTTTAAATATAATATGACTATAGAGGGATAACATGATTTTGATATATTATAAAATTAACGATATTAATTATACATTATGGAAATATAGATATTAATTAACAATATATGGAAATGATTTTTTGAAATGCGATACATATCTCATTTAATTGAAGTGAGACATTAAACCCTTATGACATGACTATCACCTTAATCTATACCCTTTAAGGTAAAATATCAGGAAACCAGTCATTGAATACCATTAAAAATAAATATATATACTATCTAAAAATTATAAATTACATACACCATATAAACATAAAATTAACTATTACATAACCTCCTTCCATATAAATAAAAATGAAAACTATAAAACCACATCCATATAATATATTTTTTTGTGGAAATAATCATTTGAAAATATTATTTTATATAATATTCATAAGATCTAATAAATTAAGGTAAATATTAATTATAATTTATTAATCTGTTATAATAGTTAATATTTGTAATAATTTTTTTCAATAAGAATGATATAAAAATAAAGATTATGATTTAGTTATCAAAATACCTTACCATGATTTCTGAATTTTACTACAGCGCTTGAATATATTATATAACAAAAATATTTATATTAATATCCAATTTAATAAACATTTTCGTATATATAATGATTATGAACCATAATTTATGAATATTATCTACATAAATTTTACTCAAATGTCATCTATTATCAATATTATGTGTGGTTAATCAATATTGATTCGAACATGTTTCCATAAAAATATGTTTTTATTCATTACAACCCCTTGATTAATCATTAAAAAATAATAAAATTTATTAGATATAATGTTTTATAATAATTTATAATTTCATGATTTTAAAATATGACATTTTAGGTTACTGTACAATTATATGAAAATGATATTCAGAATTAATTAGTGATATTTTTTCAAATGGATGTGGGTATACTAATTAATGAGTTTAAAATTAATGAAAGCCTTTGTGATTAAAAATAATAATAATTTATTTAATTCTATATTTTATAAATTGTAATTGTTTTTATAGTTTAATTAATTAATTTATTTTATAGAATATTTTATGTTTGAAGCTAGACTGACCAAAACAAGAGCATAAAAATATTAATGGACTATTTTTTTATAAGATTGGTATTTTTTGAATAATAAAATTATAATAGATTCATAATTAAAATATTTAAATATTTTATACATTTGAATAATTTTTTGATGAAAAATTAATAAAAATGAGAAACTGGATGTAAAATGAGAGAAAATACTTCTTGGTGGGGGTAGTTTTCCCAATATATGGTTAACGTTTACATTTCTAAAAGAATGATATAGAAATATGTTTGCTTAAAATTTACCTCATTAAAATCATAATTATGTAATATTTTTAACAATTATTTTATAATTTTTAACATATAATGAATACTGATAGGTGGTGGTGAATAATGGAAGTTGTCTCTTCATTGAGGAGGTAGTCTTCGTAAGACCTTATAGTTGGATTAATTTAACTTAATAAAATATGGAAAAGGTAATAAGTATACGAAAAAAGAATAAAAAAATTCTAATAGAAAATATACAGATTTCATTAGATTTTTATTTCATTTTAATATATTAAAATTAAATAATAAAGGGAAAAGTTATCAGTAAAATTCTACTCATGTTGAGGAAAATTTATTTCCCCCATACAAATACTTTTTAATTGATGTATTAGAAAAATAAATTTTTACTAAATACTAATGAAAAATGAATTGGAATTTAGTGTTCAAAAATAGTGTGTAGCTTTAGATGACTAAATGTTTGGGTAGTTGTATTCAAATGGTTATGAGGGGCACATTTAATAATTTTTTAGAATGTCATTTTTTAAAAACTAACTGCATAATATAAATAGATCACATGTATCACAAGTATTGAATACTCCAAAAAGGATAAAATGTATTGGGGGCATCAAGTATCCTTAAACTATTCATTTTCAAAAGGATTTGAATTTTTTTATTCATTTAGTCTAAAAACACTAATATGTCTTTTTCTTCTTTATAATGCTATATAATTATTTCCGAAGATGTTTAATTTTAAGGAATAAAAGTATAATGGAGCTTATTTAATAATGTCAGCCTAATGGATCCAAATATTAAATTTAATTTATCATATATTGTTTGAATGTGTAAGGAAATACTTGTTTAAAAAATTGCATGTAATATTTATAAGTAAATTTTGGATAAATTGTATTTTTTAATCAAAAAATTTTATGTGTATGGTACAATTATAATTTTATTTTATTTCATTGATAGAAATTTTTTTATAGTAATAAATGTAATATTATTCAAGAATTTAATGATATTAAATATCATATTTTATAAATATAATATTTGATTAAATGAATATACTAAAAAATATTTAAATGGAACATTTCACTTATATACTAAAATGATAATAATATATTTTATAAATTATTTTTAGTAAATAAATTTTAACATTATTACATAGTAAATACATATTTGAAAAATTAATAGTTTTTAGACAGTTTTTTTATGATTATAATGTCTTGATATTTAATTTTTTTTGAAAAACAAATTATTCACTCTTCATCTAAAAAATCAATTTTTTAGTAATATCACAAAAAAAACTTTAAAATATAATATTTATAAGAAGATTATATTTATATGTTTATTTACAATGTTTTATTTATAAAATTTTATAATTTAACATATTTTTTGAAAAAGAAAAAATACAATGAAAAATGATTACAATGTAAAATATAGTTGAAAAAAACATTACCTACTCATATATGTATTTCATATCATTTACTAAAAATAAATTTGTTACCATATTATTCATTCCAAAGAATACATTATTCAAAATTTATGTACTTTCACTCATAATTATACATTTATAATGATATTATTTAAAATATTAATATTAAGGCATAAATCGTTCTTATTAGTTGATTGTTCCTAACTATTTAATTTTTAATAACATATTATCATTAATAATGAAAATAATTTTTATGTCAATTTTTATTTAATAATATATATTTTTTATTTTTACTCACCCTTACTATTTTTATATCCTAAATATTTTATAAAATTTTATGATTTATTTTGGGTTTCTGATTTATTTATGGATATTTATTGAATAGATTTAGTTTTAAATAATTGTAAATAATTTAAATTATTTCGGTGTTACATAAACAACTAGATATCCCATTGAAATTTTATTAATATTATTTAGTACGGATTTTTGTTTTTTATTTACATGTCATTGGAAGGATTATGTAAAACAATATTCATTGAATGGAGGATATAAATTATTGAATGAATACATTTTACTAGATATATATATACACATATCTAAATTTATTTTATTATAAATAATAGTTGGAATTTATGGTGGGTGTTATGGAAAATGAAATCACAAATTTTATAAATATACCTCACCCACTGTTGGATTAATAAAATAAAATTCTAATTATGTTTTCTTGTGGAATCATAGTGATGAAAAATCTCTATCAAATAATCATTTAACAATGGAAGATGTTATTAAGAATTTAACAAGTTATTTGTGTTGGTTTTGACAACATACAATAACTGCAAAGGAATGAATAATGATATGAATGTTTTAATTAACCAGGATATTTTTATATTTTATTTTACATATTATTTATATTAATAGTTTAGCAATCTAAAGTAATTTATTCAATATATGTGATTTTTAATCATGATAAAATATTCCTAATCCTACATGTTATTTTTATTCATAGAAAATACATTCAATATAATTTACTCTCATGTATTTTGAATAGTTAATATATAGTTAAATAAGTTATTCATATTGAATTATGAATAAAATTCTATAAATATCTTTTTTAATAAAATGTGGAAAACATTAATGAAAATGGATTATTTTTTTATAAAATAATATATTGAATTTATAATTTTAATTAATTTTACATTTTAAAATTAAATATATTTATATAACAAACAATTATTTTACTAATTTACAAGGATGTTTTTATTAATAAAATATTAAAAATTTTATGTAATTAATAAATTGATGAATCTTATATGTGTTTTAGGAATTTAATTTTCATATTTTTCATTCATTATTTTAAACAAAAAAAATTAACAGTGATGAAGAATATTAAGAAAAACTTATCAATGAAATTTTTTTATTTAATGATTCGAATTATTTAATTGTTCTCATTTCCTCAGTATATTTTTAGTATAAATATAATTTTTTTGCACTAACACCCAACTTACATCAGACCAAGGTGGTTTTCGGTGGGTAATATTAAGTTATTTTTCTCTACTACAAAATGAATGATGAATAGAAATTCTTTCTAACTCAAAAATAGCCAACCACCCTCAAATTTCTCAATCTCAATACATTTTATTAACAATTGGATTATCCAAAAAATTAAAACCAACTTCACCAAAGACTAACTTTTTATACTAATTCATGAATTATGTATATATTTTCACATTATATATTATTTTCTATATGAGTGAATCATTATCAAACATATGAATTACTATGGAATATTTTATAATTTGAAAAAAAAATCATTAATCCTTATATCATCAATATTTCCAAAAAAGTATTTATCTCTTATTGTGATATTCAGTTTAGCCCAAAATTTTTTGAAGACTATATATAATTTGTTGCACCAAAATTGAAACCACTGAGTCTGAGCCAGAGGGTCACCAAACCACAATCACATATCCTCATATGCAAGAAGATAATGAATAGCTATGGGGGTTTGATTCCACGATAGGTAGACTATTCCATCTATATAGAGTCTTACGATTGATAATTATAACAAACAAAATAATATATATATATAATAAACATGAGGAACAAAATAAAGTTATGTAGTTCATGCCATATAATTAAACATCTCCCTATTGGAATGCCAATAATTTTTACAAATCTCATTTAGATAAATAAATACCAAAGTCTCATTCTAGTGTATTTCTATGTCCACCCCCACCACCCTTCTCCACAGCTCAACAGTTCACCATAATGAAATTTAACTTTCCTGAATATCTCAAGAAATCTATATGTGTACCGCAATTCCTTATTATGGTTTGTGTATAAGACTCAGTGTGAAACCATTAATTCATACTTAAAATTAAATTATATATTATTATAGAGTATACTACAATAATAATCATTGAGAAACTATAATTAAAATATAATCCAAAATTGATATGTCATTATCTAGCCAAGCCGCCACAATACCCAGGGCATACCTACATCGGCTCTATGACATAATATAATGGAATAGGTTTGTAGTAACAAAACCAACCCATGTGTGGACTCCTCATGGATTAATATGTATATGAAGCCTGATTTCATCTATCCATCAAATAAATGGTATCACCTGATGTCTATGAAGTCAATAAAGTCATGTATATCATCGATTTCTCCTCATTGTAGAGTGTGTAACATCAAGAATTGAGGCCACCATGAGTTATTACACCGCAAAACAACATTGAATTCTCAAAACTACACCATAATATTGAGTCACACATAGCCATAACATTAACATAGCACAATCATAAAAAAATCAATTATATGTCATCACATTCAACCTATCAAAAATACAACTCCCCATCACCAATAAATGATACCGTATATTCTAGTTGGGCACATAAGCATGAATTCCATATTATCAGGATTAAATAGCATAACACATAACATCATGTGATCGAAATAAAAAAAATAAAAAAATGATACACTAATATCAATCATGAAAAGAATATATGAAGGAAGAAAATACATGCTACACACACACCATAATTTTTTTAGAATCAATCACCATGCAAAAAATTCCATCAAATAAAAAACAATCAAGGATACTATTATGAACATGAGCCTAAAAAGGTAAGGAAATTTCTTCAACAAGTTACTGACAATCAGATCTATATTCATCAATGGTGTTGATAAATAATCTCTTTATACACATAAACCAACACCTAATCACCCATTAAAACCTCATAGTATCATTCCAATTAAACATATCAAGGTATATAGAGTTTTTAAATGAGGGATAAAGGCTATAGTTTCAAACCACTCATAACTCAAGTCCATCGTCACTAAAAGGAAAAAATAATGGTCATACCATGAAGTAGGTGGAATATATGTGGATAATTATGGGGTTTCGATTGTTTTAAAATGTATTAGAAGCATATAGATTGTTCTGGAATTGATTACCATGGTGCTGGCTAGTCACCATGGATAATTTATGTTCTCTAAGAGCACACCATGACCAGAAGATGAGGTTTTCTGGACTAAAAGTGTAACATAGGTTGAAATAAAAAGTGTAATATGTGGTAATGCATAATAGAATATGTCCTAGATTGTCAATATTACAACATAAAGGGTTAGACGATGTTCGTTGGTTCAATAACAAATTCTTTCAATATTGACTTCATTCAGTCAGAGGTAGATATTTTTTGGTGTATTGGGGGGTGAAAACTATATTGGTTTAAGCCACATATTGAGTCAAATGAATTCTCCTATTTAATTTAGAAATGGATACCAAAATTATAAATATAGTAAATAATTCATGTACATTACACCAAAAGTATATATGGTTGTATTTCCTTATGTAACTGACAGAAATAAATCCCTACAAATTGATCTGAGGTTTCCCAACATAACATGTATTTAACATAGCTTCCACTATCACATTCATGGAACAACCTCCATTGAATGCCCCTATATAACCATGGTTAAAAAAGATCAAATATATGAACTAGATTTGTTTTATTCCTTAATTATATCATATCCCTCCCTAATATTGTATATCAACTTGGGCTACGGTGAGGTCCGCCATGTTTTTAAGAAAATCTTTTCAAAACACTTATGTATTCCATTCTATGTTATAAAATCTTCTATACTTTTTAAACACCATAAAAATTAAAAAATATGATGGATATATACTTTTTTGAATAAAATTTATTATTCAAGTAATTAATAATCTCCCACTCTAAAGCCTTATCATCTTCCAGTTGGACATCTAGGGGTCTTTATTGAACAACTTTCACCACATAGCATGAAGATTATCATCACTCCCCAAGTCTCTTTAAATAATTTATCATTATTATATTCAAGCTGTACAATATTTTATCATCACACTCAATTATATTTTTCTCAATGATCTAAAATCCATTTCTAACACTCCTCATACGATATGGAATACACTATCTCTATATCCTCAAAATAAAAAACAAGTGAAATGTTAGGTATGTTTATATGAAGTTGTGACACATGTAAGATATCATTCATTCATTGATAAATTGAATTATGGTCTAGAAGATACCCCCACTACCCCTACACATTCATTTACATGAAAGGGTACCATAACATTATGTTCAATCATGCCCTTCATCCTCCGACTTATATGGAGAACAAAGTAATATCACTTAAAAAACAACGATCGCTCACTATAAACTCTATGAGTATCGTCCACTAGTTATCATAAGATATAGTTTTTATAGGATATGGGTAATATGATTTTGAATTAGTCTTACTCTCTTAATTATAACCCAAACTATGATGGGTCCAACAAATTTTGTGGCACCATCTACCTACCAATAGAAAGGTGAATGACATGACCTCCCATAAAGATCCTCATTAGGATCCATTTGAATAAAATATTCGTATTAATGATTTTACTTGAAGTCAACAAGTGGTAGCTAAAAATTCCATGCTCCAAATAAGTTTATGACACATGATTTATGCATATCCAATGATATTCATATATTCTTCTCAAACTGTCCATATATCTAATGGTTGTACATAATGCTAACCATAAAATGAGTTATTAGAGACTTATGCAATCTATATTAAACAATTTATTAAAACATTCATATCATTATATTATAGTGCTCATAGTAACTCTATGCAAGTTCATTATTCCTCAAACAAATATCTTCCCTATATCGTGTACCATGTTCATCTCTCTAATCCCTAAAATGTGGAAAACATTCATTAAATAATGGGAAAACAAGAAAAAAGAATTCATGTATCCTCAGGGTATTGAGTAAGACTTTCATAATTTCCACCATTATTATATCCCACTTCCAATAATTCACAATATTTTCTAAGATAAAACCATCAAGACACTTTTGTTCAATCTTAAATCTCTTAGGGTTAAGGCTTTGAGTGATGAGTCATGCAATTTCTCCATTCATACATATCAAACAAAATTGTTGTGTGAATCCATGGAAAATTTTCATTTCCCATTATTCATTTTACATAATTAGGAATGGTAATCTCAATTCATCTTTAAAATGATGGAATTAGAAAATATAACACTCCCATGTATCATGATCACATCATTGTCACTCAATAAAACACCATTTATCATCTTACATCAAGTAATTTGTTCTCACATCACATCACACAATTGTTATAACCCTTATCTTTTATTTTCCTAGTTCACAAGAAGATATGTAACTTCAAAGGGATCAAAATTCTTGAATCATTTATCCCTTAATTCATAAATCCCCTTGTTGGACAGTTATGTTTTATAGTTCCACTAGTCTTTAAAAGGATTCATAGTAAGTTTGTACTTGTCTAGGGGATTTTGGTTATGGGAATATGAACAAGAATCACCTTTACTAGGTGTATATGTTGTTCCAAATTTAAACATTTGAAAATAGACAACCCAACTACCATATCATCGGTTCAGGTCCCTTTGTATGATGATACAGTTATTGATCTTTTGTTCAATGTAAAAAAACCAATCGACAAAGTGATATTGTCGCTAACACATTAAAGCATGGTTTAGGGTAACAATATACAATTAGTCTTTATAGTAGTTTAATTCATTGTTTTATAAATTACAAGAACCATATGCTACTACATACTCTATTTTCTTCAGTATGTTTCCCAAACTAGGGATGAATGAATCAATGAACACTACATAACCAATCCTAGGGGCATGGAGTATATGTAGCAGATATTTCATTAAAAGATATATGTGGATTGAAAAAATCCTCTTCACAATGTTCATACCATAAGACCACCACAGCATTCGTCATCACTTCTTTTATGGGTGCTTATTTTCAAGTGATGTCATATATAATAAACTATTAATATCCTTCTAAACATAAAATGATCTTGGTCTAAATCACATTATACGGATGTGTCAAGGATACGACCCCCAATTATTCACTGGTTCTAGAAGTATAACCATATAAAATACCATATATCAAAGTAAAAGTAATGTTGAATACAAAATATTCTAATTGACAACATGGGGCGTATCAATCGTTCTCAAAGTGCATTTGAGACTCTCTCTAGGTTCATAGCCTGGTTCTCTAGTGCTTTTGTGGAGACAATGTTTTACCTGAAAGCAAAAACAAATGATCCAATATATGGATTGAATATCTATTTTAGGAGACCCATAAACACATAAGAAATTTTTTTCATCCTGAAAAGAATCGAAAATTATTCATAAAATACATAGCTACTATGAAATTACATAATAATTGTTTCCCCTTTACTTACTTATAAGTGATGATATCCTAATCATAGATAAATCTTGTAGAACCACCAGGTACACCATAGCTGATTATAATCATCATCATTCCAAGGCATGGGATGTCTATTCTTCACATTCGTATGGTTCTTGATCCAGTCACCGATGTAATACTGATGACTAGAATCCTCATTCATGGAGAACAACATAGTTGAACCACATGGTGATATACTTGACATGATATATCATTTTCACTCCTTTTATTACAACTATATCTTGAATTAAATCATCCTTATTAGCACTGAAAAATATGGTGGTATCAAATGGGATTCATATCTAGTATGATATCTTACTCAAATTCATCTCTTATTTCTATTGTGATTCCCAATTTCAAATAGAACTAAATCAAAAAGTGATCCCTTAATAGAGGGAGAGATGAGAGGGTTTCCATTGATCTTGAAGAAACCATCAATCACTACATCATTGTTTTTCTTTTCTCATGTTGACTCAAACGTGAGCGAACTCGGCATACACCACATTACTAATATGTGATCATATTTAACATTACACAATTTGGATAAGTCAAATATATTTACCTATAATAGTGTTATCTACGACATACAAAGATAGTTATGCAGTTCAAGCTAAGAATTAAATCAAAAGGTTATCAATACTAGTATCATAAACACCCAATGATACCCATAAACAAATTCAACTATAGGAAACTCTAGGAGTAGATTGAGGGGGGTTAAATTAAAGTCCAATGGTGTATCAAGGCATAATGGAACAAATGATATCTTCAGTAGTAGGTCATGTCTAGAAACTACATGTCATGTTAAATAATAGTATGACAAAACGTTACAGAACCAAGTAGTATACATATTCGATGGAATCAAGACTATACCTATAACTACAGATAGTATCTATATAATATCTATTAATATTTTATATATATTATATACATTTTCTTCCTATACTTTAAGTATCCTCCCTTGAGGTGGATGGGAATTATGAAATTGCTTTTACGAGCACTGGTAGGACCTTGGGTTCTATGATCACGGTCATCTCTATAGTGGCCCAGTCTTAACATACATGGATTTAAAATCATTTTAGAGGAATATTCAATACATTACAAAAAATTAATTCTAGAGGATTGTAATAGTTTAGTGTATTTCAAAACTATGAAACAAAATCATATATCCTAGTGAAATATCGACAAAATCTCCCCTAATAACATACACCTATATTAGTTATACCTAAAACCATTCTTCATGACCTGGAGAAAAGATACATAAGAAATGGTTAATATCAAATTCTCAGTAAGAGTAACCAAGGGAGACATATAATCATAAACATGATCAAAATGGAATGATAACATGATAATGAAGATATAAAATCAAAACCATTATTTCAAAGTTGGTAATAGATATCATGTCACAATGATTGGAAGTTCATAAAACATGAATCATAATAAAACAAAGAGATAAGTCCATGAAATCATTACATATTAATAAGACATGGAATTTTGGCATACATAAACATGTAATATCATTCCATATAATTCAAGTCTCATTATTATAACTTATTAGGGAACTTCAAAGGAACTTCACCCACTAGTCGAGATACACTAACATCCCCAATCAAATTTCATTCCTTTTCTGGTATCAGGTTACACCATATTCTAATTATGGATTAGGTTAACCCAAATTCAAACATCATTGTGGCTACAACTATTAGGCGGGAAAACCCACCATCCCTAGTGGAACTCCTTTTTCTGTAAGGTTTCGAGTTTCCCCATCTTTCCAATGTGGATCTGGCTCGTCGATTAGATTCCCATCATTATCTCATGAGATATAAATCTTTACCCAATGCATTGGAGGGAGATATATCTCCCACCGATCACATAATGAAATCAACAATTTGTGTGCCATAAGATTATACATAATCATATCCTTCCCCATGAAATGAAATGGGCATCTTAAACATGTAAACATATCATAACAGATAGAAAGATACAGGTTTCATAATCATTTCAACATAAACAAAACATGTGAAAAGAATCTGGTTTCAAAATAATATAACCTATAATAGAAAAAGAGGTTTCATAAACATATTACCCATGACGAATAAATGGGTTTCTTAAAGGAAATGACATTAATAGTAACTCATTCACAATAAGGATACAAAGGAACCTTTATATTATTTTCTACGAAGGAATCACTAACATCAATATATGTTATCATAGATGAAAAATAATTTTATAATATAGTTTAAAAAATTTACTTAGGAAAATATCCATACGTATTTGAAAAATAGATTTTATAATAGATAACCTTTTGAAATACTTTTTCTTGTAAAATAGAATTGAAAAATTTTAAATAATACAAGTAATAATTTTAAAAATAGTTTTCCATGAAAACTTATATTATAAAATTCATAAAATTATAAACACCATTTTATTGGAAAACACATGAATATTTTAAACAAATAATGAAATTTTTTTGAAATCCATTTATTTTAAAATAATTTTAAAACATGTAAATAAATCATGAAAATGTTTTGAAAACCATTTCATTTTAGCACTTTATAAATGTGTAAATAAGACTTTGAAAATATTTTGAAAAATTTTTTCCATGAAAACATATAAAATAAGTTTAAAACCACATTTAAAAAATATTTCTTGAGAACTTATTTGAAAAAAAAATTCTTAAAGATTATGTTTTTTAACAATGCAAATGGGGTCTTTGTAGAAATGATCATGGGTAAATATATACATTTCGTACAATATCAAAAGAACATTCCCATTGCATGGTAAAAATTATTAAAAATTTATTTTTCTAAATGAGACAATAATATTCCATTCAAGATATTGGTAAAATGAAAAAGGGTAAATCTTATGATATATATTATAGGGGAATGGTATAATATTCTTGGAAATGCTTTTTTTAAAAACGTAGATTTCTTACTGAGGAGGGTGTAAGGTTAGATATTCCTATAAACACTTTGTTAATTATCTTATGAAAAAAAGAGTATAGAATGTTAAAAAAATTAGTATGTTAAGAAATTATAGAGTATAATTAAACCCATGAATATTCTTGATAGATGGAAAATAATATTTCATCAAAGGAATCAGAAACATAAGCAATCACAAAAAGCAATGAGATTGTCTCAATAAACTTTTATAACATGGTACCTTGGGTCATTCTCTCATAGTATGGAATGGAAATTTCATGAATAATATAATATCATGAAAAATATTTATATTATTTACATTACTTGTAAAATGGATGTATTTACACCTCAAAAAATAGTTTAGGTGGAGAATAAAACATTAGTCTCAAAGAATGCAACTTGACAAAAAACATTTTTAAAGATTCATAAAATTTAGAAACATAAGCCTAATGAAAGAAGGATCATAAAAATTTCATGAATATACCCATAAATTTAAATAATTTATACATTTAATAAAATCATGGGAAGTAAATACACCACCAAAAAGGAAGAAGTGGCGAATATAACATTTATCTCATGAAAATTAAATGTGATATGAAAACCCAATTCCTTGTATCTTGAATTTATCCATACTCATACAATATTCATATATAATAAATATAAGTCTATTTTAAAACATTTATAGAATTATACTATTATATCTATTATAATATATCGTTTTATTATAACATTATATTACTTTCTTGTTAATGATCCAATGTTTTGGTTTCATTTCGGGTAATATTCCCTTTGTTCTTCGCATGTGTCTTAATATATTATATCATTGATCCTAATACTTATATAATAATACCGAAATGTATAAAATGATGTAAATATAAGTTATATGCATTGTATTTTAATTATAATAACCTACATCATAATGAAGTATGTAATGGAATACACTGTTCATAGATACGGTAAGTCGTACATACGCATGAACATTGTTTTCCTTTTTAATTATCATATTGAATAAAGTATGTAAATGAAATATATATCTATATAATTATTATATTTTCATTAATATATCATATATTTACATTAAACCAATCAATAATACATTCTATGTGGTGTGTGAACGAATCACATTGCTTTGAGTGGGTGGTAGACCACACTTCCTCAAAGAAGATTATCCTATAAACACAAAATTGATGGTAAAACCATTTTGTGTTTTAAAATGAAAAAATAATCATAAATAATGATAAATATAGTATACTATATATATAAATATATTTTACATCATAATGGCCACAATAATTGTTGTAAATGGAGAAATTATCAATATCCATTTCTTGAGATAGTAGGTTTCCATACACAACAACAATATGTTAAACATCCATTAGATTGAGGTGTGTATATGTAGGTAAGAAACATTATATAAAAACAGCCTAGAATATGGATTATACTATTTCTGTCACACAATATGTGAAGAAATATAATGGACATATTGATAAATAAATTAAAGGAAAGGACCATGAGAGAAGACGTTATCTATTAATCGGGTAACTCCTTTTGGTTTGGGCCAAAATAATTCCTTGAGAGGGTTTATTACAAATGTGGGGATTCATCGAAGAATGGATTATTGTTGGGAGGATTCCCAGGCTAATCAAGGATGAACAAAAAAGGTTTACGTGGTGTGAGGAATGAGATGATGAGTTGGCCTTTTATAAGGAAGGAAAACAGACCCACATGAAATGTTTAGAATCATATTAGGTTTTCACATGTTATTACCTAACGAAAGATTTAAAAAACAAAACAAAATCTCAATAATGAATGTTTTTTGGCCAAAATATAGACATAAAATGGGTTCTGGATAAGTTTCTAGGTCATTGGGCCCCTTAAATTAAAGTTTTAGTCCCTAATTAAGCTTAATCAGTCCTTAACTACTACGATTAATTTTTATCACTTTTACTAGTCATTTTGTTCAAAAATTAACATGGACATATTATAATCTAAAATTTAGACTAAATAAAATTGGTTACACTATATTTTTTAAATTCTTAATAACTAAAGCAACAAAATTCTTATTAGTGCTAAGGCTGCAGATGGGACTATATTACGGGGTTTGAAAGTAGGAAAATGCTCAAAAGTTTGTTATGTTTTTATGCAGAGTATCAAATTAATATTTATTCTATGGAATAAAATTGTATTTATATATGTAATATTAATATAATTTTTCCATAATACATATTTATAATATGACATATCAAAAATATTAAATTATACAAATAGAAAAATTTTAACTAATAAATAGAATTTTCACTATTCATTAAAAAATGAATTTTATTATTAAAAGTGATTCAGGTCAAAAAAAATATATTCTTAACATAAAAAAGAAATTACCAAAAATATTATCTCTCATTATCAATAGTTTATATTTATATAAATAAATTATTTAAAAATTAATTATTACTAAGTTTAACGGATAGGATATAATTATATAATTTAAATAATTAAATCAATTAAAAGATATGTTGCATAAAAACATAGGTTTGTGTGCTTTATAAGCCAAGTAGATGTTTCTTGTAGTGAAAACGATGTTGGTATTTGGTGTAGCGCAAGCAAAGTTGGTATTTATTGTGAAAGTAATGATTGAATTTGTGTTTAAATATATATATATATATATAATAATAATTTCTAGTTTCAGGTGATATGAAAAATTTTGAAGTGATAAATGAATTAAACAAATCTCATAAACTCTTGGTGTCACATTATTCCCACCTTAAATAATTCTTTATCCCTCAATGTTAACCTCAGTTATCAACGGTTCAGTACTTGAATGTTTCATTAATGAAAAAACACATCGAAAAAATTGATATTGAAATTTCCATTAATGAGTGACATTTGGAACCATAGTAGTTACCCTAATTAACATATAACTAGGTTTCCACATCGGAGAACATAGGTTGTGAGTTATTATTGGACATAGAGAAAAAGACGATATATTTATAATGATTTATTGAGGTCATCCATCACAAACAAGTGAATTACCAAAGGAATCATACATGCCTGAAATTTATAAGTTGTTGAATATAAAAAAGGCTTCCATCTCAATAAAAATTAAGTTATTATGACAATAATTATTTTTGATAAGTTTTATAACATTTTTTAATTCCCGATAAATTTATATAAAAAAATTTACTCATCGGTTGTGATTTAAAAATTTACAAATAGATCCATTACCTCATGGAATGAAGGTACAGAAATTATCATTGAAGGTTAAAGCATGAAAATATGCTTTTAACTATTCATAAGGCCCATAAAATTATAAAAAGACTTACTATTTGTCTCTTAAAAAACAAGATGCATTAATCTATAAAATTTAAAACTAATAGTTCATCATAAATTTTTATTCATTACTAATAAATATACAATAACCAAGACATCGTGTAGGCCAGTTGTTAGCATGAAGCTCGTATCACTCTTCAGTCAGGGGTTCATGACCCACAACCTTTCCATACATGATTGGTGTCACCCAACATGCATGATGCTCTTTTTTTGAAACCACACTAATATAATTTATATTATAGAAGTCCTTGAATTATGGTTATTCCATTTTTAGCCTTTTAACAAAGGTTTTCAACACAAACTCAGTTCACTAATACTTCCTACCGATATTGAAATTAAATTTTAATTAATGGTTATCCTTATAACCATTCTCAAAGGTGGAAATCCAATACATTAGAAAGAGAGTCATGGAATTATCTTAATAAAGGTTCACATGTATTACACAAAGTATCTCATGGTTTCCACATTCCAGACATGTGAATAACCGCATCATGTCTTCTCTGGAAACACGAAGAATGTTGAATTACTATAAATAATTTTGGAAAACATGAATTCTTATTCATTAAAATGTATATTGAACATATTACATAAATCCAAAAATATTGTATGACGCATCAATGATAGAATAACAAACACTTCAGCAAGTCTGTAGTTCCAAGTTAATCAATATTATTTAATTAAATTATTCATATCCCACGTATCATTATCCATACAACATTATCATTTAATAATGAACACATTAAGCGTTACGTTCCCTTATAAAAAATATAATCTTATCATTTAATCAATTGACCACTCCATATAGAACTTCCAAAATAAAATTGTGAATAATTTGTTTAAAACCAAATTAGAAGAATCCTTTTATATTTCATCATTCATATATTTTGAACCCAAAAATATAAATAATCTGATTACTTCATCCATAATCCATTAACAATTCTACCCCATCCTATTACACAATACTATCTTTTCCATCAAATTTCATCAGTAGTGTCTTCATCATCAGTAATGTAACCATTACTCACACCACCATGTTGATTCTATTTAGGTGCTTTCCTCTTGGGACATTGAGTAGCATAATTTCAATTCACTCCTCATAGAAAACACATAACCATTGATGACGTATTAGGGAGGCCAAAATTTCCTTCAATTTTTTTAACCAAACTCTTCATTTTCCCATGCAATCATATTATTTGTTTCATTTTCAATAGTCAAAACACCTTATTGGTCCTTCAAATCATTCACTGATGTGATTTTATCCACATATATAACACAAAGGAAATCAAGTATTCCTTCCTCCATGGTCTCCAATACCTGAACCCCCAGAAAAATCTATATTTCACTTCCTTGGTGATTCCAAGAGTTGGTTATTGTTAACATTGATAATCATGTTGCATGAAAACTGATTTGGCTTGATCATGACGTCTTTCACTCCAATAATCATAACACTTGACTACCCATCAAAAAATATCCCGTCACATTAATCATTAATCTAGTACCTTCTGGATACTACCCTTAACTAAAACTAGAAGCATAGTCTGACCATTAAATTTTATAGATGAAAACCACATAGTCATGAAAATAATTACTTATAGGATGACTAAATAATGAAGAATTCCATTATCTAGGACACCTTTCTTTGTCCGAGTTTGTTCATTGAAAATTTTTATATCCATCATTAATGATTTATCATGAAGAGTTATTGAATTAACAAATCATATCCCCTTGGAGTGTCAAACTAGGTTTGCAGCATGGCCCGTTTTCATGTACTAGATTAAAATGAATTATGATTGGAATATCTGATCCATGTTATTATCCCTATGTAAATCTATGAGAGGTCCACATCCACTTGGTGAATCCATACGTGGATTTATTTCAAGGAAACCACTCACTCTAACCTTTACAAAAATTCTAAGACATTTTCCTAAATCATAAATCATCCTTATACATATCCTTAGAGACATCACGAGAAATACCCTTACAAATAAACCTAGGGATCTCACTAAGGTTTTTTAATCCTAGTTTTCAGTGGTTGACTAAACCATTCCTTTGATAACAACTATATTTACCTAGGATTAACCATGATGGATGATACACTATTTTAGATGAATATTAAATAAAATACAAAAAAATATTCTCGAGGACCATAATAGTTTATTGTATTGGGAAAATCAGAAAAAAATTTCCATCATGGAAAATGATTGGTGAAATCTTCCATAATGATCTCAACCTTTATTAATTTTACCTAAAACCATTATTCATGACCTAGATAAAGGAAACATAAGAAAGGGGTGATCTCAAATTCTCAGTAAGGGTATGAAATGGAGACATGTAAGTATAATCATGATCGTAAGGGTTATGAGAACATGATCTTTAAGATATGTGATCATACCCTACATATAAATGATCATAATAGTGAGTACATCCTAGATATTGGTATTTCATGAGACATGAATCATCATAACATATAAATAAGACATGGAATTGTAGAATACATAAACATGTGATATCATTCCATATAAGTCAAGACATATTGATAGAAATTATTAGGGAACATTAAGGGAACTGCAACCACTAGGCGAGACACCCCACCATCCTAGGTCACAGTTATTTCCTTATAGGGGATTAGATTTTGCCATTTACTAATAATGGATGAGTTTGCCACAACATTCATCATCATAGTGACTACACATACTGGGTGGGATAAACCACCACCCCAACAGAAGTCTTTTCTTTGTAATAGATTGGGTTACCCTATTTTCCCACATTGGATCAAGCCCGTCGAATTGATTCCCATCATTATCTCGTGAGATATAAATCATTAACCAATGCATCAGACAGAGATATAGGTCCCACTGGTAACATAATTAAATCATTCAAACATATGACACGATATCATAAACAATAATATATTTTACCATGTAATGAAATTTTTACCATAAAAAAGTAAACATATCATAACCTATGGGAAGATAAAAGTTTCATAATCATTTCATTTTTAAAAAAACCCATTAAAAGAAGTTATTTTCAAATGAAAATAACCACTAAAAGAGAAACATGTTTCATAAACATTTTACCAAAAGAATAAATGGGTTTCCTAAATACCATAGAATTAATAATAACACATTAATAAAATTGATATGATTGTATATTTTATATCATTTTCTAGAAATTCATGAGTACCATCAATATATTTAAATTTAAATGGAAAATAATTTTGAAATATATTATTAAAATATTTTTGGATGAAAAAATTATTTTTTACATGAAAAACTCTATTAATAACTTAAATAAATTTGAAAAACAATTCCTTTTAAAATAGATTTCAAATCATATAAAGAATACGTGAAATCATTTTGAAAACCTTCTCCATTGAAAAATTATATAATAATCTTTAAAAATAAAATTTCATTGAAAATAATTGGAAAATTTTAAAGTATCTTGAAAATCATATGAAGACCATTTATATTGAAATATTTTGAAAACAAATAAATAATTTTTTAAAATTTTATGAAAACCATTCAATTGAAAGCGCATTGAAAACATGTAAATATTCCTTTAAATAAAAATTTGAAAAACCTTTTACATGAAAACATATAAAAGAAGTTAAAATCCATTTTTAAAACAATTTCCCGGAATATTTTCATTAAAAACATTTTTTTAAGGATTAACCTTTTTAACGATCTAAATAGGGCTTCAATGAAATGAATGTGGGTAAATCTATACATGTCACACAATTTCAAAAGAAAATAATTTTTTCATGGTTAAAATGTTATAAAAGTGACTTTTTTGGGAAGAGAAAAAAATATTCCCTATAAGTTATTGGTAAAATGCAAAAATCTTAAAAATTCATTTTATATATTATAGGGGTATTTTATAATGTCCATGGAAATTTATTTTTGAAAACATTGATTTCCATCTGAGTAGAGGGTAACATCAGACATTCTGAAAAGCACTTCCATAGCTCTCTTATGTACCAATGAATATAAAATATTACCAATACATGAGTATATAACGAAATAAAAAATGCAATGTAAAATCTTGAATATTATTCAGATATGATTCATAAATGTTCATCAAAGGAAGCATAATCATATACAATCTCGAAGAGAAATGATATTGTCTTAATAAACTCTTATAAGTCCATATCTTGGTATAATTCTCTCCATGTAAGGAATGGAAATTTCATGAGGAATATAAAATCATGAAAGGATTTATATTCATGATATTACAGGTAATGTGTAAGTACATACCCCTTGAAAAACATTTTTTGTAAATAAAAAAACATATGTCTCAATGAAGGAAAATTGGGAAACATATTTTTTCCGATTTAGTAGTAATGGATACATAGCTTCATGAAAGAAGGATCATAAAACATTCATGTGAATACATATATATTTAATTAAATGATATATATAATACCATCTTAAGAATTAGATACACCACACAAATGGAAAGAGTGGAAAACATAACATTTTCCCATGAAAATATAAAGTTAGATGAAAACCCCTTACATTCTGTCTTGACTCTTTTCATACCTGTACATGATTCCTAAATAATAAATTAAAATTTATTTAACATATTTTTCAGATTATTATTATTATATGTATTACCATATACAGATTTATTTTATCATTATATTACCCGCTTATAAACGATCCTATGTTACGTTTTCACTTCGAGTAATATTCACTTTGTTCTCCGCAAGTGTCTTAATTTGTTATATCATTGATCCTAATACATATATCATGATTCTGGAAATTTATACATGATATAACTATCGGTATTATCTATTATAAGTATATTATAATAATCTTTATCAAAATGAAGTATGTAATGGAATACAACGTTCTGGGAGACAGTAAGCAAGACATATGCATGAACGTTGTTTTCTGTTATTATTTTCGTATTGAAAGAAAGTATGAAAATGACATGAGTATATATACATATATATAATTTTAATGTATCATTAATATATTATATATATCTTATATGTTCATTAAACCAATACTTAATACATTCTATGTGCTATGTGATTGAATCAAATCGCAATGATGGGCGGTAGTCCACACATCCTCAAACGAGATTATCGCTCTAACACCAAATGGAATGTAAAAATATGTGTGTTTTAAAATAAATAATAAGATTAACGATAAAATAAATAAAATATATTACATATATAAATATATTTTCCATCATAATGGCCAAAATAATTCATTGTAAAGGACAAATGAACAATCACTATTTTGTGAGGCGGTTGTTTTCCGAACACAGAAACAGTTTGATCAACATCCATTAGACAGCACTGTGTCGAACTGTATGTTAAAAAAATTTCATAAAAAAACATAATATATTTTTTATACTATTCTTTCACCCAATAATGGGATAAATAGATAGTAGGGAGGACAATGAGAATAACGGAAATGATCTTGAGAGAAGATGTTACCTATTAATCAGAGAACTACTTTAGATTTCTGCCAAAATGATTCAATGAGAGGGTTTCATCCCATTGGAAGGATTCGATGTATAAGTGAGGTTTTTTCTGAGTCCACATTGGAATATCCTAGATTTATATAAATGGTTTGATAGGTATGGTAAATGGGATGATGTGTTGGACTTTTTTAGGGAATGAAAAGGACTATCATTTATTTTTTAGAAACAAATTGGGTGTGCACTTGTTCTTATATAAACTATGTTTTACCAAACCAAATTAAATCATTATTGGAAGTTTTGTGGCCGATATATTAACATTACATGGGTTTTGGACATGTTTTTAGGTCATTTAGGTCATTAATTTTATGATTTATTCCTCAAATTAGCAAAATTTTACCTTAACCGCTGTGATTAATTTTAATAACTTCTCCAAATAATTTTGGAAAAAAATATCATGGTCTTATTATAAACTAAAAATTAGACTGAATAAACTTTTTCATATTCTATTTTTTAAATTCCAATCATAGAGGTGGAAAATTTATTATTGTTTCCAATCCCACATAAGAGACAAAGTAACGAGGTTTTAAAGTAGGAAAAAGTTCAAAAGTTTGTTATGATTTTATAATTTTTTCAAAGTGAAATTTATTATAATGAATAAAATTGTATTAATATATTTAATATTAATCTAATTTTACCTTGAAAAAATATTTATAATATCATTTAAAATTAATAATTAATTTCACAAAAAATTCGGTTTTTAACAAAAAAGCAATAAATTTAACTATTCATCAAAAAATGATGTTTCTCATAAAAAGCGCAAAAATTTAGTCTAGGTTAATTTATAAATTCTCCATTAAAAAATAATTTCTATTTTATCCAATTGATTTTTTATGGTTTCTAATATAACTTTTATTAAAAAAACTGATTCATTCAAGAATACAATATATTTAACATAGAGGGGCTTTATGAAAAACATTATCTTTCATTATCGATATGTTTTATCTATATATAAAAAATATTTGAAACAAAATTATTAATAATTTTATCTTATTGGTTATAATTATCTTGTTCAATCAATCAAAACAATAAAAGCGGTGTTTCATAGAAACTCATTGATCTGTGCATCATATGCGACGTCGATGGTTTATTTAGCACATACCAAGTTGGTATTACATGTAGCACAAGAAAAGATGATATTTCATGTGAAAGGAATTTTTTAATTAGGGTATATACATCTATATAACTAATTAAATTATCATGTGAAATGAAAATTATTGAAAAAATTAATTAATTCTGAAAAACATTTCTCACAATCTCAGTGTGTTACACTCTCCATCTCTTAAATGAATATTCTGGAACAAAAATGATGGAGGTTTTCTATCCTACCATAGTGTTGGAACAGACTTGGGGGTTTTATAAATAACAGAATATTGTTTCTAAATATCCCATATTTTAAAACAAATGGTTATCATCCTATTAGATCTAAAGAGATTATACTCTACTCTGATTTCCTGAAATGGCCCCTGGTATATCCCTAGATGTTTTTCCCTACCATTCAAAGAGTAATTTTATATAGTAGTAAGAGGTCCATTAATCTGAGTAGTGTAGGGTAGGAAAATAACTATTGTTTTTCTAATCCTCTAAAATCATCTCCATTGGTTAAACCTTCATGAGAACAAATACATACAATATAAGATAAAAAATATAGAACATATATCTGTTTTTGGGTCGATGTGTGATTTCAAATATCCGAGCCATATGATCCTTATTTCCAGCCAAAATTGTTGTGAAATATAAGAGATCAATAAATAATTATATGTAAAAATATAATATCATATAACCCTACTCTAAATCAATAAACTGATGATATTAGTTTATCTACGTGGTGTTTGGGACGAACTCTTTAAAAAAAGTCCTTGATGGCCTCTGAAATGGTCCATATCATCATCCAACATGACTGATGAATCCCTACCAATTTATAGCACTTCAAAAAAATATCAATGATGTAATTTTATCCTTTCTATATATTTATTTTTATCATGATATTGATGATTATATCTATCATGTCCATCTAATACTCATCATCTTGTGTTCCACTATATTTATGAATGGTTGGGTGATGCGAGAGATAGAACTCCTTAGCATATTCCACTGTGGATTTTGGTGGTGGACGGTAAGGAACCACTACATGAACAATAGGGGTAGGTGTGGGAACATGCTTTTGGAGTATAATGGTAAAAATGTAGTCCCATCATATTTTGGTGCGGTAGAATAGTATACATAAAGAAGAATATTAGGAACCAACAGATTTTCTAACCTGCTTATGGGACTACAGAATTTTCACCTATGATTCTACCATCAAACTAAGCTACAACCCTCCTAAAACTAACAATAGATTTAATTCATGCACAGTAGTCACATTGATCATATATATATATATATATATATATACTGACATAATATCACACTCAGTTAAACTAATTATTTATAATAAAGATATATCACAATAGAAAACTACCTTGAATAGATTGAAATAATCAAGCAATTTAATTAATGAACTAATATGTATCCCAAGTGGAATGATAGTTGAAGTCGTTCACACACATCAGGGGATATTCTACACCGTTTTAAGGACATTTGTTGGATCATATACCATAACAATGGTTGTTGAGGTCCATTAGATGTAAATTGTTTCATTTCCTTGACTATGGGGGGTGGGTTCATTGAAGATTAAATTGTATCACCTTAAACCATGCCATAGGGGGATTTCCATGTCTATTAAAAAATTATTTCTTACTAACTTTCATATGGGATATAATCACCCTAAACAAGTTGTAACATTTTTAATTCAATAGTTGTTTTATAAATTATAGTGGATATTTAGTTAAACTAATTATATCCTTTAAGCCAAGGCATATCGCACCCCTGAGACCCCTCATACTACATAACAACAACCGAACCTAGAGAGAAACGAGCTATTTGAGATACCAAACCATGATCATGGTCCTCCCTTCTATGCCAGTGCCGGGTATATCCATCACATTCCTACACAGCAACACCTCCTTCTCCACTGTGGTGGTCTTCATGTACTGCTACCTTTTCCAACAACCCCTCAAATTATGGACATAGTGTTCTCTTATAGTGTATCCTAGCATTATGTTGGCCATACTGAGCCATTTTGGTTCTTTATTATATTTTCTCCATGAGATATTAATTGAATTTAATCATGGAGGGCCTTATATTCTAAGAATATTGTAGCACCCGAGACTTTTATGAGAAATATTTTGTTTTTATGTTATATAAATCATCAATGGAATCTGTCACTACACACAACACTTGCTTTTCTTTCTTTACATGCAACCACGACCTTCCCCAATAGCTTGCGTCGTACGCAATACTGAGTTTCACTAAACAATGATGTGATATTAAAATATTATTAAAAATAGCTGTAATGAATAGTAATAACCAATTTTTGAAATTTTATGAATTTTATTTTTCAAAATGGACTTCATTTTTAGATTCGGAATATCGAAATTACTCTAGGGTGAAATTTTGGTATTTTTCTGAAAACTTTCAATTTTTGATGAATAGTGAAAACACTGGGTTACTATTTAAAAACGGCTTTTTATTTAAATAATTATTCATTTTAAATAAATTTATTTTAGGAAGAAATTGATACATAATACCTATATAAGTTCAATGCAATCCATGGGAGTCATTTTATAATAATTTTAGATATATAAAAATTTTATTGAACTTTTCACCGTCTTTTACCCACCTCCAAAAAGAATTTGAAAATTTACAGAAAAATTAATTTTACCGCTTCTGTGAGTGGAATTTCAAAAATCCGAGTGACACGGTTGATGTCAATAAGTAAAATGTGGTTCAATGGGATGAAAATAATTTTAGGTGAATAGTAACTTTTAACTTTTATTTACCACGGTTAAAAGTAAATAGGGTAATTAAGGGTAAAAATGATATTATTATTACCCTAACACAAGTCCTAATTCTATTGGATAAGTGTAATTCGACCGAAAACAACCTTAGGAATAAAATTTGACCATTTAGGCCCACTAGGATTAGATTAGGACATTTAATATTAATTTATTTAAAGAAGGGTTAAAATAGTAAGAATTAATGTTTAATAAGTAAATAATTTTTAATATAGGATTATACCTAAGATAAATTAGACTATAAATATTCATTAGAAAGATAAAAAGATTTCCTACATAATGGTATTTTATTTTTAATTTTTAGAAAATAAATAATTTAATTTATTTATGACACAATGATGATGTAGTAATTATCTTATTAATGAACTATTGACATAATTGATGTTATAAATACCCAAATAAAGGTAATTTGAGAATTTTTATGAATTCCACTAATTTTTTGGGTTAATAAGACATGTTAGTATTGATTTAATTAACTTTTTCCTAACTAATTATTTTGTTATGAGTTTTAAAAAAAATCAATTACTAAATAGTGTCAAAATTGACATTAAATAAATTTTAAAACAAATATTATATTATTAATTGTTATTTTATTTTAAAAAATCTATGGTTTGGCTAAATGACTTAGGTATGGTTATATATATTAATAATAAACAACTTGGGGTTCGTTTGGCCTGTTATAGTAATTTTATTAACCTTATAATTTAAGAACACAAAAAGACCTGGTAAAAGTAAAATTATCTAACTTAATGTTAAATATAAATGATAAGGTTAAAATAGGAACCTAAACTTCTCTAAATTATATTGGATGAGAGTATTGCGACCCATCCCCACCTTAGTTTTGAAATATATCAAATTGGAGCTATTAAAAACCTAATTTGAATTTATAATAAAATAATATTTTTAGTTTTTCCAAAGGAGCCCCTCTCCTCCCTTATAAAAGGGAATCTCCTCCCCCTCTTCCTCACACCACATTGAGCCTTAAAGCTCGGCCAAACCCTGCCAATTTCACCTCTCCACTTCCCTAGATAAATCCTAGAGGTCCTGGTCTTCTTCAAAGACCAATTGTAGTGCCCTAAGAGGAGATCTCAAAGAGGCGCTTCAAAGAAGAGGTAATGTCCATTATCGATTCTTTAATCATTATTTCTTCTTCCACTTCTTCTTCTTTAGTTGTTTCATTATGAAGTAATAACATCAGAATCACTCATATACTGATATGTTATTATAAGTATTAAACAACCCTATTTCACCATCTATCCATCCTACAGAAAATGAAATCACCGTGCGTGCGTACATACGGAATACCGTCTCCACGCCGTGGTGTAATCTATTTTTCCCCACCACCTTACTTGGATGGGTATAATGGTGTAAATAATAACTCTATATGATTATTGTAAAGTGGTATTGATTCTGAAATAGTATACATACACTCCAATACAATTCCACGATCATGGGAACGATATCATCGCTCGTGCGTACGTATGGAATACCGTCTCCACGATGTGATGCGACTCGTTCCACATGATCTTCATTGCATAATGATTATAAAAATAAATTTAATGAATAAATATGATATAAAGTACACTAATACCATTCTGGAAATGAGGTATCTATAACCTAAAGAGAAGAATAAGAATTTATTCGACAAAACACGCATAAGAACAAAAAGTACTAAACACCCGAATAACAAGTAATAATGAAATATTACTAATAAGAATCTAATAATATGACCATATATGATATCATAAAAATAAGTATGATTCTGGAATAAGTCAATAACATTATTTAAATCATTATACAGGAGGTTCGGACACTTACGAAGCAA
Organism: Viscum album; assembly: GCA_963277665.1. NCBI lineage: Eukaryota > Viridiplantae > Streptophyta > Magnoliopsida > Santalales > Viscaceae > Viscum > Viscum album. The sequence goes on from CAUJRU010000254.1 coordinate 595,418, forward strand.
ATCAGACCTAAGGTAAGGGAAAATATCACAATCCCATTTTTATCAGAGATTGTTTATACTTTGGCATTTACTGGGGTGTATTTTATCATCCACATCCATGTTTCCTCAATATGTAATATTATTTTCATCCACCTACAATTACTTAAATCCAATTTTACCCTTCGGTGTGTTTTTAGTAAAAGATATGAAATGAATCTTTTGTCGTTTTTCATACGAGGTACTTTTTGACTTTTCCGACAAAAGTACGAGAAGAATGTTTTTGTTAATTTATACGGCATGAATGGATTTTGAAAATATTATTTCTAGGAATCTTCCTTTACAAGTTTTCAAGTTTATTTTTAATCAGCTTATTTTAGTTTAAAATTGCATGACATGTTAAGAAAGGAAAAATGTTTTTGAAGTAGAAATGATATTTTCCTCTAGAATGGAGTTCAAGTGTTTTATCAAAATTATTTTCCTTCTAAGATAATATAGGGTTTTGTTTCTATCCCTATTATTAAATTGATTTGATTATTTTGTGATGGAAATATTTTTATTAATTCCTTTATCTTATGTGAATTGTTTTATGATGTCATGATGTTTAAGATTCCCATTTTTATTACATGGGATATGTTATGATGTATGGTTAATGATTTTGTGGAACACATAAGAATGGTATCATTATGAGATTTGTGGTACCTATATCTCCCTCCAATGCATTGGGTAAAGATTTTATATCTCATGAGATAGGCATGGCTTGAACGGCAGGTTAAACCGGTTCAGTGAAACAGGACTGAAACGAGGAGTGAACTCGGTTCAGAAATGGACTTTGTCCATTAAGATAGTCTTGGTAATGAGTTTGACTAATAAGAAATGATTCTCTATGATTATGCGTGTATTACACAAAGTTTCATGTTTTAAGTTATGATCATTTGGATTACATTTCACTACTATGATTTATCCCATGTTATGAAATTATGATCTTTTTTGCAGGTTAAGATTTCCAAAAGTTATGTTCTTATGTATATGATGTGATTGATATTTCTTTTGTTTACCCTTACAGAGAATTTGAGCTCACCCTTTTGTATGTTTTAGTTCCCCAGGTAAGGAAGAAGGTTATTAAGTAGGATATTCCAAAAAGGGACTCTAGATATAATGAAATAAATGGGAGGAAAAGTAGATGCTTTATGAACAAGTTGTTTATGTTTCCCAGTTTATAAAGACTCTATACCTATACGGTCCTTTACTGGTTTTGTTATATGTTGTAATAAGTGTGCTTCAATTCTGAAGTAATAACAATGTATGTAAAGTATGGGTCGTTATAGTTGGTATCAGAGGAAAGGTAGAGTCAACCTTTGTAAACTAGGATGTTAAAGCCTTAGTACGAACCATAAGGATAAGTCTAAGCATATAACACAATATTAGTGTTTTAAAAATGGCCATGAACAACCTATGATAAGACCTTAAGTGTGAAATTTTATTCATAATTATGTGGTTTTATAATTATAATTAGTGTTTCTCACACTATTCTTCATGGTTTTAGTCAATGGAAGGAACCTGAAGGAACTGTGTTAATGCGGAATGCGACGGGAAATGCAATGATTGTCCCCCTAAGAAACTATACATTATGGGAAATTGAATGCAAAATATTGTATCCATGCTCACACAACTTTCCCAATCTATGAATCAGGCACTACTTCCAAACGAGCAAAGGAAGGAGCAACATTCTATTGAATCCATCATGAGGCAGCGTCCACCCTCATTCAGCGGGTCTACTGATCCATTAGTTTTTGAACAATGTATCAGAACTACTGAAAAGATATTTTCAGTTCTTCAATGTTCTGAACATGATAAAGTCATCTTAGTAGTGTATCGTTTGGAATTTGATGCTGATCAATAGTGGAATCTAATCAAGAATACGAGGCCAAGAGATGAAATTGAGTCCATGGAAGGGGACGAGTTCAAGAACATATTTTTCAATAAGTACTTCCCTCGTATTCTCAGAACAAAGATGGAGAAGGAGTTTCTTGAACTAAAGCAAAAGGATGATGAATCTTTTGGTACTTATGAAGCAAATTTTACAAGACTTTCATGGTACGCTTCTGGGATTATTATCCAACCTGAGAGTAAGATCGATCGATTCTTTAGTGGCATAAAAACAAGTCTTAGAAGGGCCTTATCCATAAGGGACTTCAATATCTTCAATGAAATCGTTCGATGTGCTCTCAAAGTTGAGATGGATATTGGAGTAACCCATCTGTCATATGGGTTTGATAAGAAGAGGAAAAGTAATTCAAAGAAAAATCTAAAGAGCACACTGAAAAGAATATGAGTTTTCCCTTATGCTCAATGTGTGGAAAGAAAGATGGAGGGATTTTTCTTAAAGGGACAATTAAATGTTTCAAATGTGGAAAGGAAGGTCATCGAACATTTGAATACCACAATGATGGGAAGAAGATGTCTAGTGATGTGAACAATGAAAAGGCTACACAGAGTGCATCTCTTACACTTCAATGTTACAAATTCAAGGAGATGGGGCATTATTCCAATCAATGCCCAAATCCAAGGGTTGATGATGATGGTTGACGTCAACAAAATCTTAAGGCCACAGACAGAGGAAAGTCACATGCAATTCCTATCGACAATGTGGAGTACGACAACGAAGTGGTGAGAGGTACACTTACCATCTACTCTAATGTAGCAAATGTTTTATTTGATTCTATATCCACCCACTCTTTTATTTCTAAAGAATTTTCTAAGGGTATCACCATATTTCCTCAATAGTTAGATGTAGAGTTAGCTGTGACAACCCCTAATGGAACAACGGTCGTATCAAAAGTTTATACTTATTCTCCGATTGAAGTATGTGGGAAAGTGATTCCTGCAAATATTGTGATCCTTCCTATAGTGGAATTTGAGGTGATTATTGGAATGGATTTTCTTTCTTTATATGAAGCTCATATCAATTGCAAAGAAGGGAAGTCACATTTTATATTCCATATCAATCTATGACCGTCTATCGATGCAATGATGAACATAACCTTCCAGTGGAAATTTCTTCCATATTATGGGTCTTGATTCCACTAAATGAAGGTTATTTATCTCAAATGGTTGGTGAGAAACTCATGATTAAGAATATTCCCATTGTACGGGAGTTTGATGATGTATTTTCGGAGGAATTTCCGGGTCTTCCACCAAATCGTGAAGTTGAGTTTTCAATAGAACTCGTACCGGGTGCTTTGCCTATTTCAAAGAAACCTTATAGAATGGCCCCAATTGAGTTACAGGAATTGAAGAAGCAACTCCAAGAGAATCTTGAAAAGGGATTCATACGCCCTAGTGCATCACCTTGGGGAGCACCAGTTCTGTTTGTTAAGAAGAAAGATGGATCAATGAAACTCTTCATTGATTATCGATAACTTAACAAGATCACTATCAAGAACAAATATCCTCTCCCGCACATTGATGACTTATTTGACCAACTATGCGGAGCTCAATACATTTCCAAAATTGATATTCGTTCAGGGTATCACCAATTAAGGGTCAAAAGGGAGGATATACCAAAGATGGATTTCCGTAAAAGGTATGGACACTATGAATTTATAGTGATGCCATTTCGTCTTACTAATGCCCCTATTATCTTCATGGATCTGATGAATAGAGTTTTTATAGACTATTTTGATCAGTTTTTGGTAGTCTTTATAAATGATATTCTTGTATATTTAAAGAGGAAGGAAGAACATGAAGATCACATGAGAATTATATTGAAGACCCTGAGAAAGGAGATGCTTTATGCCAAATTTACCAAGTGTGCATTTTGGCTTCAAAGAGTATCATTTTTGGGTCACATAATCTCAAAAGAGGGGATATCTATGGATCCAAAAAAAACAGAGGTTATCGAATGATGGTCGAGACCAACAAAAGTAACTGAGATCCAAAGTTTTCTTGGTTTGGATGGATATTATTGACGTTTTGGGAAATATTTCTCATGATTATCTAATCCACTCACCAAGTTGACTCAGAAAGGAGTTAATTTTGTCTGGACGGAGGAATGTGAAGATAATTTCAAGGAGTTGAAAAGAAGGTTATCCAGTGCACCTGTGCTCACACTGCCTTGTAGTGGAGAAAGGTTTGTGATCTACAGTGATGCATCCAAGACGGGATTGGGGTGTGTTCTTATGCAAAATGATATGGTGATATCGTATGCCTCACGACAATTAAAAATACATGAGCAAAATTACCCAACTCATGATTTGGAGTTAGCTGCGGTAATATTTGCATTAAAGATTTGGAGGCATTATCTTTTTGGAGAAAGGAGTGACATTTATACTGATCATAAAAGTTTAAAGTATATTTTCACACAAAAGGAACTTAATATGCACCAAAGAACACGGTTGGAGCTGATTAAGGATTACGACTGCTCAACTCATTACCACCCTGGGAAAGAAAACAAGGAGGTTGATGCATTAAGTCGATAAGACCATGCCAGTTTATCCATGATTAGGATCACAAAAGATCCAATATTTATGGATTTACAAAGGATGGATCTTGGAATTATAATGGAAGGGGAAAATATTATCATTCTTAGATGGATTTTCAACCAT